>JAGFMF010011943.1:234730-245902 GCA_019455555.1 Galemys pyrenaicus | reverse complement strand
TTAAAAAAAAAAAAAAAACTTTGTGATTTTCTTTTTTTAAAAAAATATTTATTTATGCATAAAAGCACTGCAGTACAGGCCAGAGGTGTGGGGGTGAGAGGATTCACCAGAGACAGAGTGGGGAACAGAACAGGCAGATCTACAGAAATACACTGCTGAGAGGAGCAGGGGTGAGGAAGGAGAGGTCTGTTGCACCATGTGGGTCACCTCCCCAAGTGGCAGGGATTGAACTTGTGCTGCAGTGGCTGTGGTTTGCTTCATAGTGGATTGGTTAACTCATCACACCACTAGGGAGGCCCAGAGAGGCCCCGATACAGTTGTCTTTTGAGGAGTAAAAATTACTAAGACAGTCCCCTAGTGGGCCATATATTGATCACCGTGTACCAAGGTACATAAGGAAGTTTGAACCCCTTAATAAATGGTCCTAAGTGACCTCACTTTTCTAGCTATTCTGTTTTTAGAATTTTTCTGTTATTGACAACATTAACTATATCGTCTTTGGGTATTATTTTTCTCACATCTAGCAGATTCCTTGTCTGATTCACGTGTTATGTGCCAGCTTCAAACTAGGCATTTCACATTTCTCTGATCCTACAGTATCTTATCAAAGAAAGTGCCATTGTCATCTTTATACAATGAGAAAATATGCTAAGGAGGTCACATGACTTGTGCCAAGGCCGCAAAACTCAAGAGTAGTAGAGGCAGTATCTCAAATCAGATCTACATGGAATTAAATTATAAGCTTTTCCCTTAATCTAAGCTGTTGAGAAAAAACTAATGGCCAGAAAGATAAGATTCTTTCCTTGATAATGGCTGAATTTTCTTTTCTTGTATGTTTATTTCATTCATGCAATGGGAAGTTTACTGTACTAAATTTGGGCCTTGTTTCTGACAATTTCTGGATTTTGTATATACTGTTAGAGCACAGGGAGAACAGATTACATTCAAGACGCTGAATAGAAACTTGAAACAACCTCTGAGATAAAATATTTGTACTACAAATATACCCTTCTGCTTTAAGTGGGTTACAGTGTAAAGCTATGTTTTCAAAGAGCTTTGTAGATGACTTGTATAGATAATACACTATACAAACCAGTAACTTTATGACTCATGTAAGTAGTTTGTTTTTTCTTTTGAATGAAACAGAGATTTAAATGTGTGACCTGAAATACAAAATTGCATTTTTGGAAGCATACAATTCATCCTTTAAAATTTTATCACTTCAATGTGGTTTATTCTTTTAAAAAGATAGATACATCTGAATTTTGAAGAGAGAATCAGAGTGCTGTATTTAGAATAACAACATCTTCTCAGGAGATGCTATGAAGATATACTGAGAAACACATTCTTTATTCATTTCCTTTTTAGGAAATCATATTTCTAAACAGAACAGGATCAAAACATAGCAAATTACCAAGTCAATCTTCTTCTGAATTTCTGGCACAATGTAAGATAATGATGTGCTGAATTTCATCTATAAAGATGACACTACTAACTTTCTGGAAGCAGGCCCAGGCTACAAGTTGTTTTGATACAGGGAGATGAGATCTATACAAAGCCACCTTCTTTGTAGTACATCCTGTGACAAATGGTATAAAGTTTGGTAAGCCCTTGATTTGGGGTATATAGGAACCCCAGGGAGCCTAGGCCCTAAACAAATAATCTACCTAATGCACCACAGGTTTAGTTTCACTAAAGGCTGTACACTTGAAGCAGAGGTAGAAAGCAGCCAAGAGTCATAAACCTCCAGCAAGGCATCCTTGGTAACTGATCACTTTAAAAGTAGCTCTCTTTACATTTCTGAACATGTTAGTTTCATAGTGTCTGCAGATTCTAAGTCATTTAGGAGACCTAACCAAGAAAAAAATGTATCAATTCTTGCTTCTAAGTTTTACTGAGAACCTAAATGCCTTTTTGCTACCTTGTACCAGAGACTAATAAGTAGATCAGAAAAATTAAAACTGCTAGCAATGTTAAGAACCATTATGAATAGCTTTTATCTGACATCTAGTAAAAAGAAACAATTGTGTTTGCTTTGCTGATATTTATTTCTCAAGTGTATGGGGGGTAGAGGTGAGATGTAATTAGGTGGGGAAGATGCTAAAATAATTTGGGATTAAAATGCCATTTGTCAGGTGCCTGAGAGGGAATTTGAAAACCCCTCAAGTGATTATGGCCTCTTGTCAGATCTTCTCTGCTCAACAGTTCTCACTTTAGTCATCCTTCCTTGAAACCCCTTTCATTACATGTAAGGTTTCCTAGGCCAGGAGAACCAACAAAAATCTAAGGGATTGGTTAGCTTTTGCACTTGATATCCCCTTTGTCAGAAATACACATTCTACTTTTATTCATCAAAGTTCACAATCATCCTCCAAAATCCAGTTCCAATGTCCTCTCATACATTCACATATGCATTCCTAGTATGTGCCAGTATTATGCACTTCTTTTAAACATATATTTAATGCATTTTATTAGCCTTTGTGGTTTCCTCCTCTATGATTCCACTGTAACCTTAAATACTTACATAAGTTCTTATCACCTCTGGCATAATTCACAAGATTCTTGTATGAAGACCTTGCGTTTTCAGAATTAGGGAATGATACCTTACTCATTGTATCCCTGGGTGTAATATAACACAGTACTTTGCACAAAGTAGGGGGTTAATAATACTTATTACTCTGTTCTCCCCTCTCTTTCATTTATATTTGCTATATTCTACTTACTTATCTGACTTAACTCTCAACCCTTCTGTCCCTTCTTTTTGAATTCAGTGGATAGATGAGACACACTCTTTCCCATAGTCTTACTAAATTGGTTATATGTAAGCCTGGAGCTGTTAGTGGATAATTTGATAGCTTTTAAGAAGGACCTCCTAAAGGCCAAAATGAAGGCAATCAATTGAGAAAGTCCTGAAGACAGAATTTTAGTTCTAAGACTTAGCCATGCTTTAAGCCAACTGCATCAGGAATTTTATGTTAAATGCCCTCTTTCATTTGTTACTGATGTAACATTGGCTTACAATAATGTATAGTGTCCAGCAGTACATATTTTTACCTCAGCAACTGTATATATCTTACCATGCCCACCACCAAATGTCCACTATCCACCACCAACCAGTACCTTCTACTTGTTTCCTCCCACTCCTTCCCCTTGGTAACTACCACTCTGTTGTCTGAGTATAAAGGTTATTGTTTTACTTTGCTTATTCATTTGCTGCCTCCCTCACCCACTATATTCCACAAATGAGTGAAATCATATAGTATGTATATTTCTGATTCTCACTTATTTCAGTTAGGATAATCTCCTCAAGTTTTCATACATATCATTCAAAATGGCAATATTTTATCATTTTAATGGTTGTGCAGTACTCCATTATATGTATCACTCCATTATATATATATATATATCACTCCATTTTACACACACACACACACACACAACATCTTTATCCATTCATTCCCTGTCAGGTACTTGGGTTGTTTACCTATCTTGACTAATGTGAATAGTATTGCAATGAACCTAGGGGTGTATATCTCTTTTTGAATTAGTGTTTTCATATTCTTTTGGCAAATACCCACAAGTGAGATTACTGTATCATTTGATAGTTCTGTTTTGAATTTGAGGAAACTTCATACAATTTTCCACAGCGGCTGCACCAATTTACATTCCCACCAAGGTGTTTGAGGTTTCTTTTTCACCACATTCTTGCCAACACTTATTATTTCTTCATTTTTTTGATGATAGCTATTCCAACTGGCATGAGATGAAATCCCACTGTGGTTTAGAGTTGTAGTTTTATAATGATAAGTGATGTAGAACATCTTTATTGTCTATTGGCCATCTGTCTTTTTTGGCGAAATGCATATTTATATACACTGTATACTTTTAAATTTGGTTGTGTTTTTTATTTTTGAGTTGTACAAGTTTTTTCTATATTTTGGATATTAACTCTGTCTGATAAATGATTTGCAAGCAAATATCATTTCCCGTTTAGTAGGTTGCCTTTTCATTTTAGTGATTTCTTTTGCTGTACAAAAGCCTTTTAGTTTGATATAGTACTATTTGTTTATATTCACTTTAGTTTTTCTTGTGGCTGGAGATGAATATACAAATACATCCCTAAGACCAATATCAAACAACTTACTGTCTATGTTTTTTTTCTATGTACTTTATGGCTTCAGGTATTATATTCAAGTCTTTAATCCATTTCTGAATTGATTTTAATATATGGTCTAAGCTTGTGGTTTAGATTTATTTTTATTTATTTATTTTTGCATGTGGCTGTTCAGTTTTACCAGCACAATTTCCTGGCAAGATTTTCCTTTCTTATTGTATGCTCTTGGCTCCTCTGTCATAAATTAGTTACCCATATGTGTGCAGTTTTATTTCTGGGCTCTCAGTTCTATGCTGTTGACCTGGGTGGCTGGTTTTATTACAATACTATTCTGTTTTTATTACTGTAACTTTGTAGTATTGTTTGACACCAGGAAGCATGATACCCTGATCTTTTTTTCTTTTTTCTCAAGATTGTTGTTATTATTTGAGGTCTTTTGAAGGCCCATACAAATTTTAGGAATTTTTGGTTCTATTTATGTGAAGAATGCCATTGGGATCTTAATAGGGATTGCATTAAACCTGTATACTGCTTCAGGTAAAATTCCATATCCTCTTCTTTTTAAAAATCTTATGACTGCTTAGACCAGCTATTGGTCACTTGTAGTCAAGAAAGACCTAAGATAGGCGGTGATGTCCCTATCTATACTTGAAGCCCGGATATCTTTCCAGATCTTCAGATATGTATTTTCAAACATTTACAGGTTTTTTCCTCTTAAATTTGCCACAGGTACTGAGACTCGATCTGTCTAAAACCACACATCTCCCTCCCTTGATCATTATCTCAGTGAACAGTGCAGCATTGCCAGAAATATGGGTGGCTTCCTTAATTCATTTTTTCTCCCTTCAATCAAATCACAATTCCGATCTTTTTTTACCTACTAATGAAATTGGTTTACTTACATATTCATTGCTGCTACTCTAAGTCAGTCACCATTATTCCTAATGTATATTACTATGATAACTTCTGCCTTTTTGTCCCTTTTACATCCCATCTGGTCCATTTATTTACCATTTTTTCCTTACTAAATATTTTATAAATTACAGTGACACATGCTTGTTTCAATGAGTCAAAGAACACATAACTATATGAAGAAGTACTTAACAGTTATGCCTTTTTCATTCAAACCACTTCCACCTGTATTACTTCAGTATTCACAGTTTGATGACTCTATTTCCCACATATGTTTCTATGTGTGTATATAAGATTATATGTATATTAACATGCTTATTCCGTCTATTTTATATAGACAGTTGTATACAAACATTTTTAAGATTTCAAGTTTTTTCTTTTTTTATGAAAATGGGATCATATTATATACATTACTCTGAAACTTTCTTTTTATAATCTAGCAAAGGAACATGTCTATTATTTCAAGTCTTACATAAAACTAACTCATTTTAGGGCCTCCCTGGTGGCGCAGTGGGTTAAGCAACGCACTATGAAGCAGACCGCAGTCACTGAAGCACGAGTTCGATCCCTGCCACCGGCCAGGGAGGGGACCCACATGGTGCGGCAGACCTCTCCTGCTGTGCCCGCTGCTCCCCTCAGCAGTGTACTTCCGTTGATCTGCCTGTTCTGCTCCCCGCTCTCTGTGGTGAATCCTCTCACCTCCCACACCTCTGGCCTGTACCCCAGTGCTTGTATGCATAAATAAATAAATCTTTAAAAAAAAACTAACTCATTTTAAAATGAATATATAATATTCAATAGTACAAATATTTCATACATCATCATTACTCAGCCTTGATTTATTCAACCATTTCCTCTTTTCACAGATATTAGGGTTATCCCTCTTTTTGCTACTAAACCAGTGCTATAATAAAGATCCTTATATTTAAGACATACATACTGGCATTCTTATTTCTGTAAGATAGATATCCAAAACTGCAAATGCTGGATATCAGGTAAGCAAGTATTTATTTTTACTGGAGAGTTGAATTAATATCCAAAACAATTTACATTTTCAAATGTGACATACCACATTAACAGAAAGGAGAAAAGTCATATGATCTTAGTAGATGCAGGAAAATCATTCAGCATTCTTTCATGATAAAAAGTGTTTATAAATTAGGTATAGAAGAAATGTACCTCAAGATAACAAAAGCCATATATGACAAACCCACAGCTAACCACATGGTCAATAGTGAAAAGCTGAAAACTTTTCCTTTAAGATCAGGGACAAGACCAGGATGCCCACTCTTGATACTCCTATTAATATAATACTGGAACTCCTATATTCAGAGCAATTAGGTAAGAAATAGAAATAAAAGGCATCCAAATCAGAAAGGAAAAAAGTTTAAGAGTTTTAGTTGTAGATGACATAGCCCTATATATAAACACTAAAGACTACATCAAAACTGTTACAACTAATAAATTCAGTTAAGTTGCAGGATATAAAACCAGCATGCAAAAATGTGTTTCTATACACAAATGAACTATCCAAAATGACATTAAGGAAAAAAAAACCCTCAGTTACAATAGCATAAAAAATATATTTAGGGATAAATTTAACCAAGGGAATAAAAAAAATCTATATGCTGAAACCTATAAAACACTAATGAAAGAAAATAAAAAAGGCATAAAAAGTAGAAAGATATCCTATATTCTTGGATTGAAAGACTGATATAAAAATGTACATACTATTTAAGTCATCTATAAATTCAATGCAATTTATGTCAATATTCCCATAATATTTCACACAAAAATAGAGAAAAAGATCTAAAATCTATATGGAAACACAAAAGACCAAGAACAGGAAGCCAAGCAATCTTAAGCAAGAAGAATTAAGACTTGGAGGCATTACATTGCCTCATTTCAAAACATACCACAAATATATAGTCATCAAAGCAGTATGGTTATTGATATAAAGCAGACATACGGAAATGGAGTAGAATAGAGAATCCAGAAATAAATGCAGGCATTTATTATCTTTGACACACAATGGGAAAAGGAAATCTTTTCAATAAATGGTACTGTGAAAGCTGGATATGATGCTGTGAAAGGTGGATATTCAAATGCACAAAAATTACATTGGACCCTTAATTTACATCATCTGCAAAAATAAACACAAAATGGATTAAATAATTGAACACAGGTCTGATATTGTATAATTAATAGAGGAAATCACAGAGAAAAAGCTTTTTTGAGAAGAAAAAATAAAAATAACCAAGCCATATCACCAGGGGAAAGCCATACCACAAAAAGAAAACTAAATACAAGAATCCAACAACAGTGACATGGAAGAAATGTTCAACCTATCAGAAAGAGAATGTAGAATCATCATGATGAAAAATCTGAAAGATCAAGAATTGACAAAGGATAACAGGATAAAAATAATCAGTGAACTGAAGAAAGAAAATTAGTCATTAAAGAAGGAAGTGGAAGAACTGAAGGAATATAAGAAAAGCAGTGGAAACAGAATAGATGAAATGGAAGAAAGAATTAGTACTCTCGAAGACACAGAGATAAAAAGAAAACAGAAAAGGATAGAGAAGTCCAAATGAAAAAAAAAATGAAAAAGGCTTCAAGAACTCTCTGACACCATCAAGAAAGGAAATATAAGAGCTAAAGTAGTCTCAGAAAGGGCCGAGAGATAAAGGAAATGAAATTATATTTAAGGAGATAATGGAGGAAAATTTTCCAAGCTTAAAAAAGGAATTGAAAATAGACATACAAGAAGCAAGACGCACTCCAAATTTCTATGACAGAAAGAGAAATACAGCAAGCCACATACTAATAAAACTCCCAAGACTCCAAGACAGGAAAAAATAATGAAACTTTCAAGGGGGAAGAAACACATAACCTATAAAGGAAAACCAATCAGGCTGACATCAGACTTCTCTGAAAAAAACTACGGGCAAGGAGAGAATGGAGGGACATATTCAAAAAACTTCAAGACAACAAATGCCAACCACAAATTCTTTATCTTGCAAAGCTTTCCTTCATATATGAAGAAAAAATATGGATTTTCTCAGACAGATAGAAATTCCAGAGATTCAGCATGACCAAACCTCCACTCCAAAAAATATTACAAGGTATAAAACCCAAACCAACAGAAGAACGAATAAGAGGAACAGAATAAGGCAACCGAAAACAAAACACAAAATGGCAAATACAGATGCCAGCATAACAATTTTAACTCTAAATGTAAATGGATTAAATTCAGCAATAAAAAGACATAGAGTAGCAGGCTGGATTAAAAAACACAATCCAACCATTTGCTGTCTATAGGAAACACATTTAAACACAAAAGACAAATATAGACCGAAAGTAAAAGGTTGGAAAACAATCCTACAAGCTAATGTACCAAAAAGAAAGCAGGAACAATCATACTTATATCAGACAAAATAGACTTCAAACTAAAAAAGTTTAAAAAAAAAAGACAAAGATGAACACCACCTAATGGTTAAGGGCATGGTACATCAAGAAGTCATCAACATATATACACCCAATAAGGGGCACCAAAATATATCAGACAATTACTATCAGCTCTGAAAGAAAACATAAAAGAAAATACTTATATAGTAGGGGACTTCAAAACCCTACTCTCACCAATGGACAGATCAATAAGACAAAAAATAAACAAATAGACCAGAGCTTGAAATAAAGACCTAGAACTCATGAGCTTAACAGACATCTATAGGACACTACACCCCCAAAAATGAGAGTTAGACTTTTTTCTCAAGGGCACACAGATCATTCTCCAGAATTTATCACATATTGGGCCACAAATTAACATCAACAGATGTGGTAAGATAAAATTCATTCCAGCTATAGTCACTGACCACAAAGGCATCAAACTGGAAATAAACCATGAGAAGAAAACAAGAAACCCACACACTTAATGGAGACTAAAACCCACACTACTAGAAGACCAGTGAATTATAAAGGAGATTATAGAGGAAATTAAAAGATACTTTGAACTGAATGACAATGAGAATACCACATTCCAAAATGTATGGGATGTAGCAAAAGCAGTAATAAGAGGGAAGTTTATAGCAATCCAGGTCCATATCGACAAAAATGAAAAAAACTCAAGGAAACAACCTAATTTCCCATTTCAACAAACTAGAAGAAGAGCACCAAAAGAAACCTTAAACCAGTAGCAGGAAAGACATTACAAAAATTAAAGCAGAAATAAATTAAATGGAAATTAAAAAAAAATCCAAGAGATCAACGAAACCAAAAGTTGGTTCTTTGAAAAAATAAACAAAATAGATAAACCTCTAGCCAGACTAACAAAGGAAAAATGGGAGAAAACACAAATGAATAGGATCACAAATAAAAGAAGAGAAATCACAACAGACACAGAAGAGGTTAAAAGAATAATCAAACAATACTATAAACAGTTATATGTTAACAAACTCAACAATCTAGAAGAGATGGACAAGTTCTTAGAATGATATAACCATCCAAAGCTAAACAAAAAAGAAATAGAACACTTAAACAGACCAATCACAAGCAGTGGAATCGAAGAGTAATCAAAACAGTCCTCAAAAACTAAAGCCCAGGACCAGACAGCTTCACAAATTAATTCTACCAAACATTCAGAAATGAACTAGTACCTATCCTACCCAAACTCTTTCAAAAAATTGAGAAAGAAGGAATACTACCAAATACGTTTTATGAAGCCAACATTGCACTAATACAAAACCAAAGACGACACATAAAAGAGAACAACAGGCTAATCTCTCTAATGAACACTGATGCAAAAATCCTCAATAAAATTCTAGCCAACAGAATCCAACAATGCATTAAAAGGATAATTCACCACAATCAAGCGGGATCTATCCCAAGGGCACAAGGATGGGTCAATATCTGAAAATCAATCAATGTAAGCCAACATATAAACAAAAATAATAAAAACCATATGATCATATCTATTGATGCAGAGAAGATATTTGACAAAGTTCAACACCCATTCATAATGAAGACTTGGAATAGAAGAACCATACATACCTCAACATGATAAAAGCTATATATGACAAACCCACAGCCAATATTATCCTCAATGGTAAAAAATTCAAAGCATTCCCTTTAAGATCAGGAAAAAGACAAGGAGGTCCACACTCTCCACTGCTATTCAATCTAATACTGGTAGTCCAAGCCAGAGCAATAAAACAGGAAAAAGACATACAAGGAATCCAAATAAGGAAAGAGGAAGTAAAACTACCACTATTTGTAGACAATATGATAATATACTTGGAGAACCCTAAAAACTCTACAGATAATCTAATATAAACAATGAACAAGTTCAGTAAAGTAGCAGGATATAAAATCAATGCACAAAAGTCAGTAGCATTCCTATTTACAAACAACCAATCTGAAGAGGAAGAAGTCAAGAAATCATGCCTTTTACAATTGAAGCCAAAAAATTCAAATACTTGGGAATAAACATAACAAAAGAAGTGCAATACCTATATAGAGAAAATTATAAAACACTGTTAAAAAAAATAGAAAAGGACATGAAAATTTGGAAAATATCCCCTGTTCATGGATAGGAAGAATCAACATTATCAAAATGACCATCCTATCAAAAGCAATTTACACATTTAATGCAATATTAATAAAATTCTCAATGATATTCTTCAAGGAAATAGACCAAATACTGATGAAATTCATACGGAGACACAAAATACCTCAATTAGCCAAAGCTCTCCTGACTAAAAAGTAGGGGAATAGAGGTTTCATACTCCCAGACTTCAAACTGTAATATGATCTTTGCACACAGCATTACTGACAAGGGACTTATCACACAGATCCACAAAGAGCTGACCAGACTAAACAAAAACAAAGAGAACAACCCAGTCAAAAATTGGGCAAAAGAGCTAAAAAGGCAATTCTCCAAAGAGGACATGCAAATGGCCAACAGCCACATGAAAAAATGCTCGACTTCTCTTGTCATCAGAGAATTGCAAATCAAAACCACTATGAGATACCACCTCACACCAGTGAGAATGGCACATATCCAAAACAGTAGCAAAACAAATGTTGGCGAGGATGTGGAGAAAAAGGAACTCTCTTACACTGCTGGTGGGAATGCAAGCTGGTCCAAC
>JAGFMF010011943.1:202501-225396 GCA_019455555.1 Galemys pyrenaicus | reverse complement strand
GAAGATGGGAACACGAGGGACTGAGGTGATGGTGCACTGGTGAGATGGTGATGGGGAATACATGGGGATTACAATTAATGGCAAGTAAATTTTAAAATAATAAAAAAAAGATTTTATTTATTTATGCATATAATAACTGGGGTACAGGACAGTGGTATAGGTGTGTGTGTCTGTGTGTATGTGTTAGAGGTGGGAGGGATTCACTGGAGACAGAGCAGAGAAAAGAACAGGCAGAAAGACTGAAATACACTGCTGAGGGGAGCAGTGGGTGACACAGGAGAGGTCTGTTGCACCGTGTGGGTCACCTCCTTGGCTGGGGATCAAACTCATGCTGCAGTGGCTGTGGATAACTTCATAGTACCGTGACTTAACCCCTTGTGTCACCAGGGAGGCCCCTCAGTAGCATCTTTAAATACACATCACCTAAAGCAAAGATAGTGAAATGAAAAGATGAACAGCTGGAACTATATCAAATTAAAGAGCTTCTGTACAGCAAAAGAGACATTACCCAAAACAAAGAAACATCTCAATGATTGGGAGAAAATTTTGCACACAATACTACCGCTAAGGGACTGATTACAAAGATCTGCAAAGAACTCACATGACTCAAGAAAAACAAAGTTAACAATCTAGTCAAAAAATGGACAGAAGGACTTAAAAGACACTTTTCCAAAGAGGAAATGCAAATGGTCAATAGGCACATGGAAAACATCCCTAATAATCAGGAAAATGCAAACTAAAACCACAGTGACATACCACCATACACCAGTAGGACTGGGACACATTAAAAAAAGTAGCAACAACAAATGTTGGTGACAATGTGGAGAAAAAGGAACTCTTCTACACTGTTGGTGGGAATGCAAACTCATCCAACCACTGTGGAAATCTGTGTGGTGGTTCCTTGAACTACTAAAAATGGAGCTTCCATGTTATACAGCAATTCCACTCTCAGGAATCAACTTAAAGGACACAAAAACATTAATTTAAAATGTCACCTTGGGCCTCCCTAGTGGTGCAGTGGGTTAAGCAACACACTATGAAACAAACCACAGCCACTGTAGCACAAGTTCGATTCCTGTTGCCAGCCAGGGAGTGGACCCACATGGTGCAGCAGAGCTTTCCTGCCATGCCTGCTGCTCCCCTCAGCAGTGTGTTTCAGTTGATCTGGCTGTTCTGTTCCTCACTCTGTCTCTGGTGAATCCTCTCACCCCCTGCAACTCTGGCCTGTACCCCAGTTCTTGTATGAACAAATAAATAAATCTTAAAAAAATAGGACACCCGTACCCCTATGTTTATTGAGGCACTTTTTACAATAATTAAGCTATGGAAACAACCAAAATGCCCAAAAATAGATGAGTGGATCAAGAAGAAGTGGTATATATACACAGTGGAATATTATGTAGCAATCAAAGAGATAAGCTCATGCCATTCACCGCAACATGGATGGAACTGGGTTATGCTCAGTGAAATAAGCCAGAAAGATAAGGAAAACTATCAGATGGTTTCACTTACAGGAGGAATATAGAGGAAACAAATAAGAGATCAGGGGGAAAAGTTATTATAATAAATTAAAAGTCAAAGTCAAGAGGCAACTATAAATCAGAGACATTGTGCAGGGGAGGAGAAAGGAGTAGGATCAAAACGGGTGGGAAGAGCACAAAGGACTATGGTGATAGTGCATGGGTAATTGGTGGTGGGAATTTCATGGAGACTACACCTAAGAGGAGAAAGCATACATTGTACAAAAATGAAGAATGATATAAAATAAATTTAAAATTAAAAAAAATTGAAGGGGTTACTGCTGAGAATCTTCTGTCTTCACTGTATGGGGTTTAAATGCCATTTGGATTCTGCATGAATTGTGGGTCTGCAGTATCACTGATGGGAGCTAAGATTCCAAGGCTAATATAATATCCCTGGCTTCCTGCAAGGGAAGATTTGTTTGGAGGATATTCCACTTGGTTTGACTTGAATAAAACCTTTCTGAGTACCAGAAATGCAGCCCATATTCTATGGATCACATAATGATAGCCTCTATGTCTGTGGCCACTTTTGACACTTTGCCTGAGGATTATCATTGAAACAAACAAGCAAAAAGCACAAAGCCTAATTAATTTCTTTCAGTTTGTTTTGCAGGTTACCTAGGATTGACTTCCTCATGAATACTGGAAAGCCTTGGATAATGAATATAGGCCCCTCTTGGTAACTGTTATAATTAAATTGTTTTCAATGATATGTAGGATAGCATCTGAAAGCACATGGTAAGTTACCAACTTTGATAACGATCCTTGAGTAAGAGCTGTTTGGGTCCAGGACACACATGGCCCTGGTATGCACAGCCAAACTTCTGCTGTTGTACCTCTTTACTTTTGGGAACTTGATTTTGATTTTGTTTTTGTCCTCTTGATTATTGTTTTTTATTTTTATGGCAGCAAAAACTAGATTTGTCTCTCTATATGTTATATGCCAGTGAATCTTCCATTTGTGTCTAATTATTTTGGTATCCAAAGATGATAATGCTATTCAAAGCTCAGGAATATAATAGGAATTGGTCTATATGTTCTGTGAAGAGTGATTTGGTTTGAAATATATATGGTCCTAAAATTGGCAGCCTAGGGTAAACTTGTTGAAGATTTAACATTAAGTGAAATGGGAAGTGGGAAAATTCCAGTAATGGAATTGAACTATTTTTTTTTTAAAGACTAGGATATGTAAGAAAATGTGAGAAGTCTACAACTGTTACCAGTGTGATGGCTGAGTCTAGGCAGTAACATGTTAACTGCTGTTTTTCCATTGCTCATAACAAAAGTTCCCAGAAATCTTATTTAGAAAAAAATTGGTAGTTTTTTCCTTTATTTGATTGATTAAAAGAAGTTTGGCGAGAACCCTAGAAGAGTTCCTAAGACATCCCATATAATTTCTCCCTTTACATTAGATGAATTATCAATCTAAGTTACCAATAAAAATTTGATAACTTAATGGGAAGTAGGGTCATGTATGGGAATATTATTAATATTGGTGTTCAAAAAGCCATATCTGAAAAACTGAATTGTTATTGTTATGAAATGTTCAAAATTCTGGCATTTACCAAAATTGTTTCAGGAAAAATGAGCAGAGAAGACATCTTAAACTGCGCTGAGACCCCACACAAGTGGTGCTGCTGGAGCTGGACGGCAGGACCTTGAAGAGGAATGAACCATGAGTGCTGGGAGATGGGAGGGTGATGATGCTTGGCAGACTGTGGAATCTCATGTCTATGTTGAGTGGATTGGGTTTGAACCCAGGTCCTGGGACCATAGTGGGCACTCTGAGTACTCATTGGTGTTTCAGATGACTCTGATAGGATCCCAAATAATACGTGTACCCACTTGTAAAGGGCTTCTCTGAGGTTGGGCTCCCCATGCTGCCTGTTACCAATGTGGGATACCTGTAGCAAGGGGTGTAATCCACTGCCATGCTGAGCTAAGGCCTCCTAAGCTCAGGTATTGGAAGTATAGTCACTCCAGCGGTCTTACGATACATTTGAAGTCTGGGATAACACATTTGTACCAACTCTTCTCTCAGATTGTCTTCCCGTGATGTACAGATAAATCCATCCCTAATGCATTGCACTTCTTTCCCCTTCTTGCCAAACTCTGGGGAAATACCTTGACATTGTTTTGAGATCAGAGGAAATGGTTTCCTGAGGCACACCCTAGTATCTGGACATCTGACTTATCACCATAGAAATGGTGACAAAAAGTGAAAGTGGGAAAACTATTGGAGCAGCTTTGTACCCCTGGAACCTCAATGCAAACCACTGCTTCCCCCTATGCAGGAGGTGGGGACAGCTTCCGCCCACTAGGACACACGGATGAGAAGCATAGTGTAGGACCAAACACTGCCCCCAGACCTCTGGAGTGAGGTGGCTGCTGAACAGGCTTAGAGGTGAGTAGACAATTTTGGGGGAGCCTTTAAAAGGAAGTGGCTTCAGAAAGCAACCACCCTAAAAGCCAGGCAGTGGATCCCCCAAATTCCCACATCAGCAGCAGACCTTTACTGCACTCTGTTGGCTCCTGTAACTGCAACAACACCTGGCACCAGAGTTCAGTTACTGCACCCTGTCACTCCCCTTATACCCTCTTGGTTAGAATATATTTTTTTTATTTGTTGCTGAACCAAAAGCTCTTTTGTTTGTTTGTGGTGGCAGGTATCTGGACCTAGACTCATAAGAGGTTTTGACCCAGTGATCATTTTTAGACACTTGGCCTGGTAATATATGTAGTGGTGCTCTGTAAGAAGCATGCTAGGACTCACTTTCACAACCCTACCTTTGCTTCATTTTCACGTTAGGTAACAAGTTAAATGTATTAGCTCTATCACCAAACTGTAAGCTTCCATGAAGGTCTTAATCATCTTTACATCTTTCTTCTGGTAGTGTCTAGAAGACTTGTTAAATATAAAATGAATTTGTGGGAACTGAAGTGAAATTAAAGGATAATAACAGTCCATAAAAATATGTAAAGAACTAGAACTGATCCTCCTGCCTTTTAAAAAAATATCTATTTTTGAACTTTGAAAAATGTTTTTTCCTGAAATCTTATGTTCTAAAATATTCAAGGTGAATGACATTTTCTTTGACACTTGTGATGCAGACATGAGTTGAATAGCTAAATTTTTATTACAACGTAGCAACATGTAAATTTAGAATGAAAAACTGACAGATTTTTTTCCCTCTCTTGGCACAGTTCTTTTTCTTTTGGCCTGATTTCACCCTACTTTGATTTACCTATTCCATTCTACTTCTTACTCTGTTCAGAGAGTTTCTAGAGTGACTCACTATTTAAATGATAAGTTCTTTATTTTTATAAAACAGAATCAGTCGGTTCATTGTCTTGAGATAGTGTAGATTTATGTATCCCGCTGTTTCTTTAACAAACACATTTGGTTATTCCAATAGCTACCTCAAAATAAGTATGATTAACTGAATTCATAATTCCTTTCCTATCCCCCTCTCCCTTGCTTCTCCCCTGTTTTTATCCCATCTCAGAAATGGCAATTTTACTACTCTGGTTCTTTAGGTCTAAAATGTCTCTCTGACTCTCTTATTCCTTAGTTATTCAATCTCAAAATCCTATCAGCTATTCCTACAAAATCTATGTATCGATAGAATTAGACCATTTCTTACCACCCACATTGCCTTCATTTTGGTCTATAGTACTACCATCTCTTCCCTGGATTATTGTTAGTCTTGTAATAGAGCTCCCTGCTTCCAACTTTTATCCTAGTAGCTATTTCAATAACACAGCCAGAGGGATTCTGTTAAAACATAAGTCAGATCTTGTCACTCCTCTGCTTAAAGTCTTCCAGTGGTTCCCCATCACACCTAAAATAAAAGCCAGAATATTTGAGCTGATCTTTAAGGCTGTAGATTGGATTTTGCTCTCAGATCTCATCTCTTTCCCTTTTCTTCTTGTTCACTCTACTCTCACCCACACTGGTCCTTCTGGAACACACCCAGGATTATTCTGTTTCAAAGCATTTGTATTTACTTTCCCTGAGTCCAAACATTCATAAGGATCATGTCGTTATTTCATTCGGATCTCTTTTCAGATGTTCTCTTATTAGAGAGACCTTTCTTGATCATGTATAGCACACCCCATCACTTCCTCCCCTATCCTTCTAGATCTCTTTCACAATATTTATCATCACTAACTTTTTTTTTTTTGGTCTGTCTCTTTGCACAGGAAGTTAAGCTTCTTGAGGGCAATAAGAAATATCTATTGATGGTCTGGTTTTTGCTAGGTCCTTTTCTAGGCAATGAAAATACAAAAGTAAGCACAACAGAGAAACAACAATATCCCTACAGCATTTCCATTCTAGTATGATAAGCTATCTTTTATGAATAAGTATTTAATGACTCTAGTGGATAAATACAACATCCACTGAGCAGAGAACAGTAAATATTCAAAAGTAAAGGTGACTTGAATTGTCTCATCATCCCTTAACTCATTGGCGTACCCAGGATATCTACAGAAATGGTTGTCTAGTCCCTCAGGTGAGACTGGAAATATAATCAAATTCCAGGATTTGATTCCTTGGCTTCCTTCTCTTGGATTCCTCTCAGCTACACTGGTTAAAGAACAATACCTGGGATTGCAAGATAAATTTGCTATTGGTACAAAGCAAGTAGAATCTAGTGATTGACTAAGTTATCAGACTAGGGGGGAATTAGATAAGTACTAAAAGTTAATAAGAGATGCTTTCACCTTTATCAGAGAGAAAAACTGTTTTGAATGAAAGCAGAATACTATCAGGAAGATCAAGTATGAGAGATGATGGTAGTTAGATAAAGATAGTTTCAGTAGTTAGTAGTTGTGTAGGTGGTAGTTAGATATAGTAGTTAGTAAGTGGTAGTTAGATATGGATAGCTTCCTCTCAGGGAGAAGAGGAAGCTACCTCCTTTAAAAGAAAATTTTGGAGGACAGATAAAGAAAAAAAATTTAGAAGCTAGTAGACTTCTTACTTGGAGAGGAAAAAAAATGCCATTACAGAAGGTGATATGCTTTTATCAAAACCTTTCTCTTCTCAGTAATCAGGGAAAAGGAAAGATTTGGTGAAATGGGAGTAGCCTCAAAAGAAGAATCAAAGGTGGAAGGACCTACAGGGTGAGATTTCAGAAGTGGAAAAGGGACCAGGACTCAATTTTGACATCACATAGCCTTCTGAAAACTTCCAGGAAATTGATGACATGCAGTTTGTGAAAAATGGGTCACCTTTAACTCATGGACCGCATTTCCTAGGTTTGAACTTGGTGATCAACTGTATGCAGAGCATCTTCTCTAGAAATTGACCCCAAAGGCTCAGTTATCCATTTAAGACCTTAACACAGCTGCCACTTGCATTGACTAGAACACCTGACCTATCTTATTTCTCACTTTCTGTTTTCCTACAGGGTGCTTGTTCTATGATCTTTTCCAGACTTTAGTTCTATTTCTTCTTGATCCTTGTCCTGGCCCCATTTCTTCAGTAGTTCATGCCTTCTGGAAGTGCTTCCATCATTGGACCTTTCATTGATAAATGTCAGTTTAAAAATCTCATTTTCATCTCAAAGTCATACTGCTTTGTAACCCACCAAACATATATCTTTGGTAGGTAAGAGTCAGACACATAGTGTTTTGAATTCAAATGGCTTTGCAGCAGACTGGAGCTATGCATTGTATAAACTCCTATACCAAAGAAGTAGCAGTGTAATCAATTGACAGACTGATTTTGAAATGGAGTGACTCAAAGATACTGCTCAGGAGCTAGCTCAACATTTCTGTTATGTCCCATAGAACGCATTACCAGTTAAATTTGTTCCATCCTCAACAGGAATGATTTTCCTAGTACATCACAATTTAGCTGAAAGGGAAATCAACACCATCAACTTAAATTACAGATACCACCAATTTGACAAATACTAGGCTAGATTCAGTTATACAAAGAGAAATTAATTCATGCCCCCAAGGAACTCACAAAAAATTTCTAGCAGCTCTACTTCATATCTGAGCATGGTAGCTGTTACCAACATTGACATAATTATCATTGGAATTAACACCTTATGAAAGGGCTAGCATGGCACAGCACTCTCAATTCTAAAAATAGGACTGAATCCTCTTGGTGGCCTTAGTAGATATGGGATATTCCCAGGAGAGATGAGGTCCTTATGGAGTATAATCTTAAAAGAAGCAAATGTTACCACCGTTTTCACACATACTGTGATGATACTAGAGATATCTGGGATTGGAGGAGAGAAGATCCTTGCATAGTCAGTTCTATGTCAAAGGATTCATGGGTGGATTAGGCCTGAAAAATCGTCTTCTGTGACTCTGGGTCTGTGGACAGTATATGCAGTGGTGAGACATACTTGAGAAGGCAGTTCTCAGAGGGATGCTCTCATTCACTGAAATGTGATAACAGAAAACTCACCATCTGTTCCTTCACTGCTTTTGCTTCTTTTATTGCGGCGAACGTGCCTACTTTCCTCTTCAGAGTATGACTTTTCTTCAGGGAAAAAGAAATTCAGAAGGGCCACCTATAAAAACAAGGAGACGAGTCAAAGGTTGACCCCAGTAAACCATAGCCAATATAAAAAACTAGCTTTCTGTAGACAGTGTACCTTCACCTTAAGTTCAATGTCTAAAGCTTGAGCCCATCTTTTCCTTTACCATATAAATACTGTCATTTTCAGTACCATTATTCCAGTCATATGGGCATGAGATTTTGGTTAATCTCATAATCCCTGCTCTTCTGCCCTAAATATGTTATGAGTAATCCTGTAAATCTACTTTTTTCACATAGCACTAGGGTTCAGAGAGCCTGGACATGGATTCCTAACTTCTCTTACAGTATTGCTGGTATCTGTTGAGGGGTAGACTTGAATTTGCTACTCTCTCGTGGACTTCATTATCTATGATTTTACACATTTTTATTTGTGTTGAACTTTTGGTTTGTTCCAAGAATGCTTTATGTACAATTATGATTGGATGGTTCTATTTAGGTCAACACCTTTATGGGAGTTAGTAATGACAAAAATGCACAACTATCTTCTCCCTTTCTTAGATTCCTATAGTCAGTAAGACTCAATTTGGTACTTGGTACTTGGAACAAATTTAAGTTGGATTTTGCTTAAAAAGTGAAGGATATCTTAATCCTTTGTTGTGATCATATGCAGAAAGTATGAATGTTAACAAGGGTCCACATTTTTAGATTTAGTTCAATATTCTATTTATATAACTTTTGCATCTGAAAAGAGAAAGTTTAAAAGCTACCATTTTTAGGAGAAATTGAGTAAATCTGTTGCAAGAGTGTTCTCTTATAAATGAAACATGCTGGCTAACCAAAACAAAATTATTTCCACAGTAGCTGTGAAATCACAAATGGTAAAGGTTCCTGCTTTAATCCATGATTCCATGGTGTATATAGAATCCTTAATTTTGTTCAAAGTAGCCAGTATTGATATTTACACTGGTGTATATTGAAAATGATGAAAGCTGAACATCAGGTAAAAGGAAGGAAATTATTAAAATCAGAATACAAGTGAGGGAATGTGTTCTTACAAAAGGGACTATGGTGATGGTGCAAGTGTGAATTGGTGGTGGGAATTTTGGGAGGACTACACCTGAGAAGACAAAGCATGCATTGTACAAAGAGGAGGAATGATGTACTCTCTCTCTCTCTATATATATATATAGTTAAATTTAAAAATGAGAATGAAATGATTAACTTAAGGATTATAAATCGGTAGTCAGTGCTAGAGGTTGGGATACTGGTAGCCATTAGCTAGATAACTTTTAAGTGTGAGGATAGAAAATTTATATTTGCTTTGATACAAGATTTAAATATAATATCTATTACACTAATTGGTGATTATTAGGACCTGGGAAAAATACAGTTGATTTTAAAAGTAGATACCTGTTTACTCAAGTCACTCTTAAAAGTCATCTTGGGTCAACCCACATTATCCACTCCCAGAAAGCTACTGAAAAAAGTCATATAGTAAATACAGTTGTCAACATAAGTCCATGATTTCCAATCTAACCTTAAGTGTTGTGTGCAGTTATTTTTCTAATTCCTGGTCAAACTACCCTTATGTCCTTACCATTCCACAAACTTGCCAGGCCATCAATTTTGCCAACCTTAACATTCTACCACATTCTGTTGAGTTTATTCTGTATGCTTCATGTCATCCAGTAGACTAGGCTTCTGTTTCCAGGGTGAATTTGACTGTGTTGGAAGTATAGAGAAGAATTGTACCAACCCTTTCAATTCTGGGTTTACTGACTTAAGATTAGATTAATTTCACAATCTAATTGCTAGTGTTCTTGAGTCAACTTTTCTATTTTCTTCAGGGGTCTTAAAAGTCTCAGTTAAATGTTTTCCAGAAAACATGCAATAGATTCAAAACTTCTTGAGACTTAAATTCTTTTCCACTCAAAAAAAAAATCTTAAACCATATATCTTGATTTTGTATAGAGATGTTTGAATAAAGAATTAAATATTCAACTAAAAAATACCCCAAAACTTGTGATTTACTGCTTAAACAGAAAACTTATACCCAATTGCCTTAGAGTAAAAGGTTAGCATCTTGCAAATATATTTTTGTATTAAATGTGAAATTAAGAAATGAATACATAGGTAATCTCCTTCTTTATACAGTTATACCTCAAAATACTTAGACTGAATCATATGATATGTTTAAAAACAATTTCTTATTTAAGTATCACTGACTTACATCAGTGTTTTGATTTTGGAAATGTGGGATCTCCCCCTCAGATGTAGTCACAATAATGCGCCCACCGCCAAAGCACCCACAGTCCTCCACCACAGTCCACTGTTCTCTCCTCAGTCTCCTTCCCTCAGATCTGCGGTCAGTTTTCAAGGATTGGTTTTATGTTTGTCTCTGTCTGACCCCTTGTATGTTTTCTCTATATTCCACATGTAAGTGAGACCCTCTGGTATTTATCTTTCTCCTTCTGGTTCATTTCACTTAACGTAATCCCTTCTCCTATTCATGGGTAGGAAGAATCAACATTATCAAAATGACCATCCTATCAAAAGCAATTTACACATTCAATGCTATTCCAATAAAAATCTCAATGACATTCTTCAAGGAAATAGAACAAATATAGATGAAATTCATATGGAGACACAAAATACCTCAATTAGCCAAAGCTCTCCTGACTAAAGAGAAGGGGGACGGAGGTATCACACTCCAGACTTCAAACTTTATTATAAAGCAATAGTAATTAAAACAGCTTGGTACTGGAACAAAGATGGACACATGGACCAATGAAACCATATAGAAAGCACAGAGGTAAAACAACACATTTATGGACACCTGATCTTTGACAAAGGAGCAAAGAATATGCAATGGAACAGGGACAGCTTATTCAATAAATGGTGCTGACAAAACTGTTCGGCCACATGCAAAAAAAATGAAACTAGACCACTACCTCACACCATATAGAAAAATCAACTCAAAATGGATAAAAGAACTGAATGTAAGACCCGAAACCATAAAATATAAAGAAGAAAACATAGCTAAAATGCTACGAGACATATATCTCAATAACACCTTTAAAGATGCATTCCCAAAACAATAAAAGTGAAAGCGAAGATAATCAGCTGGGACTACTGTTTAAAATGGATAGAGAATCAGGCTAGAAGGTATGAAGATAAATAATAAATGAGTGACAGATCAAGACCACAATTAGGTCAGCGTTAATAAGCCTCAATCCCAGTGACTAAAGAATCTCTCTTTAGGAGACACCACATACATGTACATGGCTGATGTTAACGGTTGAATTTTTTTTTCATTTACAAACATGCTTTTCTAAATCAAAATAAAATCAGAAATACATAATCTTAAAAAAATCCCTTCCAGATTCATCCATGTTGTCATAAATGGCATGAAAAACTGACATTTTTTTATATTAAAAAGTGGTTGAATATCAGCAATTTGAAAAGAACAAATAGATTGTATTCTTGAATCACTTGATTGGAAGTAAAATATTTTTTCTTCCCCATAGAATTAATGTGATGAAGTCTAGCTAAGTTTCCAGGTAAAGCTCATAGAAATTTATTGGAACGTTGAGTGCTGAAACTTTATTTCAGTTATTTTGGATAGAAATTAGTCTACAACATGTGATTTATTGAATATGTAGAAGACTATCTTACTGTATATGACCCTAGTCCACTATGGTTTTGAGATTTTTTTCTTTGAAAAATTACAACTACATTATAGAGTAATTCATGCCTTGTTAGAGAGAAGTGTGAAGTTCTTTGGAAGCAAGAGTAAAAGCATCTAGTGCAGATCAGGAGTGAACAAAGCTTCCTGAAGTAGGTGCTACCTATGTGATTCTTGAAGAATGTCAAGGATTTTGTGATAAATGGGAAACCAGAAAAATAAATTTCCAGGCAAAGAAGTAATTGCGCTTAAACATTCAGAGGGAAGAAAGAAGAGCAGTTTTTTGAAGTACAAGTAGTTTAGAAGAGTTGGTAGGAGGTGGTGAGGAATGCTAAGGAGTGAGGTAAGAAACTTTAAAGATATTTAAGATATTAAGATATTATATTAAGACAGAAAGATATTTAGATTTTTATCCTGCACCAGGAATTCCACTGAAAGATGTTTTCCCTTTGTAAATTATTATACCATACGAAAAACTGAGCTATAATTTAGACACAGTAAATGCACAAAGTTTAAGCATGTAGTGTGAAGACTTTTGACAAACATGCACACCTTTGTAACCACCATTCAGATCATGATAGAAAATATTTTTATCACCCCAGAATGTTCACTTGTACCCTTCCCAGTTATTTTTCAGCGCCATACCCTACCCCAGACAACCACTGTTATGTTTTCTATCACCATAGCTTAGTTTTTCCAGTTCTAGAGATTCACTTAAATGGAATCACGCAATATGCTTATTTGACTGTCAATTGTATCATTTAGCATAATTCAATCAGTAGTTCACTCCTTTTCATTGCTGAGTAGTGTTTTTATTGTATTGATTTACCACATTTTTTTTACACGTGTACCTGTTGATGGCAGTTGATTTAGTTCCATTTTGGGCCTATTATGAACAAAAATTATATGAGCATTCATGTATAAGTATTTGTGTGGCTATGTTTTCATTCTTGGATAAATGCCCAGGGGTAGAACCTCTGAGTTAAGTGGTATTTGTTAAGGAGAGAGAGAGACCATTTTAAATTACACCAGTAATGTGTGACGATTCCAGTACACTACATTTGGAATTGTCAATAGTTTTAATTTGAGCCATTCATGTGGATGTAAAGTAGTGTTTCACCAGGGTTAGTTTTTGAGTTCTTAAACTTCTTTTTATTTTATTTTTGTCTCTTACTTTGCTTCAACTATCAAACTTCACCTAATCAACATGTAACACCTTTTCAAGTTCCTTCAAATTTAGTACTTATAATCTGATATGAACTTCACATCTAGTTAAAAGTAATTAGACTCATGTACAAACAGAATGAACAGGAATTAAGTATATTTTTAATGGCTTTGCTGGTAAGTAAGATGCATGTTCACTGATAGCTTGAATTTGTCAGATGAGTGAAATTTCCATGGGTATGTTATTATAGTATAATTACACTCTTGTTTCCTATGGTAAAATTGCATGCCATTTCTAAGGAAAAGGGATTTTAAAGTCCAAATGGAGAACTTCCCTACTACTACCAACTACAATTCCAGAATTTCCTTGTGGTGTCTCATGGGTTCTGCTCCTATGGCTGTCTGGCAGGGGTTCCAGCACCTTCTTGTCCTGGTGATAGCAGTTGGAAGAAGGTGCTCACATATTAACTATTCCAAGGATTCAGATGGAAACCTATGAGAACTCAAACTCCTAGACAAGAAAGACTGAGGAAGAAACAAACTCCTGCAAATAGGAAAAACAATTCTAGCTCCATGTGTAGTAGGAGTATCTTAAATCACCACAAGATAGGCTACTGATGAATATAGGACATTCATAAGTCAAGTCTCCTTTTGAAGGAGACCATCTGTAAATGAAAATGCTTTGAACAGGGTTTCTAACTTCTCACTTAAAATGGCATCAAACAATACACTGCTTAAACAGAAAGAGGATCCCTATTCATAGCATCCTTATTTGAGTCTCAGCTAGAGGTAGAATAATACTGTATAGTGTAATGTAAAGACAAAAATGAGTAGCTGCTCATACAGAAAGTCTGGAATTCTAGCTTGATGGCCTCCAGAGGCAAGTTGAAGACTACTAACATAACAGCCATCTCTCTTCAATTATTGCTTTCCTATTACACATGGGAGGAGGTATCAGGAATGCTGGCCACAGGCAGGCATTTTGCTCAAGTGAAAAAAATCTAATTCTTTATACTTTATTGACTGATTACACTCTTGTTTCCTATGGTAAAATTGCATGGTAAACAGCACCTGCAGATTACTGGGATCTCAGCTGGAAACAATTTGTTAACAGTGAGACATGAGGAATACATCCATTTTTGCTAGTGATTCTCCAGATATTGCTACAAACACATTTTTCTAATATCTGAACCCTCAAAAGTATTTAGTACTTTTTTCTTTTTACCATGACATAGAATAATTTTTTTATATTTCATGGTTAATGTGCTAAATTATATTAGATGATTCATAGGAAATTACTCATAAGCCTTTTGAGGGTAGAGGACACAGCTTATCCATTTTTGTATACCTACTGCCTACCCTTGGGTCTGCACATAGTAAGCAACTAATAAATACCTCTTTTGAAAGAATAACAGGACTATCAGTAATCCATTTCTTAAAGTCAGGTTTCCATTTGATTCTAAATGGGCCTCATTTCTTGAGTTCAAACATGGAGAGGCAGAGAAAGGAATCACTGCACCATGGGGAGTAAATGAATAAAAGGAATCTTAAAAGTGATTCCATAGGTCAGTGGTTCTTACAGTTTGATGTGCAATAGCATCACTAGATCTAAGGGTCAAAATGTAGAATTTCAGATTTCCCCATTCCCCAATTTAGGTTGCATGGGCAAAGGTAGGACCTTAGAATTAGAATCTTAATTTGCTAACTATAGAATTTTGATGCAGGTAGTAGTCCTTGAGCTGCATTTTAAGAAACTAATGTGTTGTTCACTACTCAACCAATGCATTATCTGGAGGTTACAGTGGCTAAGCCCTCTTTTGCCACTAGTAAAACTCATATGGAGAGTGTTTTTCTCCTTTTACTCTGTCATTCCTAGAGTTAATCTGTATATAGAAATTGGTGTTCTGACTCACTCAAGAGGAGGCAGGCTTCTACAGGCTTTCTAAAATTGGCAAATAACCTTTTTTTTTTTAAATTTCTTTTTCAGTTCTTGACTAAATTCTATTTTTGTTATTGTAGCCATAACCATTTCTACCACTACCATCAACAAACAACTGGGAACTTCAAATCAAATCAAATAAATGTATTTATACCCCAAGATAGTTAACAAAATCTCCAAGTGATTACACCATGGCAAGCTGTCAGCATCCCAGTACTGAAGAGTTGGAGTAGGGCTATTCAAACTACTTTGATATTTATGTCATAGATATAAACTGAATATTGAAACTGACAGTAAACATACTCTCATTCTTTTAAGAATTCTTAACATGTTCTTATTATAAACAAAAGATCTGTAGAGAGTCACTCAGGGTGGTATTGTCTGCTAAAAAAATACTGAGTACTTACCTCATGGAGGGCACTGAACTAGACACTATCTTTTATACAGACAAACAACACTCAAATAATCCTGAATTGCATTGTCGTACAGTGATAGATAGTATCATAGGAGGGAGAGAGGCTTTAAAAGCAATGTGACAAGAAGGGAAACACAGTATGTGCTGGTTGCTAAATGGAGGGATGGTGTGCCAGTTTCTGAAAATGAGAAAACAATAACATTTAGCATTGATCATAGCATCCCATGGGAGTTGCCACTGGTGCAGTGGAGGTGGCAGCAATCAACCCAAATGCCAAAGGAAACTGGCACCTTGGGCATCTCCAGTGTGAGTGCCAGGAATTGCTATCCCTTCATGTAGATATGTCAGATGATGACTGAAATTATATTGTAAAACTAAATACAGAAGCTAAACACAACCAACATTTTTCATCACATAGAGCTAAAAGCAGTGAATTCTGCTTGCTAGACAGCTTAAGTTAAAAATCACTGTCCAACAATGCAAGTAACTACAAAGTAGAAAGCAAAATGTAAAGAGAACAAATTATTGTTTGAGATTACAGAATGTAGCAACAGCAAGAAATTATACTACAGACCAGACCAATCTCTAATTTGGGGGCCTAGATGGATTACCTAATATATTTCAAATAATGCCTTATATACCTTTACTATTACCTTTTCTCCCTCCCCCCGCCCCACCAATGTAATAAGCTCCTCAAAAGTAGGTATATTTCTGGGTTATGAACTTATATAGAGTTGTCCTCTGGAAAAGGTAAAATCTGCTTAAAGTGCCCATCAAGGGAAAATACAAGTTATTTGAAACACCCAGCTACTAACACAAAAGGGGAAAAGTACACCTACTCTCATTATCTGTTTATTTGGCTCAGCTCACTCCCAAACATCCAGAACAGAGTTGGAAAAACAGATGCTTATTGAATTGATTATCATTAATAGACAAGTTATGTCCAGCTTTAGTGTGACTGATATTCATACCTGTCAAAGATATCACATCTACCTTCTTGAACTATTTTATTGTCAGTTGGAGTTATGCTTAATGTGAAATGGCAAGAGAGGACCATTACCACTGAGATTCTGGAAGTCAGCTGGTTTGTGATACTAAAACAATGTTCACTGCTGACATGTGCAGAGTTGTAAGGATAGGATACCCAAGCATCTCTGGAATGGAGAGTTTTATGGCATAACCATAATCAGGGACAGCATATGAAATGCTCTAAAGGATACACTAACACACAGTTTCCAATAACATGACATAATTGTGGGCTACTGGGGAGAAGTAACAACAGAGACCAGCGTGGAATGCAATAGTATGGAATTTGGAAGCTCTTTTTGAGCAAAGGCTTTCAATTGACCACAAGTCAAACACAGACAGAGACAGTGACAGGCTCTACAAATAGCAGCTGCACCCACAAATCAAAAAATCAGTTTGCATGTATGTCATATAGAAAGAACCTCTGGTTGAAGATTTAGTCTTTGCTCCCTATGAGTGTGGGTTAAAGCAGCAGTGACATCTTTGAATAAAAAGAGTAGCAATATATAGTGGATGTCACTGTCTTCCCTTGGGAATGTTTGCTTATTTAATTAGTAATTCCCTGTACTTCTAAAGTGAAAGGCAATTTGACAGTTACGGAGAAAAACACACTTCAACTTGTAATACCTAAGAATCACTAAAGCTGTAATTTGTGATTGGAACTGGCTTATAAATTAGGACACATTTATGTAACTTACAGCCTAGTTGTAACAAAGCCATGCCAGTAAATTCTGAATTCTGGGTTCAGAAAACACTAGCTCAAATATATCCTCTTCAATTTGAATCCTTAAATGGCTCTTGAAAATTTTATTACAATGTTACAGCTTATATTTACAAGGGACTAATACAAGTTAGAGTAGCATTATGACCAAAATGAAGTTGCCTGTGGAATGCATTCAGTTTTAACTAGAACTTTCCTTTTGTCCAAAATTTCACAATCATTAGCATTCTGTGAAAACCATTCTGATTTCCCCATGAAGACTCAAACCACAGAAATTATCTGTATGCCATATTTGACCAAAACATTCAAGGTCACTATGCAGGAAATCTGAAGGTGAGATAGTTAGTGAAGAGTAAACAGAACTTGACAGGGAAGGGACAAGATGAAAATTAAGAAAGATGTGGCTAAATATTGTAGAAAAATGAAGCAGGGAAAAAATAAGTCATTCGGTTTAAGCTGATGTTGAAATATATGGTAGGCTAAAAGTTCAGTGCTCAGATAATGAAAGAAGATTATAAACAATGATGGAAATATATCCATGCGGTTGGGTGTATATGACATAGGTATAAAGTGGGTTGACCATTAGTCCAGGAATGACTCACAGAAATATAAGTATAGGAAGGTAATTTCTAGAGATCAGTTCATAGCAAAAGGTCAGGCAGGATATGATATAAGAATGGTAAGTTGAATTCTAAGGTGAGTCTAAGACATAGATGTCTCAGGGGCAGAGAAGTTGGTTAATCAATGGTGATAGAATCATCAGAGATTTGGCCCACAATAAATGCCTATGAAACACAAACCTGAGGGTAGGGAGAATCATCTAAGGCCCTGGGGTACAAGTTCAGAAGTTTATTTTTTTTAAAGATTTATTTATTTATGCACACAAGAGCTGGGGTACAGGCCAGAGTCCAGGGAGGTGAGAGGATTCACCAGACAGAGTGGGGAGCAGAACAGGCAGACTGAAACACACTGCCGAGGGCAGCAGCGGGCGAAGCAGGAGAGGTCTGCTACGCCATGTGGGTCCCCTCCCCAGCCGGCCGCAGGGATCAAACTCGTGCTAAAGTGGCTGCTTTTTTTTGCTTCATAGTGCGTAGTGCTTTGCTTAATCCACTGCGCCACCAGGGAGGCCCGCAAGTTCAGGAGTTTAAACAATATAAAATTAGAATCTCCAAGGGCAGAAAAGAACTGGTAAGAAAACTGTGAGACTAGCAAGACAGTGAGATTAGAAAAATCTAACACTATATTAGAAAAATATAACATAATATTATCCTTAGATAACTGGGTATTTTAGTGCCTCTTGTATCCAAGTATGGCTGGGGTCTCCCTTGATGTTAATATAAAACTGGTTATCTGACATAATGGCAGACTAGTACTGTTTCAGTGTCTGTAAAACTAAAAGATAAAAATTTTCATTATGGCTGTTGATTAGAATCCAGCATTTGGGTGTTTCTATGGAAATCTTTTCTCAGGGGAAAATTTCTGACTCTTGCTTATGACTATGACA
This sequence comes from Galemys pyrenaicus, assembly GCA_019455555.1. Classification (NCBI taxonomy): domain Eukaryota; kingdom Metazoa; phylum Chordata; class Mammalia; order Eulipotyphla; family Talpidae; genus Galemys; species Galemys pyrenaicus. The sequence continues at coordinate 206,917 of JAGFMF010011943.1, read as the reverse complement.
GTGAATGAAGAAAGCCTCATGCTGAGTATGTCTCATAAATCTTTTCCACAGCATCTCAACAGGACTACCCACTCAAATAGAAATTTGGATAGAATATAAACAAATGCAACGAAGTAAAGCAAAATGCTCTATTCACTACAGTCAATTTTATGTATATCCACTGTCTGATTGTTAGTTTAGTGACTAAAGCCATCTTTCCATGGGCATTCTCCATGGGCAATGGAGAATTAGATTCCATTGCTATCTACCAAACCCTTTCATGGAACTTTAACCCTAATGAATCTTCTAATTTCTATTAATAGGTAAATAACATAAATTTGTTCAGTTTATAGCTAATTGCTCCTAATTACAAATAATTTCCTCCAAACCCATAAAAACCTTATAAACTTTAAAAATTGACAAGTATATACATAGCTGTATCAAAGTAAGTAACCAAACAATCTTGGCTCCTTTCCCAAGATGCCATTAAAATGACACTAAATACATAAAAAGATATAATGCAGAGAATAATAGAAGGAATCAGATGAAAAGAGATTTCAATATGTTTCTAAAAGACAAAAGTATGAAACTTGGAAGTAACAAGTAAGGGGAGAGGGTAAGAACGAAATGTGAGAAATTCACTGAAAGCCTGTGTGTTGAATAATTATCCCATGTCCATGTGTAGAATCCCTAGCAGTTAGGCTTTTGTTACTAAGGTAAAAAAAAATTAGAACTGTCCTCTCTAAAGAGAGTGAATAAGTCATCTGAGGAGAGTTGAAGTTGCTAGTGTGGGCTGAGCAAATGTATCTACTTTTTAGGATTTAGAGTACCCAGCAGAGTGGTTCCATGAAACATGAGCTTGCAGGCCTCATATTTGGATAGCAAGTGATTTGTTCAACCCCTAGATTTACTATGAAATTTTGGAGCATCGAAGATAAAAAGGTTATGAAAGCTCTGAGAGAGGAACACACCAATTGTTAAAAAAGTAAGAACTGGAATAAATTGACCATCTTATCAGCACCACTGACTATTAAAGTGAAAAATGAAGAAAGGTGTTTATGTTCAAGGGAAAATTTGTTTTGAACCTATGGTTTTGTTCCTAGCTATCAATCAACTTGATAGTAAAAGAAAGTTCTTTCAGACTGCAAAGACTCAAAATTCACCTCTCAACCCATTTCCTGGGAAGTTACCGAGATATGTACTTCAGCAAAATGAGGAAGTAAAGAAAGACATATACTGGATTCTGGAAATAGTGAACCTAAAAACAGAGAGCACTAGAAGTAGTTCAAGAATGACATCCACATAGCAGGTCTAAGGATCATTCAGCCTGAGTGGAAGAAATGAGGGTTCTAGGTGGGAGGTATCCCAAAAAGCCAGGAAGGGGTAGGGAAGCTCAAGATTCTCTTCACTTTTAAGAAATTAGGGGAAATTTTAGATGTTACAGATAAGGCAAGAAAAAACAAAAGCTCAAGATGCTCTGTATTTTTAAGAAATTAGGGGAATTTTTAGATATTACCAATAAGGCAAGAAAAACAAAAACAAATCATTATAGAAATTAAGAATGTTAATACCCTCATAATGCTTAACAAAGGGTGAAAAACTTTAAATATTCATAATAATATAAACACTCCACACTGATTTTCAACTTTCAGAAATATCTAATATACAAAAGCACAGGACACTTAATTATAGATAAAGAGAAAACAACAGAAAAAGGAAAATGCTCTTCGCAGTGTGAAAAGTACAAATGACAAGAGTTAGTATGGAGAAGAGATGAGAAATAGGAAAGAGCAAGGAACTAATGGCCTCATCTTACAAATAAAGAGGTATTGTCTATAGTGTATAGAACAAGAAATAAAGGTGTTAATTATATTCCTCAAATAAACAGAGGGGCTGAAAGGCATGACAACTACATTGGGATGAAAAGTAGGATAAGTGAGATTAATCACAGCACAAAGTTAATAAAGTGTAAAATAGGTAAATAATAGCTGTATTTATAAAAATAATCACCATAAGAACTAAAAGAAACAGTTAATAAATGAAAGATAATCTCAGAGGATTAGGACTGGGGGCAGGGAGGTTTAAAATAGTGAAATATTACACACATAAACATTTACATGGTTCATATTTTTTAAAAAAACACATGCATATATTAGTTGCCTATTTAAAAGCCAACTAGGAATTTTGAAACAGAAACCTTCTTTGGCTACCACTAAACTTAAGTTAGCCTCTGTGAAGTGTCACCTGAAAAAGAGAGCTGACAATGGGGCCATCTAAGCATAGCTCCTCTATTATACAACTTGTCTCTTGCTCCCAACTCCTGCCCCAAAACTTTTAATACCCTTTCTCATACAATCATGGAAACTTAACACAAACTATGGATTGTTATAACAAGCTTTATTCTCAGTCATAGAGAATATATTTTCTCACTTTACAGGATATAATAAACTGCACATATTTAAGTGTACCATTTTTTTATTATTAGAGTTATTTAATTGTATTTGACATCACTTGTATTCCCCAGGGAATTCCCACCACCATTCCACCCGTGCACCATCACCTCAGTCCCTTGTGCTCTTTCTGCCCTCATCCCCGTCTTTGCCCTCCCCATCCTCCCCCCACCCCATGATCCCTTTGGTTTATTTTTGATCTTTTGATCTTGTTGATAAGTGTACTATTTGTTAAATGTTGACATGTATGAACAGATAACTATAACTGTAAAACCATCCTTACAATCACAATAAAAAGATATCCAACAGCCACAAAAGTTTCCTTATGTACTTTATTATTTTTAAGAAACACACACACACACACAGTATAGGATTCCTCACTTCAGGTGTAGTCACTACAGCACTTCCACCACCAAAGCACCCATAGTCCTCCACATAGTCCATTGTGCTCCCCTAGCCCTCTTTTCATTCTTTCCCCTCTGCTTCCCCCTCAGATATAAGGTCAGCTTTCAGGGGTTGGTTGTAATGTTTATATCTATCTGACTTTTGTTTGGTTTCTCTATATTCCACATGTGAGACCATCTAGTATTTATCTTTCTCCTTCTAGTTTATTTAATTTAGTATAATCCTTTCCAGCTCCATCCATGATATCATGCCATTCTGTAATCTCTTACCATTCAGTACTGTCTGTGATACCTTTGCCTTTCCAGACAACCATCGACCCTGTATTCTGTCACTATAGATTTGTTTTCATTTTCTAGAATTTCATATAAGTAGAATCACACAATATGTACTCTTTTTTTGAATGGCTTCTTTCATTCAGTATAATTATTGTGGGATTTACACATGTTTCAACATGTATCAGTAGTTTATTCCTCTTTATTGATAAGTAGTATTCATAAATAGCAACATGGATGGAGCTAGCATGGATTATGCTCAATGAAATAAACCAGAAGGAAAAAGACTATTGGATGGTTTCACTTATAAGAGGAATAGAGGGGAACCAAATGAGAGATCAGGGAAAAAAATAATAACAATAAAAAACACAACACAACAGAACAAAAATAAACAGACGACTGTAAATCAGACATTCTGCAGAGGATGGGGAGGGAGAGGGTCAAAACGAGGGCAGGAAGAGCACAAGGGACTCTGTTGATGGTGCATGGGTGAATTGGTGGTGGGAATTCTATGGGCATTACACCTGAGGAAAAAAGCAAATGTACAAAAATAAACAATGATGCAAAATATATATCAAATAAATTAAAAATAAAAAATTCTGTTGTATGAATGGAAGATTCTGTCTAGGTATTCACTTGGTGATGGGCATAATTGTTTCTAGCTTTTAGTTAACTGCAAATAAAACTATTATAGGCCTTGATGTACAGTTAAGTCCTAGTGTGGACATATGCTTTTCTCTTAGGAAATGCCAAAGAGTTATGTGGTAAATAATGTTATGACAAACTGCCAAATTATTTTCTAAAGTGGATGTAGTATTTTACATCTCCACTGAGACTGTGTGAGGGTTGTGGTTTCTCACATGCTTATCACAACTTAGTGTGGTCAGCCTTTTTAAATTTAGCCTTTGAACAGTGGTTCAACTGATGATGTTGAACATCTTTTAATATATATCCTTTGGTGAAGTGTCTATTTAAATCTTTCACCCGTTTAAAAAATGGAGTTGTCTTGTGTTACTGAATTTTAAGAGTTCATTATATATTATGGATAGAAGTTCTTTATCAGGTGGGTAATTTGCATAGATTCTTCCAATCTATGTCTTGTATTTTAATTGTCTTAAAAGAACAGAGTTGTTAATTTTGATTAAGTTCAATTTATCAAATATTTCTTGAATAGATCATCTTTCTGGTGTTATATTTAAAAAATACTTGCCTGACAGTCCCCAAAGCAATAAAAATGAAACAGAGGATAAACAGGTGGGACTACATCAAGATAAAAAGCTTCTGTACAGCAAAGGAAACGTTAAACAGAA
>JAGFMF010011943.1:178483-201354 GCA_019455555.1 Galemys pyrenaicus | reverse complement strand
AGGTGTCCCCAGTCTGTCCTTGACTCCTCATTTTTGGTTTCTGTGTCTTTATTGCTGTTATTGTTATTATTATTATTGTTCTTATTCCTTTCCTTGATAGCTTTAGAATTTGCATCTAGGTCTACTATCCACTTGGGTTAAAATTGTTGTATAGATTTGTGTGGATAGATTTATTGTATAGATTTGTTGTGAGGATTTAATCAGTTTTTTTTAATAATGATCTCCAAATGTTTCAGCATGGTTTTTATTAGAAAGACTATGATTGCTTTATATTTTTGTTGCAGCTCAACTGACTACAGATATATGAGTTTCTGTTTCTGAGTCCACTGTTCTGCTCCTTGATCTACTTTCTTTACATTAAGAGCACTATGCCTTGATTATTATAGCTATCTAGTAAACCTTCAAATTAGGTAACATATGTCCCCCATTTGTTCCTTTTTAAAGTTGTTTTGGATAATCTAGGTCTTTTGCCTTTCCGGATGAATTTTATAACTGGATTATCAATTTCTATAAAATAGATAGGACGTCCCTGGTGGCGCAAGGGGTTGAGTGCCGCACTGTGAAGCTTCCACAGCCACTGCAGCGCAAGTTCCATCCACTGCCAGAGAGGGGATGCACATGGTGCAGCAGACCTCTCCTGCCTCGCCTGCTGCTCCCCTCAGCAGTGTATTTCAGTCTATCTGCCTGTTCTGCTCCCCACGTTGTCTCTGGTGAATCCTCTCACCGCCCACCTCTGTTCTGTACCTCAGTTCTTATATTCATAAATAAATAAAATCTAAAAAAGAGAGAGGAAGAAATAGAATAGACCAAGTCAGGGAAAACTGGTATTTTAATGTTATCTCATATTCTTCATGCTTCTATGTAAGATATTTTTAAATGCTAATATCTGATTGTTTACAGCTATTATATGGAAATGGAATTGTTTTTTAAAATATTGATTGTCTTCTATGAACTTAGTCACTTAATAGTTCTAGTAACTGCTTTGTAGATTTCATGACTTCCTACAAAGATGAACATATTGTGTACATATACAGAGAGTTTTATGTCTTTTTAAAGCTAGTTCCATCTTATTTTTTTCTTTCCTTATAACCCAGAACCCCCAGTACCTTATTGTATAGAAATAATGAGAGCAGAATCCTTACATTGTTCCTAATCCTAGAGGGAATACATAAAGTCCCTTATGTAAAGTATGATGTTAGCAGTAGGTTTTTTATAGCTGTCATTTATCAGATCTAAGACAAATGGTATTGAATTTTGCTAAACATTTTGCCTAGATCAACTGATATGACCATGAATTTTCTTCCTGAGCCTTTTAGTAGGGTAAACTGCATTGATATTTAACCCATTAAAAAAAGACATATCTTTTTTTAAATTTACATATATTTGACATCAATTGTAATCCCCATGTATTCCCCATCACCATATCACCAGTGCACCATCACCTCACTCCCCTGTGCTCCCATCTGCCCTCCACCCTTTCCCTCTTCTCTCCCCAACAAGTGTCCCCAGTTTGTCCTTGTCTTTTCATTTTTGGTTTTTGTTTCTTTCTTGTTGTTATTATCTTTATTGTTGTTCTTATTCCTTTCCTTGATCCTTATTTGGTTCCCTTATATTACTTCTAGGGGAGGAACCATCTGGTAATCCTTTTCTTTTGCCTTCTGACTTACTTCGCTGAGCATCATCCCTTCCAGTTCCATTCATGTTCCCATGAATGTGTCTGGTTTTCATTTTTGATTGCTGAGTAGTATTCCATCGTGTATATGCACCACAGCTTCCCAATCCACTCATCTGTTTTTGGGCATTTGGGTTGTTTCCAGGTCTTACCTATTGTACAGAGTGCTGCTATAAACATAGGGCTGCAGGTATTCTTTTGAATCAGTGTTTTTGTGTCTTTTGCATATATTTCTAGGAGTGGGATTGCTGGATCATATGGAAGTTCCATTCTTAGTAGATTGAGGAACCGCCATACTGCTTTCCATAATGGTTGGACCAGCTTGCATACAGGTTGAAAAGAAACTGGTGAACATCTGTATTCAGAGTACTGAATTATAACATTATGACAGAAGTTCAAAATCTTGTTCAGATGCAAACATTTTACTGTCTGTCATATCATCCATCCATCCATCCATCCATCCATCCATCCATCCATCCATCCACTGTCTGTAGGCTACTTACTATGGTCAAATACTGTACAAAGCACTGGGGATATAAAGAAAACTGCAGACCTTGTTCTCTCTCTAGAGAGGAGATAGACAGTAATTACTTTAATGGAGGAACTTATTCTGCTTGGGATAGGACAGTTAGGGAAATGACTCTTGAAAAGTAAGCAGGATACTTTGGTCAAAAGTGCAAGAGTGGCCGTAAGGAATAGTGCTTTTGAAATTTTTCCAAAAGCAATGTCCTTCTTACCTATTTTATAGGTATTTTATATTTTATTTCAATACATACTTGTTTAAAAAGATAATGAAGTGATTTTCTATAACCTGGAGTAGAATCTATGCTCCAGGAAGAAGTATCCTAGACCTGACAGACCACTGAAGTGTGTGAAACATAACTGTGTGAAGGAACTGAAGGTCACTGGTAAACAATCAGAAACTAGGAGCAGATTCTTGAGGTAGTTGTCTAACCACAGAATCATGTCAATCAGGCATTAGGCATGCAATTAGAAATACTTTGGCTTCAAAGCTTATATGTTTGCCGAAGGACCTAAATTATCGTTTGCTCACTCTCTGATTACCCCAGCTCCATTATTGTGCCAAGTTCTACCTAGCACTGCCAAAAAGCAGCAAGAATGCTTTTAATAGCTTTAAACATGTTTTAAAATTTCTTTGGCAAATCAAGTCAGACCTTCAGTATCTTGCTGGTGTTTTGAATTGACATTGAACAGGGACAGTGTAGGGCCCAGTTCTAAACAATAAATAACACAAGGAGTTATGTTAGTACTGTGATCTTTGAGCACCTGCCAGTCGCAGTTTTCATTTAGACTTGTCCTAATGATAAATGTTGAAATAGTAATCAGAAACCTCATCTCTTATCAGCTGATACCCAGCTGTGCAGAAAGTGTTGCCATATCCTGCTTAAGAATTGATTAGAAATGTCTTGCATTATTTCTTACCAACAAAGGTCAAATCCTTTTAAGAGAAATACCTTTAGTATACAATTAAAGATTTAAGAAAACTTCCTAGTATAAGTTACTGGCACATTTAATTCTAGCAATATTCAATACAATAGAGCTCAAGGCAACCAGAGGTTTGGAATGATAAAGGAGTTTGTTTTTTTTATAAAGGGCACTAGGCAACTAAAGCTTTTCTGAGTTCCTACTGTAGTGTTTTTCAGTGATTTAAAAATTTAATCTAAGTTTGTTTCAATAAATGGTAAACACTTTATGCAGTTCCTCTTTCAGATGCCAATCCATTTCCTAAGGAATTATCCCTGGTATACAAACATCCTGTGGGTATACCAGCCAAATGGACTTTATCAGAGTTTACTTTTTGCAGTTTGCATTATGAGATAAGTAGGGATTTTTTTTTTTGTTTCCAAAAAGAAGGAAAATATGATAAGCCTCTTCACTCCAAATATCATTGTCTCACTCTGTATATGTGATCCACTCATAGTTATCATCATCTTTCACTTCTTTTTTTTTTTTAAAGATTTATTTATTTATGCATACAAGAGCTGGGGTACAGGCCAGAGTCCAGGGAGGTGAGAGGATTCACCAGACAGAGCAGATAGCAGAACAGGCAGACTGACGGAAACACACCGCTGAGGGGAGCAGCAGGCACAGCAGGGGAGGTCTGCTGCGCCATGTGGGTCCCCTCCCTGGCCGGCAGCAGGGATCGAACTCATGCTGCAGTGGCTGCCGTCTGCTTCATAGTGCGTTGCTTAACCCACTGCGCCACCAGGGAGGCCCATCTTTCACTTCTATTGCTCTCCAAAGATTTAGCAGTTATCTGAATATACTCAAATGTTTCTACATCTACCCACCCATAGCAACACACAAAATATATCTGCATTCCCATAAAACCCCAAATTACTCATTCAACAAACACTGACAGATAAAATGTTGTGGAATACAAAAGATATTAGGAAATTAAGGATACAAATATCTGTAAGATATGACCCTTGTCTTGACATAGTCACACTTTAGCATGATACTTATTAGCCAGGAACAAGTATCAGAATTCCTTGGAGAGTCTGTTCAAAATTGGTACGGGCAGTGCTGAGAACACCATATAGAGATGGAACATCTGAAGTAGCTTATGAAGGTTTGGTAATATGACAAACAGAAATAGAACTGAAGGAGCATCCTAGACAGAGGGATGTATGTATAAAAGTATTAAAACATGCCACTTATCTCTAAATTTTCTTATACACGAAATGGGAATAACAATCACTTCAGGGGGGTTTTGTGAGAATTAAATAAGAACATATTTGAAAGAGCCTGGCATTCTGTAGATGTTCAGTCAACAGAGGGTACATTCTTCCTCTTAATGTTGAAAATAAAATTGACTTAGCCAATTAACTCCTTTCACCTCGTGTGCCCTGAAGGAATGTAACATAGGATGGATAAGGCACAATGGTGACTGAAGGGGGAAAGACAAATTTGCAGAAAGAGACAACACAGCAGCACTGGGTATATTCAGAGAGAGAGGCCTTAAGTCAAGGTTATAGGGCAATCAAGACCAGGTACAGCTAATAGTCTTGGAAGTAATTATATAACTTCTAGTCACATTGTGAAGGGAAAAGAAATGACAGTCACTCTGGGTACTTGGTGCTAAAGCAAGAAGAAATTATGCTGCATACATATTTGGAGTACATTTTAGTCTCTCTGATTGTTATTTTCATGTTCAGGTGTTGAGGATAGAATTTGGGGTGTGTGGTGATAGTAGTGAGGGAGGGGAAAATAAAGTGAAGCTCTGGATAAATCAAGAAAAACAATTACCTTAGATATTTTTCTTACTAATAAATCCCCCTCCAATTCTACCCAATAATCTCATTGGACTGATTCTCTGCCAACAGTGATTTAGCATTCGCTTTATTAGATGCTTCCTTTACCTATGTTGCAGTTAATTAATACAGAAGCACAAGCTCTATACATTTATAAAAAGGTACTAGCCTGAATCTTAGATACTTTTTCCTAATATAAAGAATGCCTAACACATTATAAGCATTTGCTCCCTCAATTCCATTACAGGAAGTATGGTCAGTAAAACAAAAACAATTCCTTAAAACACACATAGATTGTAACTATCAAAAGTGGGCAAAGTTGTCAGTAGTGAAATACAAATTAAAATGATATACCAATACACACTCACTGGAAAGACTGAAGTCCAAAATGATGCCAATGCTAACTGCTGGCCAGGCTACAGAGCAACAGTGACCCCCATTCATTGCTGGTGCAAAATGGTATAGCCATTTTGGAAGACAATTTAGCAGTTTCTTACAAAGCTAAACATAATCTTACAGACAACCCAACAACTGCACTCCTACATTATTATTCAACTAGTTTGAAACTTACTTCCACATAAAAACTAGCATTTGAATGCTATAACAGCTGTATTCATAACCATCAATCACTTCAAACAACAAAGGTATCTTTCGATAGGTAAACTGATAGACTACATATGCAGGGTTACTACTTAGTATGAAAAAGGAATGAGCTATCAAGTCACATAAATATATGGATGAGTCTAAAATATACATTGCTAAGAGAAAGAAACCAGTTGAAAAGGTGAGATACTACATGATTGCATTTACATAAAATTTGGAAAAGGCAAAAAGTAGGGGATATTTTTCTAGGGTTATGAAACTGTTCTATATGATATTGTAATGGTGTATACACACATTATGCGTTTTTCAAAACCCACAGAACCTTACTGCACAAATGTGACTCCTTAAAGTATACATATTTAAAAAAATAATTTAAGTCATCAGAGGATTGATCTCAGGATGCAATGCAGAATGTAACAGAAGAATCTAGTCACACTATATCTGTATGAAACTTCAGTGAAGCAAGTAGGGAGAAGACCTAAGTAGGAATGGAAATGAGTGGAGTTTGTCCGACTATAGACAAAAGAAATTATAGGTAGATAGGTACTCTATTTGATAAAGTTTTTTTCCATGGAGCTATGAATTAACAATTCTGAAAACTATATGTGATTACTGAAATTGCGTGAAATTGGGTGGTGGATAAAAGCAGGAGCATATAGGAAAATAGGAGAAACCTGGTATCATCCAAATGGTAATGGATTAGAGTTGGAGACATGAGTGTGAACTCATGTTGAGTTTAATATAGATACATATGGTTACATATAGAAATGCTTAGTAATAAGTATATAAATACAGGCTAGTATTCAAACATATATTTCCTTCCTTTGTCAGCCGAGAAGGACTAAAAGTTGCCAATGGCAACTAGCACATTTAACACTCAGATCTTGCTTTTAAATGTCATTCTTCAATAAAAAGAACCAGGGAATCCTTAGAAACTTGTTGATGACAGGACTGACTGGGGTAGGAAATATATATCTATATTTCCTCAAGCATCTCATAGTGCCGTAAGGTAAAGAATCATTTAATAAAATCACATGGAAAATAACATGTCAAAGGAACACAGGAGCAAACTGAAAGAGCTCTCAGTGTCTAAAGCCAGAACAATTTAAGCAAAACAAAATAGTATTGGATTATGACTCGGAGTAAAAATAAATATTTTTGTGTCCTTAGTTATATAAATGGTCAAAAATATGGATGTGAATAGACAAATCAACTGGGTATAAGAATCCCAAATAACTACATAGATGCTTCACCCTCAACAAGGTAGATTATAACTAACCACTACTTTAAGTGTGTACTGGGCATCATAACTTTCAGAGGGCACTTTATGAAATGGGAACTATTAACAAGTTTACAGCAGGGAAACGTGACAAACACTACTTCAGCTGGGTGACCAAGTTTAACATCAACAATGATAAGTCATGTCATTAATATTTACCTTTGATATGATGTGTTGAAAATGGTATTTTAATTTTTGTGGTTTTCCTCCCCAAACATACAACCCCTGTCTAATTATGAGAAAACATCAGGCAAACCCCAGTTGAAGGTCTTTGTACAAAATAGCTGACCAGTACTCCTCAAAAGTGTTAAGGAATCTGAGAAGCTACCAGAGAAGACTAAGGAGATGTGATGACTAAATGTATTAAGACATTCTCAGTGGGACCTGAAAGGAGAAAAAGGACATTAGGTATAAACTAAGGAAATGTGAATAGTGTGAATTTTAGTTAATGATATCAGTATTCATTCATTTGATGTGACAAATGTACCATACCATCATCTTTGCAACTTTTAAAAAAGGTATTTTAAAAAACTTCTATAAAATAAGTTTATTTATAGCTTAGATGAAGATACAGTTTGCCTAGAAAAAAACTGGACAAAGTATATAATCTAAGATAAAACCAGAATAACTTGTAAAATACAGTGAAGGAGAAGAAAAAATTATTTCCAGAATAGGATGACCCTATGAAGATTCCCAACACAATGGAAAAGAAGGTGAAAAGTATGCATACAAAAGAAGCAGCTTTCACTGCAGTGACATGCAAAATCTTATCTGGCAAGGTTAAATAGCAATGCTTTGGAATGTCAGGATAGCACAATAGGAATTAGCCAAATAACTTAGCCTGCAGTTACCCACAGAATAATTTGTTTTCTGAAGAACTGCATTCCAGAGTTTACACAAATCATGAAGTCTACAAAGACTTATTTTTAGTGTCATTTCTTTTCTTCAGATAAGGCTAAAATACAGTGTTTGACATAAAATACAATTTAAAATTTCATTACTGGAGATTACAAACACAAACACTATGACTTCTTATTTGTTAACAATTCCAAGCAGAAACCAAAATTTTCTCACTAATACATATGACCCCTTCTTTTGGTGCTTTACAATTGAATTTATAGTAAATTCAAATCTACAGACTCTCCTAGAGTCATTATTATAATTGAACTTTGAAATACTCACCAGCACCAATAAAGATAAAACTATATAGATCTGTGTACTAGGCTGGACTTGAAATATGCCACAATAATGGAGAAGGCAACACCGTTGGAGAGGACAGAGTGGGGAGGAGGGAGCTCAATGGCATCAGGTGATTATACCACACCACATTCTTGTTAATCTGGATGAGACTAGGGTTATAAGTGTCTGTGACTGTCTCCTTGAGAAACAAGTTGGCGGTATTATGATTCTGAGTTTCCCTGAAATATTTATTCTGTTATTCCTTTGGGTAATTATAGCTTATTAGCCCTAGTTATATTCTCATGTTGCATAGTAAATTATTCTCTTCTCCCCTTGGTGTTTACATCCTTCAGACAGTTGTGTCCCCACCCCCTTCCCCTTAGTCATCACTTAGCTAAATTGTATAGACAAAATTCTTTTAATCTTCACTCATAAATCAATCCCTCTGGCCCCTTAATCATTTTTTGTTACTCTTCTCTGAACTCCCTCCAATTAATCTATATCTTTTCAGTTAATTAGTTTGGAGAAGCTGAATAGCCCAGGTGTGATCCTAGTTATTCTAGGTTCACACCTAGAATATTCCTAGTTATGTGTGGTGACTATGTGCTTGTAAATGTACCCTAGAGTCTTTTATAATGGGGACAAAAAATGTAACTTAACAGTGGCTTTTCTGCCCCATTTTATAGTACACTAAGTGGTTAATTATCCTCCAGTTATTGACCACTAATGAATAGCCATTTCTCAGATTTCAGTTCCAGCTAGACTACAAAATCTATTGTAGCTCCTTCTGTTAACAACTCACATATACTTAAAATATCTGTCCAAAATAAACCTATTTCGATTGAAGCCAACCAGTTACCTTCAAAAGAACTCAATGTTTAATTCTTCCACAGAATTTTATTTCAAACCAGTTTGTGTGTACAGATACTACCAGAATTAGTTGCCTTCATGGTAGAAAGTAAGATGAAATTTAGAAATAGTTTTTGAATAACTGAAAGTTAACTCATTTGACTGCTAAGCGAATGAAGATTCTTTTTGTAGGAAAAAGACAATACATTTTTAAAAACCTGTCAGTGCAGGGTGAGGCAGGTTATTTTAGAAAAATGATTTCTTCCCAGAGAATTCAATTTACCTTTCACTTTTGATAGGTATTCAGCTTCCTTTTTTAAAAATTGTATTATATTTTATTGAGGTAATGTTGGTTTACAACACTATGTATGATTCAGAGGTATATGTTCACACTTCTTCAGATGTATGTTACCACCTCACACCCACCACCTAGGCATCCATAGTCCTTCACCATAGACCAATGGTTCCTCTTTCTCAGTTTCTCCCCAGCACATCTTCCTGTTTTCGTAGCTTCAGTTATACAGTCAGATTTCTAGGACTTGTTATGGTTTTCTTTGGCATAAATTATGGGTTAGTCTACTCTTGATTTGGGAAATAATTCAACTTCAGGCAATTTATTCCCATGACTACTTACCATCATTAATTGTCTTTCAATTCCTTCTTGCTAATATGTGTTTGCTTTTTTCAGTGTATTTACACACACAGGAAGTATCCAGTTAACAGATGGTTATGGAGCATCTACACTGTGCAAACTTCATAATTTACCAGAAGTTACAAAGACTATATAAAAAAGAACCTCAGTATACATTTCATACGTATCTAGGGGTTGGTGATCTTTTAGGGGTAATAAAACACAAGCATCTGAAAACCTGAGACTGACTTAAAACATATTACATTAAAATGCTATTATCAAAAAATAGAAAGCCTAAGTGGCATGTGAATTAGAAGGGGTGATTAGTATAAAAAAAGTTATCTAGACTGACTTTACAGAAAAAATGAAAAGAATCAATTTCCCTCCTCTGGCATGTAGTTTATAAATGAGAAAATATGTTCAGATAATAGCTACGGGAAGGCTTAAGGATTATCTATAGATCATATATTTCCATTATATACATATACATGCTTATCAGCATGAACACTGGGAAATGGGCTTCATAAGCCTTACTGTGGTTCAGCAATAATTTCTTTGTTTTGAGTTCAATACTTTAATCCATGTGATGAAATATGTAAATGGAAACAGTCAGTGGGGAAAAGGTAATACATTTTTGGTAAGTAGAAATCATTTTCATTTACAAATTCATTAACATGGGAAATAAATGAATGCAAATGTATTTGGGTTTTTAGTATTTGTTTTAAAATGTCACAGACCAAAGATCGCTTAAAAGTAAAAATGAGCAAACACAGAAGTTGTGGGACCAAAAGAACAATTTCAAGGATAGTAAATGAAAGAGATTGCTCTAAATGAAAACATAAATGATGAGCACTCCCATATCTGTTCATACAGAGGACTATAATTTTTGGGGTTCCTATTATATACCAGCTACCATATTAGTTACTTTTGCATGGTGCTTCTCAAATTTTTCAGTGAAAGTAAGAGCAGAAAAGTGTACTGTTGCAAATATCTGAAAGCACATAACAAAATAGAAAATTTCATTAGCTTATCTTAGAAATTCACAGTTTTTGTGTTTTATTTGATATTAAGTAGTTTACCTTAAAAATATGCTTTACATAATTTTCCACTAATTGATTTTATTTTGTTGAACTGTGTGCCTGTTTTTTCCCTAGTATCATACTGTCTTGATTACTATAGCTTTGTAATATAGTTACAATTCAGGGAGCACGATGCCCCCAATTTTGTTCTTTATTTCTCAGGATTGTTTAAGCTATTCAAGTTCTTCTGTGGTTCCATACAAATTTAAATTTTTAAATTCTATTTCTGTGAATAATGTCATTGGGGGGGTCTTGATAGGGATTGCATTGAATCTGTATACTGCTTTAGGTAAAATGGGCGTTTTGATATAACTGAGTCTTTTGATCTATGAGCATGTAATTTCTTTTCATTTCCTTATGTCTTCTTCAGTTTCTTTCAGCAGTTTTATAAAGTGTACATTTCTTTCAATTCCTTCATTAAATTTATTTATAAGTAATTATTTTTGCTGTGATTATAAATGTGATTGTTTTCAGCATTTATTTTTTTAGTAGTTCACTGCATAGTAGAAACAGTATAGATCTTTTGTATATTTCTAGCACAACTTTATTCATTTACTGTTTTATCAAGTTTTTGGTGGATACTTTGGGGTTTTCTATATGTCATCTGCATATAATGTCAGTTTTTTGTCTTCTTTTCCAATCTGGATACATCTCATTTCTTTTTCTTGCTTAATTAAGCAGGACATTCAATACCATGTTAAATAATAGTGATGAGAGTGGACATTCTTGTCTTGTTTCTGATCTAGGAAAAGCCATTTTCTCATCATTAAGGATGATGTTAGTTATGGGCTTATCACATATGGCCTTAGTTATCTTTAGGTATATTCCTTATATACCCATTTTATTGAGAACTTTTATTATAAGTAGATGCTGAGTTTTATCATAATCTTTTTATGTATCCACTGAGATGATAATATGATTTTTCTTTCATTTTGTTGATTTGATGAATTATATCTATTTTTCATCTACTTTGAGCTTTAAATCCTTTCTTAATCATGCTCTACTCACCCTTTTCTTTTTGAAGGTCAATCCAATTGATAGAGAAGACTGTGTCAATAGTTCTGTCAGTTGTCACTTTAAAAAACTTACCGAGCAGATTTAGTTCTTCCTGGTTCTTGTTGTAAAAGTAACTAGTTATATGCACAAGTTTAGTGGTCCTTAGCAATGACTTTCTCGGTGGTCATCCTAGAATTGTTCCTTCCTATAATGCATTTTTAGTTCTGTGCCCTCCTAATTATGATGTAACGTCTGAACTTTTCAAAGAACTTCCTATACAGTAGCATAGATCGATGATACTGTTTGCAGCTAGGGAAGAGAGAACGTCTACTGGGTGGGGTTTCAAAGTACACATTTTTTTTCTTTAAATCCTGATGTCTGTTATTTTGCTTTCTGGAGTGAGCACTCTATTTTTAAAGATTTTATTTATTTATGCATACAAGAGCTGGGGTAGAAGCCAGAGGTGGATGATGAGAGGATTCACTAGAGACAGAGTGGGGAGCACAACAGGCAGATGGACTGAAACACACTGCTGAGGGGAGCACTGGGTGAAGCAGGAGAGGTCTGCTGTGCCATGTGGTCCCCCTCCCTGGCTGGGGACCCTACTCGCACTGAAGTGGCTGTGGAAGCTCCACAGTGCGGCACCCAACCCCTTGAGCCACCAGGGAGGCCCTGGAGTGAGCACTATTACTAGGAATGGGTCATATACTTTTTGGTGTGCATCTCTTCTGGTGTATTGGGGCATAAAAATGGTTGAGTACAACTGCTTTAGATACACTCTTCCTCTCTCCACTGCCCAGAAATAAAGAATATTTGATTTTGAGAATCTCTCTTCATTTAAAAAATGTAGCATATCAGGACAAAGGGGATATTCTTATTTTCCATTCCCTTACTTTTGACATATACTTTTCTAAAGCCTTTAATAGACATGAAACTATAAACAGCATTTCTTTCTTTCATTACTGCAAACTCTCAGATGACACAGTCACTTTTCCCCCAAGGTTCTTATCATCACAATCTTACCAACTAGCTCTTCCTTCCTGTTCAGAATTATGACCGGAACAGTAATTCCTTGCTTGAATAAGTATACATCCTGAGAAATGAAACTGTCATCAAAGCAACAATTTTAACTTTGCCATATACTTACTGAATATCTTCTATGTTCCCAGCTATGTGTGGAAATACAGAGAAAGACATTACCTTTAGTTGAAAGTATTTTTTCTTCTATATAAATACTGTGGAACTAATACTCTAACCATCTGTGGGATTGTTTTCTTTTGCCAATAAACCTGACTTTATGGCATAGCTGTCAACTAGCACTGATGATCAGGAATACACAGCACTACTGTAATATACCCCATCATCCTGGCTCTGAGGAGGGAACAATACAAAGACATTCTGAAAGCCACAGCATTCCGTGTTACCATTCCCAATTCAAAAGCTTCACAAAATCCAATTCGAATGGCAGATGTGTCAGTGTGATATCCATAAGAGAAAAGAGAAAGGCAGACACTTGCAAATTTAACCTCAGGAAAGTACTTTCACACCATCACCTCAATGTGATATCTTAAAAATTGCTTTAAAAATGGATTTAGCCTGCTTCTTTGTGTTCTTAATCTCAAAAGATCCTCCCCACTGTTTGGGTAGCCTGTCTGGGGGGTAGGAAGAAGTTGGCACTCATTATGCAAATAACAGTATAAATGTAAATTTGTGCACTGTAGGAAATCAAGCAGGAGACTGGCTGCAAGGACAGTACACTGCATGAAATGTTTTGAATCCAGGTAATCTTGGGGAAAAAAGTGAACAATAAATAAAGAAATCAGGGAGGATGGTTGGTTAGAAGAGACTTGTAGTATGAGAAGTAGGCACTTAAGGACTTTCAAGCAGGTGGCCAAAGGAACATTGCCACTGGAAACATTAAGGTTGCTGCAAGTTGCTGGAGTGGTCTATATTCAAAGATGAACAGATGTGCCAAATAGGGCCTTTTCTCATCATTAACCAGGCAGAGTTCAGCCGGAGGACTCTACCCAAGCGGCTGGTGGAGACAAATACAGAACCAGAATAAGATCATTGATGCCTAATTCAATCAATAAAAATTGAGTTCCTTGTATGTGCCAAGTATTGCAGTCAGCATATGAGATATACAGATTTATAACCGTGAAAAACACAGGTGTAGTCTCCTATCTCATGGAGCTTACAGTATGGTGAAGTTAAGGGAAAACATAACAACACTTGTGTCAACACTGACAAAAAGAGGCCATCTCAGTAAAGCTGATCCAGGCAAGAACAGGTTCTGACATTATACTGTATAATTTTCTAACTATCATAGTTTATATTCTGAAATTCCTCACAGTGTAGCAGTCTCTTAAATTTTAAATGGCCAAGTGCTATCTATTAAAAAGGAAAGCCAAGAAAAAAGTCTAGAGTTATAATCGTAAGGTCACAACCCAAAGAAAAGAAAAGGCTGACCTGAAGTCTAGTGATGCTGCACAAGAAATTGCAGTATGAAATATCAGGAATTTCATTTGTAAGTTTCTAGGTTTTCAGCTTTTTAATTTAAAAACTTACTTATATTTTGTTGAAGTAACATTGCTTTATAACATTATATGTTTCAGGTGTGCATCTTAAAAATCACCTTGTGAATATACTACATTAAGTTCATCAATAAGTGCTTAATTCTAAAAGATAGAATTAATTCTTCCTCCATGCTACCCTTTAGAATTAAGAAGCTTTAAAAAAATTCAGAGGAGTAACCAGACAGCTGGACTAATAATTGATTCCATTTTTCAAAAATGGTTGCTGATAGTACTGTATAAGTATAAAATCTTGTCTTGAGTATAAAGTTTTTTATCCTGAGTGTTTGGTAGAGAGAGGGTAAAGGCAGGAAAAGGTAATGAGCAGCTGGATAACATACTTGGTGCCTGAGTCCACTTCCCAGTGGTGTTAGTCAGTGCCTTCCTAGTCAATCAGTTAGATGGTCGTTTCATTTAACTTTTGATTAGTCATGAGAAGGATAAAACATGTCCTGTGAAAAGAAACCTCTTATGGCAGTGCTGCTACAAAACAGAAAAATAAATGTTTAGATTTGTTGTCGTCTCCTCAAAATGTATGTGTGTGCATGGTGGTGGAGTTGGTAAGAGAGTGTAAAGAAGCTTCAAAAGATTAATTGAGAAAATCAATGTGTAGCATGTCAGTGCTGTTGGTTTTAGCATAGTAAGCTTTAAAACTTCAAGAACCATGGCTTCTGAAGCTTCAGACTGTAAGTTCAGCATGTAAGCACTTAATATGTATTTTTTGATGGGAAAAATTCAGAAGATATGAAACAAAACAACAAAGATGTTAGTTCAACTTGCCTTCCTTTTCTTAATTATTAAAGTATTTAGAGGGAGTTGGAATCAATGATCTCAGAGGACCAGTTCATCTCTAAAGAGCCTTGATGTAACTAGTTTGTTCAGAGAACTGAAATGGCTAACAGCATACATGCAAGTAGCATGCCAATGAAGTATCTAATTTGGGCCTGAAGAATACAAGTTGACAAATAAAAGTGAACTAAGACCCTAAGAGATTATAAATTTAATCTTTTTGCACAAGGATATTTTACAATTGTTCATTTGCCTGAGTTAAGAGTGACTTAAAATTCCTTTTACCTAGAATAGAATGACCTCAATCTCTTCCAAAGGCACATGGAAAGCTGATCTTGAAGATACAACACCCACTTAAATTTGATTCAGAACAATAAATGACTGCTAGCTCCTCTGGAAGAGATGCCTCCTCAGGAAAAGGGAAACTGCCAAGTTTCTCAGCAGGGTCTTAAGTTACCAGCTTCAGTAATTACTGGATTTTACTCCAAGATCCTGCAGTGGTAACTAACTGGGCAAAGCAATGGCTAATATTGACATTCCTTTAGAGTAAAATAAAAATAAACCTAGAAATGTAGATGAAATCCTTTAAAGAAGCAATTAAAACATCAACAGTTGTTAAACTGCCAGATCAAATAACTCTGAATATCAAACAGAATTTTTTTAATGTTATAGCTTTAGAGGAAAAGGAACTCTGCCTTTGCCCCAACATGCAATATTTAAAATTGGGAGCAGCTTGTTGTTTCATTACAGACTGTTCTCCATGGTTCAGCATGTGGCTTTGTCTCTAGCAGGAATGAATCAGGGAAGGGGTCAAACAGAACAAAAGCAACGAGGAAGACAAAGAATCAATAGTCAAACTCTGTATCACCTCTGCAGAACCAGCATGTTCCTATGTGTTCTTAGGGGAAGCTATGAAATATGTATCTCCAGAAATCTTTGGCATTCAGGGAACCTCTACAACTCCATGTATAGGCATTTTCAAATTCTGTTTGGCCAGACCCAGCTCCAAGGCAGAGAGAAAAAGAGAAAGGACTAAATAAAAGGTGTCATCCATGAAATGGGGAGAAGAGAGTATGTTTATAACTAAACAGAAAGTTCAAGCATATGACATAAAGTCAACTTTAGTGAATACTACTATTATGGGCCATATACTTGTCAAAGACACAATCTTACAGCTTTTTAATGCCCTAGTCAAATAATAGGCTAAATGATTCAGTTGTGAGATCATGTCTGATATCCTTTCAACAAATTTACATTTACAATGTACTAGGTACTGTTGGAAGCAGAGGGATGAATAAGAAATTATTTCTGCCCACTAAGAGCTAGTCTATAGGGGAGAGAGAACACATACAAAGAACTGCAGTATCAGAAGAACATGAATACATGTTTAAAATGCAGTGGGGTATCATGGATAACTTCCCTCTTTCCACTGGATCCTGGTGAACAACAAGGGCTCCCATTTTTCTTCTTTCATCATTCACTGTGGTAAACTCCACCTTAAGCAATCACATTCTCATGTGGGCCCACATCACCCATTTAAATTGCTCCTCCCCCTTTCTCTTGCACAGTTAGTTAAAGATAACCTGTCTCTCCCTCTCTTGGTTCCTTTATTCTATTAGGAATCCCCAAATGGTTCTCATCGTGGTTGATAGGTGTTACAGTACTGTTAGTAAGATATCTGAATCAAGAGAAAAGAAAGCCACCCTTTCTAAAGTGAAATTAGATATAAAAATGGTGCCATTAACTTCTAATGTCCATTGAAAGTACCCTGAAGTGCTTTTCAGAAAGAATCTTACAAAGCTTCCATCTTTCTCCTCAACTTGTAATTAACTGCCATTCTCATGCTTTGCACTCAAAGTGCATCTTCTTATTCAATTATATTTTTACTTTAATAGTACTGAGGCAGCATTCTTGCTTGTGATTTTATGAAATGCATGTACAGTATTTCAGTCCTATCAAGGGTTAAACTCAATGTTGTGGGCTAGCCTGGGGATCTTCCCCCACTATGAAACTATTGTTTCTACAAGAAAACAAGCAATTTCTAAACAATCAATTAAAAATGATTTTTTTGGAATAAATCTCATAAACTGAGGGTTTGCATAGGAAGCTATGCCTTCAGTCTCCTTCAGTGCTTAATTGAACAGATCCACCAAAAGTAACTCATAACTCTTTTTCTGATTTACTCTAATATAGTGCTGGAGAAAAAATTCAACCTAGAAACTTTTTTTGTGTCCCTAAATATAATATTGCACCGTTTTACCAGTATAGTCCTACTTCACTATAGAATGGAAACCTCTGCATCACAGCATAAGTGGCAGAGAGAAAAGACAGTGACTGGAAAGTTATTATTTCTTATTCTTGCTAAAATAATTTCTCCAGGCTCCAGAATTTCACTTGGAAGGCCACTCAGTAACAGAAATGGATCTTCATTGAATGCTCATTTCACTACACCACACTGATTGACTGAAAATAACTTTTATATGACAAATACATTCCTATGATGAACTGCCATGACAACCAAACCACTGGCTTATGTGATTAGACTATAGAGGACAAATGAATTACGTATGCCATGTGCAATACACAACTGCCATACAGATACTTTGTGGGTCTAAGTTTGCAGCCAAGATGTTATGAGTAAGGCAAGTGGGGCTTCTATGGATTGAACATTGGGCTTCAATGTTTGCATGGATTAACTCACTTCATAGTCACTGTATCCTTGTGTAACTGAGTGAAAAGCAACTGAAATAACTTGCCCAAGGTCACAGTTAGTGGTGGAGTCTGAATTTGAATAGAGGCAGCTTGCATTCAATGACTGAAATTGTAACCACCATATTATTTGGTAATACTGCTGTTGATTATGACAAGGATAATGACAATAAAATAATGACAACAAACACTAAAATAACATTGGCTGGTGCTGTTCCAAGTACTTTCCATATGTCAACTCTTTTAATCCTCTCAACAATTCTACGAGGTAAATACTATTATTATCTCTATTTTTTCAAATGTTAAAAGTTTGGTACAGAGAAATTTAATAACTTGTTTAAGATCATATTACTATCAAGTGAAAGATCTGTGACTCAAATCCAGGCAGTCTGGCTCTATTATAACATATTGCCGCTATGACAAAGATAGCTGAGGCATAATAGGCAAAAGTAGTAGGTTAGGAATTTAGAACAACAATTCTGGTCCATTCTTTAGCTCTGAAATCTTGCAAGATATATTAGCTCTCTTAGTTTTACTTTCTTTATCTATAACATAGAGAACAATTTTAAACTCATCAGATAGTGTAAAGATGAAACAAGAATGCATGCGAAAGTACTTTTCAGAATGTAAAGAGCTATTTGATTGCATAGAATTAATGAACAAAGTGGGCAGGAACAGTTAAGAAATTCTATTATATCTATATGTAACCTATAATAACTGGAACATCCAATACTCAGACATGGATTATGATTTCCTTCCTATTTTAGCATGGTCTTTAGAACTTTGGTTCATGCTATTAATAATAATGAATTTCTTATGTCTTGGGTTTGGGGAACAGACCTCAAGTCTGCAATTATACAGATCATTCCCATTCAAACGCTGCTGTAAGTGGCAACATGGGAATGACAATGGTATAGCAATCACTGGCTTCTATGGTTAACATTGACCATTCAGAAGAGGGTATCACAGCAAATCTTGCCCACCAGATGTACCTTCATTGTGTGTCTCTCACAGTAGTTCTATTCCTGCGATGAGCAGCCATGCTGGAGAAGAGTAGAAGTGGTTCTCTAATATCTCCCTTCAATACATTCCTCTATGGATTACTGGATGGTATGATCTCACAAAAGAACCATCCACTAGAATTCAACAGTTCTATTCCCCACTACACAATAGCTCCTCTTCAGAACTGTGCTTCATAATAGAGGGAAACACTTAAAAATCATGGTAAGAGTAGAAGCCACCAAATTACAGGGGTGCAAATGTCTGCTGAACCCTTAGTAACTGCAGAAACGAGAACAAAGCAAGAAAACTGTTTCTATACAAGCCTGGCTCCAGTTATATCAAGCAACACAGTGGCACTTGCTATTCTGACTGCTGAAAACAAGGATGGAGCGGAGAAGATGATATGATGAACTGTCACTATGTGAAGGAAACTTGTACAATAGGTATAGCAACCAGGGCAGTTTCAATTTTGTCCTTTTTAATAGAAATTATTTAAAGACATAACAATACTTATTTTTATTTTATGTCTAATATTTTAAATATAAAAATTCACAGCAAGGAAGCCATTCTGTTTCATAGTACATTAGCATATTTTTAGAAGGTGAGGAGCTGTATGTTAGAATGTATTATTAAGCAGAAACTAAAAGTGGAATTTTGTGTTATATATATTTTTAAGCATACAAAATATACATTAGAATTTATGGTTGAAATGAGTTGTGTAAGGGGAAAAAAATGAGAGTCCAGTAGCCAAGCCCCAAGGTGCAAATCAACAGTTATTAGAACATAGTTTGAAGAAGTCACCACTTTACTATCTCATGTTGTACAAAGTATTTTTTAAATAATGTGATCTTGTACTTATTTTCACCCCCTCATTTACATCCTGCCTAAGATTGCCAGTCAAATTTAACCTATGTTCCTATCTCCTGGACAGTCAAAATCATTGACTTTAATTGATTGAAAACTAAAATTGACTTTTTCTGAAACCATGAAAATTGGGAATGTAGAATGTCAGCTCACAGAGATCACTAAGATGGTTGTGACTAACATGACTGTTGCTGCTTTTCCTAAATACCTGAAACAACTGTCTGCCCTCACCCCATCAGAAGATATTTAACCACAAATCTGACCTCAAAGCTAGAAATCTTTTCCACTGGTTTCTGTCAGGAGTCTTGAATGAACTTGTGTTTTGCTTCAATTCTTAATTTTTGCTTTTCTATTGATTTTATTTACACCTATTTAAGGAATGCCCCAAGGAATTGGACACACCTGTTTAACTGACCTATTCTCAAGACTAAGGGGCTGAATGGTGTATTTTCATCCCCAACTATTCATCCAATAATTCTTATCTTTGACAGGATGTGTGGGTCCAGGTTCAGTCATTGTCTGACAATGTCAACATGTCTAAATGTCTTGTGTGGCAGATGGATCACTTAGTAATCAGCAGAGATCAACATGGGGGGAACTATGGAGGCTATATTATCCAAAGGCATTCATTTGGAGAAGGGCATTTCATTAACCACCTACCTTTAAGGAAGCAAACAACTGGGTATTTAAAGAAGAGAGAAAAAGTGTTCCCTGGTCTACTGAGGTAAGAAACTGCTTATTGAGAACAAATAGCTTCTGTCAGTAATTTAAATAAAACCCTCAAGGATTAAATAGAACAGTATACCAAATTTTAATTACTCTTTTAAATGTTCAGACCCTGTACATTATAACTCAAAAATTTTATTTTTTCTTGATATTTCACTATAAAAAGGAAGAACAGAAAAGATTTACAAATGAAGAAAGGGTACATTTGCATTCAAAATTTTCTTCCTCTCAGTTTCCAAGGTTTGAGTTTAAATACTTCTGGCTAAAGAAACAACAATCAGGCATTTTTTATAAAATCAGTGCAATGCTAGTAATTTTTGTCTTGGTGGGAGTGGGTGGCATGGAGGGGTGTATACGAAATTTTCTAGAAGCCCTGACTTCCTACTATAGAGAAAGAGAAACACATATAAAAAGGAAAGAAGAAATATAGGTTTCTGTGAATATTCTTTCTCCAATTCAGATCCTAAGAGGGTGGCAAAAGTTTAAGTCCATTTGATATTAATCCTTTATCCAGAAAAGGAAATGTTCATTTACCTTAGAATGTATCCTATTATTTCAGAGGAAGAGTGGAAAATGCTTGTATAAAATAGAAAAGTGGTAAGACATTAAACAGAAAATTCCTTGAATTTTTTTAAACATCATAGAGGGAGAGTAAGTATAGGAAAATAAAAGTATGATTTTAAAAATAGCTAACTTTAAACAATCTGTTTAGCAAATTGGCAGGGTATAAAATCAATACACAAAAATTAGTTGTCTTCCTATAACCAGTAAGATCGAAAATGAAATTAAGAAAGCAATCCCATTTACTGTCACACCAAACATTTTAAATGTCTATGAATAAACCTAACAAAGGAGGTAAAAGATCTATACAAAGAAAACGATAAGGCATTGTTAAAAGACATAGAAGAAGATACAAAGAAATGGAAAAATATTCCTTGCTCATGGACTTATAAAGTCATTATTGTCAAAATGGTCATCATACCCAAAGCAATATGCAGATTCAGTGCAACCCCAATAAAAATATCAATGGTATTTTTCAAAGAGCTGGAACAAACACTACAGAAATTCATATGGAATCACTAAAGACCTCAAATAGCCAGAGCAATCCTGGCAAAGAAGAAAGAAAATGGAGGTCTCCCACTTCCAGACTTCAAACTATCTTATAAAATGATAGTAATTAAAACAGCCTGGTACTGGAACAAAAACAGACACACAGACCAATGAAATATAATTGAGACGCCAGAAAAAAATCCACATCTATATGGACAGTTAATCTATGACAAAGGGGCCAGAAAATGAACTGGAACAAGGATGGCCCCTTCAATAAATGGTGGTGGGAAATTTAGACAGCTGCATGCAAAAGAATGAAAGCACATCACTATCTCTCATTATACACAAAAATCAAAATGGATAAAAGACTTGGAATGTAAGACTTGGAACCATAAAATACATAGAAGAAAACATAGGCAAAACTGTTTCTGACATAAGCTTCAGTGATGTCTTCAGGGATTCATCCCCAGCAGAAAGGAAAACAAAAGAGAACATAAACAACTGGCATTGCATCAAACTAAAAAGGCTTCTGTAGTGAAAGAAACCATAACTAAAATGAGAAGACACCTTACTGAGTGGGAGAGAATATTTGCACACCATATCTCCGACAAGTGATTGATATTGAATGCCTAGAAAGAATTCACACAACTCAAGAAAAAGAAAACAAATAATCCAATCAAAATGGACAGAAGAACTAAACAGACACTTCTCCGAAGAACACATAAATACAGTCAACAGGCATATGAATAAACTGTCCATCATCACTTATCAGAGAATGCAAATAAATGCAACAGTGAGATACCATCTCACACTTGTGAGAATGACCCATAAGGAAAAGACCAGAAACAAGTGCTGGCAAGTATGTGGAGGAAAGGAAACCTTCCTATACTGCTGATGGGAAGGAAACTGGTCCAGTACTTATAGAAAGTAGTATGGAGGTGTCTCAAAACAAAACAAAAAAAAATGGATCTGCCTAAATGAGAAGGAGAAAGATAAATACAAGATGGTGTCACTAATATGTAGATTATAAAGAAACTAATCTTCAGATAAAGACAGTGGAAAAAACTAATCCTTGATAGCTGACTATGGAACTGAAGCACCAAAGGTGGGGGAAAAGGTGGTACAGAGGTAATTTCAAAGAGGAAAGGAAGCACAATGGTCTATGGTGGTAGAATATGGGTGAGTTGGTGGTGGGTGCACTATGGTGCTAATACCTGATGGGGGCACCCTGATATTACCTCAGTCAAAAATAAATTATTTAAAAAATGGATCTACCATATGACCTAGTAACACCACTCCTATGTATCTACCTGAAAAATTCAAAAATACTACTTTGAAAGTAACATTGCAAAAACATGTTTATTGCAGCACTATTTAAAACAACCAATTTTTATTTTATTTATTTTTGTTGTTTTCTGAGACTGTCTTCTCATTTTGTTTATTTATTATTGGATTTAATTGTATTTGACATCATTGGTAGACATTTTATTTTATTGTTTTTTTCATTTTTTTATTAAAATATTTTAAAATTTACATATACTTGCCATTAATTGTAATCCCCATGTATTCCCCATCACCATCTCACCAGTGCACCA
>JAGFMF010011943.1:161566-178433 GCA_019455555.1 Galemys pyrenaicus | reverse complement strand
CCTAAGGGAGGAACCATCTGGTATTTTTCTTTTGCCTTCTGACTTGCTTTGCTAAGCATAATTTGTTTTCCTTTATTTATATATATTTGACATCAATTGTAATCCCCATCACCATATTACCAGTGCACCATCACCTCAGTCCCCCGTGCTCCCATCTTCCCTCAACCCTCTCCCTCTCCCCTCCCCACCAAGTGTCCCCAATTTGTCCTTGTCTTTTCATTTTTGGATTTTGTTGTGTCTTTATTATTATTATTATTATTATTATTATTATTGTTCTTATATTCCTTTCCTTGATCCTTATTTGGTTCCCCTATATTATGGAAAGCAGTATGGCGGTTTCTCAATCTACCAAGAATGGAACTTCCATATGATCCAGCAATTCCACTCCTAGGAATATACCCAAAAAACACAAATGCACTGATTCAAAAGAATACCTGCACCCCTCTGTTTATTGCAGCACTCTTTACTAAAATGCCCCAAAACAGATGATTGGATCAGGAAGCTGTGGTACATATACACGATCGAATACTATTCAGCAATAAAAAAAAACCTAGATGCATTCATAGGAACATGGATGGAACTGGAGGGGGTTATGCTCAGCAAAGTAAGTCAGAAGGCAAAAGAACAACAGCCAATTTTAAAAAAAGATTTATTTATTTATGCATATAAGAGCTGGGGTACAGGCCAGAGGTGCGGGAGGTAAGAGGATTCACCAGAGACAGAGTGGGGTACAGAACAGGCAGAGCTTCTGAAATGCACTGCTAGGGGTGCAGTGGGCCAGTTAAGAGAGGTCTGCTGCCCCATGTGGATCCCCTCCCTGGCTGGAGATCGCACTCTTGCTGCTGTGCTGCGGATGCTTCATAGTGTGGCGCTCAACCCACTGCTCCACCAGGGAGGCCCTACAACAGTCAATTTTTATGGAAAAAACCTAAATGTCCCCAAACAGATGAGAGGATCAAGATGCGATATATATATACACAATGGAATACTACTGAGTGATCAAAAAAGGTAAACTCATATCATCTGCAGAAACATGGATGGAGATAGGAGGGGTTAATGCTACGTGAACTAAGTGAGAAGGAGAAGATATATACCAGAAAGCATGACATATATGGAATGCAGAGAAATCAAGCTAAGGGTCAGATAAAGATAAGCTTAAATACTAATACTTGAAAGCTGACTCTAGGCTGACAGAGGGAGTAAGAGGTGCTAGAGGGGTAAGAGCATAGGGGGAAGGAAGCACAAAGGACTGTGGTGGTGGAATACGGATAACTTTGATGGGTGCACTATGATGGCAATGCCTGATAGGGGTATCCTAACATTACCTCAATAAAAATAAATAAATAATAATAAAGATACCTAAATTAAAAAAATAATAATAGCTAATTTTATGTTTTTGACAAATCTATCCAAAATAATCAAGAAAAAGAGAAGTGTGAGGAGGAGAGGAAGGGGAGGGAAAGGGAGAAATGGAAGAGGGAGGGAAAGAAGGGGGAGTAAGGAAAAAAGGGGAGGTAGGAAGTGAGGGGGAGGGAGGGAGAGATTAAAGATGAAAGGCATGGTGTAGTAGGAAAGGTATGGACTTGGAGCCAAGAGATCTGATATCTAGTCCTGTCTCTGCCAATAACTATCTATATGTGGCTTGCCTTAGACAAGTGGTTTAACTCCCTGTGCTTCAGTTTTAATCTCCCGTAAAATGAGAGGATTGTACTATAGCTTCTAAAGTTCCTTCTAATTCTAATATTTTATAATGCATGGATTTTCATTTCAATTGTGTCCAGTTTTGAATTGTGTCCACTGAAAAATCAAATTGATCAATCTTGGATTTCCTGGTCTGCACTAGTGAGGTTATTTGCATGATGAGACCTTCCAGGTTTCCTTTAATGGAAGGTAGCTTTGCCTGAAATAATTCTTTTTTTCTTTTGCTAATGGTCTTGTCTCAATCTCTTTCTGCCTATAAAACCTTCCATTTTGTATAACTTTTGCAGTGTCTTTCTACTTGCCAGATGGGATGCTGCCTGTTTTCGTGAGGTTCATAAGTTTAAGAAAGACAGTGACATCTTTAAATTTCTTTTAAGTCATATATTGAAGTTGTAACTATTGAAATTGTAACTTGAAATAACTTAAAGGGGAAATTAGATTAAAGTAAGGCTGTCAGAGTAGGGACCTAGTAAAATCTGACTGGTGTCCTTATAAAAAGAGAATGGAACGCATAGACACCAGAGATGCTTGTGCACAGAGAAAGACTTCTAAAGAGGCAGCAAAAAGGTTGCCATTTGCTAGCCAAGGAGAAGCAGACAAAACTGTAAAAGAAACTAATATGGACGAAATCTTGATCTCAGAGTTCTAGCCTCTAAAACTGTCAGAAATCTCTTTTACTTAACCAACTCAGTGGGATTTTGTTATGGCAGTAGTAGCAAATTAATGCCCTGCATCATTTGTGTAAAAACTCAAATAACTCATTTCAAAGGGAATAAACTCTTACATCTTAGCTAATTAATTGTACTCAGGGTGATTTTGCTGGAAGCTCAAATTTCCTGGTTCCTCATTTCCAAATTGTGTTGGCTTCCTGAACTAGCCACAGTACAAATGATAATTGCTTTTGTAGAACATGGTAGTCTATGAAGTCAGTGACAAGGGAATTGAAACCTTACAGCAAAATGAAACGGGATGATAATAATTTATCAGAACCAAATTCATATTTTTTTTACCTTTTACCTTATAGATAATGAAAACGGCATTTTGTTTGGTTTCAGAATGGTGTTAATATGTATAAAATCAGGGTTTTATATCTTGGTTGGCCTAATGGCTTGCTCTTCAATGGCTATAGACTGGGGCAGGTAGACAATGATAAGGTACGTGTATGTGTGTGGAAGTCAGGGAATGTTATAAAGAAGAGGTAGGAGGTGGGTTATGCATGGCTCTCATCCCTGGAAACTAAACCTAAAATATATCCAACAAAACAGGGGACAATTCAGGTAGACAAGTGGATCAAAGTGGCTGGAAAACCACATTCACAGTAAGTCCACAAAACAGAATCATATAGTTGGAGCTGATGGGGCCTTAGAAGTTATCTGGCCCATTTCACTTATTTCACACTGGGCAAATTAAAGCAGAGAGAGGAAGAGACATGTTCAAAGTCAAATAGTAAGTTAGTGACAGAGTTGGGGGTTAAACTGAAAAAACCTTTCCTCTAGAAAGCTTTAAATTAACAGGAAACTGGAGGTTTAAAAAATGATCATTGCTCTTTTCAGAAGTGGGACTATGACTTTTAAAGGTCTCTATCAGCAAAATAACAACAAAAATTGCAAAGGAACAGAGCTAAAGGAAACATCATTGCTGCTTGTTCTATAGTTTATTTTGAATATAAACTGATCAGAAGTGAAACAGCAGCATAGCAATACAGATGAAAAACTCATTTGGAGGTCAGAAGACTAGGTTCTAGAATTAAATCTTTATTACAAGTTAGTTGTATGATTTTGGGTAATTTAATCTGTTTTATGTACACATGAAATCTCTTATATGAAAACGGGGACAGAGAAAGTTAAATTGTAGACCCCTCCAAATATAGGTTCAACTCCTTACCCTTAGAACATGGGAATGTGGTCTTATTTTGGAAAAGAGTCTTTGCATATGTAATTAAGAGTCTCAAGATTAGATTATCTTGGATTAGGCTATGCTCCAGATACAATTACAAATATCTTTGAAAGAGAAAGGCAGAGAAAGATACAGAGACACAGATGAGAAGGTAACCTGAACACAGAGACAGAGACTGCGGTGATGAGTCTACAACCCAGGAAATGACAATATTGCCTGTAGCAACAGGAAACTAGGAGAGAAACATGGAACAGATTCTCTTTTTGTGCTTCAAAATAACCACAACTGCCAATTTTTTGACTTCTGGTCTCATAAAATTTGAGAGCATAAATTAATGCTGTTTTAACCTACCATGTTTGCAGCAATTTGTTATGATAGCCTTCAGAAACTAATATGATGGGTAGATATTAGATGTGAGGGCTCAGGCAGGTAACATAAATGAAATGAGCTGCTACATAAAATGCAAGGGTAAGTGTATGGATTAATAGCAGTGAAAAACAAGCTTCATGGTGCCAGAAAGTAAAGAACGATGACCTGAAGAACACTCCCCAGTTATAATTCATCATTACCACATGGGTTTGCTTTTTTCCCCTCTTTTTCTTTATTTAAATATATTTGACATCAATTGTGGTCCCCATAGATTTCCTACCACCATTTCACCAGTGCACCATCACCTCAGTCCCTTGTGCTATTTCTGTCCTTAACCCATTCTCTCCCCACTCCCCACCAAGTGTTTCTGATTTGTCCTTGACTTTTTGTTTTTGTTGTGTTTTTTTATTGTTACTATTCTTTCCCTTGGTTGCTTATTTGGTTCCCTTATAGTCCTCCTAGGGGTGAAACCATCTGGTATTTTTCTTTTGCCTTCTGACTTACTTCGCTGAGCATAATCCCTTCTGGCTCCATCCATGTTTCTTTGAATGACCCCAGTTTATCTTTTTTTGATTGCTGAATAGTATTCCATCATGTATATATACCACATCTTCTTGATCCAATCATCTGTTTTTTGGGCATTTAGGTTGTTTCCAGGTCTTACCTATTGTAAATAGTGCTGTAATAAACATAGGGATGCAGGTATTCTTTTGAATCAGTGGTTTTGTGTCTTTTGGGTATATTCCTAGGAGTGGGGTGCTGGATCATATGGGAGTTCCATTTTTAGCAGTCTGAGGAACCGCCACACTGCTTTCCATAGTGGTTGGACCAGTTTGCATTTCCACCAGCAGTGTAGTAGATTTCTCACCATTGCTCTTCAATATAATACTAGAAGTCCTAGCCAGAACAATAAGATAAAAAAAGGCACACAAGGAATCCAAATAGGGAAAGAAGAAGTACAACTATCACTATTTGCAGACAATATAATATACATAGAGAATCCCCCAAAATCTAATCAAACTAATCAGCCTGTTTAGCAAAGTAGCAAGATACAAAATCAACGCACAAAAATCAGTAGCCTTCCTATATACAACCAATCTGAAGACGAAGAAATCAAGAAAACCATCCCTTTTATAATTGAAACAAAAAAAATCAAAAACGTGGGAATAAATCTAACAGAAGAGGTAAAGGACCTCTACAAAGAAAATTATAAAACATTGCTAAAAGAAATAGAAAAAGACACAAAGAAATGGAAAACATCCCTTGCTCATGGATTGGAAGAATTAACATCATCAAAATGGCCATCCTACCAAAAGCAATCCACGTCGGTTTGCTTTTTAAGAAAATTTTGAAGTTCACTCTTATTTTAAATCTCCCCATTTAAAAAAAATGGAGGGAATTGATTTTAATATTTAAAACACTGTGTCAATCAAGCTAAATTTGAGGTCTAAATATTAGAAGAGTTCTAATATCCTTTATGAATTTAGTCTTCTGTGTCTCAGTTGGCTCATTCTAGCATTGTAATCTATTATTAGAGCTGGAAGATTTTTTGATCCCTAGCATTGCTGGGGCAATAGTAGCAGTGGTCACAGCATAAGTGTGGTTGATTGTAATGATTGTACAACAATGTGAATGTTCTTAATGCTTTTAGTGTCACAGAACAGTATACTTTACAATTGTTAAAATGGTAAATTTTAGGTAATATATGTTTTACCACAAAAAGACAAGTAAACCAGTTAAAAATTAGGCAAAGGATATGAATAGATGTTTCTCGAAAGAAGATAAACAAGTAGCCAATGAACACAATATATAAGTTTAACACCATTAGTCAGTAAGAAAATGTGAATCAAAAGCACAAGCAGAGAACATGCCATGTACACTAGGATTCTTATAACAGAAAAGAGATATTAATGAATCTTGGTGGTGATGTGGAAAAATTAGAATCCTCAGACATTGCTAGTGGGAATGAAAAATATTGCATTGAGTTTAGAAAATAATTTGACAGTTCTTCAAAAAATTAAACATAGAGTAACCATATATCCCAGAAATTCCATTCATAGATATATACAGATATTCAAGGAAATACTTCTGATACCTTATTTCAGGTAAGCTTATTCTTCTTTTTCTAGTTTGTAGAGGTATAAAGTTAATTTATGTAAGACCTTTCTTCTTTCTTGATGTAGGAATTTGTCATGTAAACTTCAATATTAGTATTGCATTTTTCTGCAGCCTATAAATTGTGTTTTCATTTTTGTCTAAAGAAATTATAATAAAGTTATTCTATGAAAAACCCACAGTTACCATCATACTAAATTGTAAAAACCTAAAGGTTTTTCTTTCAGGTCTGAATAAAGGCAAAGATACCTACTCTTACTACTTTTATTAAAAAGTTTGAACTTGAAGTCCTAGATAGAGCAATTAGGCAAAAAAAATTGAATAAAAGGTATCCAAATTTAGAGAGAGAAGTAAGATTATATTTTTTTTTCAGATAACATGATCATATATGTGCAAAACTCTAAATATTCCACAAAAATACCTTTTATAGTAAGCTCAGTAAAGTTGCAAATTCAAAATAAACATTTTGAAAAATTGCATTTTTGTACTTATAATAAGTTATCAGAAAAGGAAATTAAGAAAACCATCCTAATATTACCCAGCTATTAAAAAAAAGATAACAATTACCATTTGTGTCAATATGGATGGAACTGGAGGGGTTTATGCTAACAAATAAGTCAGAAGAAAGATAAATATCAGATGATTCACTTATAAGTGGAATATAGAGAAACAAAACAAAGGATCAAATAATGGTAAACCCTAGAAAATCTGACTATAGAACTGAGGCTACCAGGGAGGGATGAGGGAGGGGAAGGAGAGAGAAAAACGTGGGGAGGGGACACAATGTACTATGGCAGAGGACTTTTGTTGTTTAGATAATGGATTTGGTGTGGTAGCAACACCTGAAGGGGGAGAGCCTATATCTCTAAACCATAACATGGTTGCAAACAAATGTTACCTCAATAATTTTTTTAAAAATCCATTTACAATAGCATAAAATAATAAAATTCTTAGAAATAAATTTAACCAAGAGAATCATATGATGTAAACTACAAAACACTGATGAAAAAAAAAGGAAATATATCTAATGTTCATAGACTAGAAAACTTAATATTGATAAAATATGCATACTACAGATAACACAATTTTAAAATGGGGCCTTTTTGGTGGCGCATGGGGCTAAGCACCACATTGTTTGGAATCCGTAGCCACTGGAACAGAACTTCAATCCCTGGCCTGGGATGAGAGACGTACGGTGAAGAAGATATTTCCTGTCTTGCCTACTGCTCCCCTCAGCAGTGTATTTCCACCTGTTCTGATCCCCACTCTATCTCTGGTGATTCCTCTCAACCCCCACACCTCTGACCTGTACCCCAGTTCTTGTATGCATAAATAAATTAAATCTTTAAAAAAAACACAACAAAATTTTTAAATGGGCAAAGGATTTGAATAGACTTTTCCCCAAGGAAGACATACAAATGGCAAGTATATGAAAAGCTACTCAATATTACTAATGATCAGAGAAATGCACATCAAAATTATAAGACAGCATTTCACACCTGTTAGAATGACTGTTAAAAATAAAACAGTAACAAGTGTGGCTAAGAATGTGAAGCAATTAGAACCCTATTACACACTGTTGGTGAACAAGTAAAATGGTGTATTACTATAAAAGATTGTATAATGGAGTATCCTAAAAAATTAAAAATAGGCAGTTTCTGGGTTGGTGAGCATATGGAGATTTGAGGAGATGGAAGTTCTGTACCCTTTCCTACATATTTTGCCCTATGCACCCCTTTAATGTGGCTATTCCTGAAATATATCCTTTTATAGTGTAACAGTAGTCTAGTTAGGCTTATTACCTGTGAAGTACACCATTGTATGCCGATTAAGACTTAAATGAAAACCTAATATAGACTGACACATAGCCATTTTCTAGCCACTGGCACCACGCAAATGGCTGTGTAATCATTCTCTCTCAGGTCCAGGTACTGGCAGTCTCCTTTGGGCTTATTTCTTTCCACGAACCAGGCCCCCTTCTCTTCCTCGAAGTTAAGCCTAAAACACAGAAGAAAAAGCCAAACTGGCAGGAGTACAACTAATGGACTTAGAAGTCTAGGTGATGTCACTGAAACTATTATTACAGATTTGAAAAGCCCCAAATAGAATTCCATTCTGTGCCTAATGAGTTTTCCCTCAAAACTTCCTGTATTGGCTTTGGTATAAAATGACCCTTGGCTCTGTCCAGGGCACAGGCTAGCTTCTTCAGATATTGGGATAAAGGATTCCATTTCATACCCATTTTATTTTTATGGAGTCAATAAGCTATGGGTAGAGGTAATAATATCACTGTGATTTCTGTGTCACTTCTATGAGAGCTCAGGCAATGACCCAAGAAGCTCGATGGGAAATGGACAGAGACTGGTTCTATCTGCTCTTACTTCTCAAATGTCAAAAATAAAAACAAAATATATATAGAACTTGCCTGATAAAAAGAAAAAAAATTAAAAATAGGACTACCGTATGAGCCAGCAAGCTTACTTTTGGATATAAATCTAAAATATTTGAAATCATAATATCAAAAGGATATCTGTACTCCCATGTTTATTGCAGCATCACTCACAAAAGTCAAGATGTAGAAACATCCTAGATCCATCCACTGATGAATGAATGGATGAAGAATATGTGGTATATACAATTATTATTATTATTCAGCCTTTAAAAAGAAGGAAATTCTGCCATATGGAGGACATTTTGTTAAGTGAAATATGTCAGTTACAGAAGGACAACTATTGCATGACTGTGCTTATATAAGGTATCTAAATTAGTGAAAGAAGCATATTATTTTCCAGAGGCTGGTAGGAAGGGAAAGTGAGGAGTTGTTTTGTAACAGGTATAAATTTCCAATTATATAACATGATTAAGTTCTAGAGATCTGAGCAATCTGACACCTTCAGTTAATAATACTGTATTGTGCATGTAAATTTTGTTAAGAGTATGGATATCATGTCAAGTGTCATATCACAATTTAAAAAACAAGAAATATATTTGCACTATTGAAAATCTACTTTATAAATCAAGCTATCTTATATTATTAAAATTTTATATACATTTCAAAAAATCTCAGACATGAAAAAAAGCACAGTAAAAGAAAACAGTGTCTTTAACTGACTAATCAGACAACTTCAAGATAAATCATAGAAATTTCACAAACTGACACACACACACACAAAAGAAATAAAAAGTACAATAGAGCATCCAATAACTTAGGGACACTATCCAGTGGTCTTAGACATATGTAACTAGAGTTACATATGAGTATAGAAGACTCATAAATAGAGAAGGAAGGAAAATATACTTTTTAAAATAATGGCTCAGGTTTTTAGAAAAATAAGAAAAGACAGTAAACCACACATCCAAGATTTAAAAATGCCAGCCAGGATCAATATCATTAAAAAAATACATATGTATATCACATTCAAATTTAAAATCTCACATAAAGAGAAATTCTTGAAGGCAACCAGAAGAAAAAGACATAAACCTAGAGAAAGCAAATGAAATAATTACAACAGTTATCTTCATTAGAAGCGATGTAAGTCAGAGATAAAGTATTGAAAGAAAAAAACAAGAAACTCTCATACAGCCATACAGAATTTTAGGTCTGCAAAACAGGCATTTCAAAATTAAGGTGAAATAATAACCTTTTAAGATTAAAAAAAGCTGAGAGAAGTCACAACAAAAAGTTACATTGCACTGGTAAAGCAATTTTTGTGGGCAGAAAGTATACATTCAGACAGAAAATTGGGTTTAAGAGAAAAATAAAGATTTATGAAAATTGTCAAAGGGAAGATAAATATAAAAGACATTTTCTCCTATTATAAAATACTATAAAATATAAATGATCCAATTGTTAATGCAAAAAATAGAAGGATTCGGGTTTCAGATGTGGAATAACTAGACTTCATCTTGTTTTTCCAGTAAGTACAACTATAAAACCTACATAGAATGCATGGAACAGATATTTAAAAATTGTGAAAAGGAATTTTGGGAACATATCCAGAACTTGAAGTACCAAACTAGAGGTGAGTTTCCTGGTTTTGTTCTGATAAACCCCAGCCTGGACTCAAAATGTGAGTCCAAGGTGCATAAAGAGAAAGCTCTAGGAGAAGCCTTCTTGTACTGCTTTATGTTGAAAACTAAGACATTTTATTTTACACAAAGAGCATAAAACAATGAATGTCAACCGCTATCTTTCTTCCCCAAATCAGGGAAGAGTTAAAGATCACTTTGTGTTTTCTAGTGTCCTGAGAAATGAGCTCCTGAAAGATAATACATTATTATCCATTTCCAATTTTCTCCAAAGAAGGTTACTTCCTCTGAAGAGTGGATTTTGATAATGGTGTATAAAATGGTGTATACACCATTTTATACACCATTATAAAAAATCTCCTGGAGGAATCATTTCATGATTCCTAGAGAAATCAAGAATATTTGAAAATGGAAGTCTTGCTGAAACCTACTGTGTTTCATTTTCATAGCTCAGCTTTGCAACCAATGCCAGGATTATGAAGCAGTATATATCTAGAACAAAAAGACTAGAAAAATGGCATTTCACAGGAATCATATACATCTACACATCAAGTAAAAACTGATTTCCACAGCTGATTGGTATATTATCTAGTTTTAAAAAATTGCAGTCAGCAACCCAACATCTTTTTTAAGTATTTACCATTATTTACAAAACTATGAGTTTTTATTCCTTGATAAACATAAACCACACTATACTCGCTACCAAAGTTGTAGTACCATTCACCACAGACAAATTGACCTCTTTTACTAGTTCTTTACATGTCCCCTTCCTCTCCTCTAATAACTACTATTTTCTTGTCAGTCTGTGAGTTGTTTTTACTCATTTTTGTTAGTTCATTTACTTTCTTTATATTTTACAAACAAATGAAACCATCCAATAATTGTCTTTTACTTCTAACTTATTTTGCTTAATATAATTGCTTCACATTCAATCTATGTTGTTTCAGAAGATTCCAGGATCTTCTTAAAACAATAATGAGCAAAGATTAAAGAAACAGGAAAAATATTAATAGAATTAACAAGAACATGTAAGATATTCTTTGGGATTTGCCAAAGAAACATTATTTTCCATTGTGGGGGTTTAATATTTTTGGTTTGACCTATCTTTTCTTTTTTTTTAAAGGGCAATTTTATTAGGAAAAGAAAAGAGAGGTGCCTGCATAGACACAGGTGGGAAGTCTTGGGACAAGATCTGCATTTTGCTAGAGCAAAGGGTTTCTTTACATGGTGTTTCTTTGGTGGGGAGGTTCACTCCTTTATGGGATTTTATTCATTGTGGAAGCTATCACTTCTAAGACCTGGTAGGGTTGATCTGTAAGGAAGAAGGTTTCATTGTAATCATCCTTCCATAGCAGACTGTGCCTGCAGATTTTCCATAGTAAGTTGAATGCTTTGTTAATAATTTCTCTTGTTTCTACATTTTTTATTTTTTTCATTCATTTTTTTTACAATGTTTGCTTTCTTTTCTAGGTGTAGTCCCCATAGAGTTTCCACCACCAATTCACCGTGCCCTATCACCATAGAGTCATGTGCTCTTCCCATCCTGGCCTTGATCCCATGTCCTCTCTCTTCCCTGCAGATGACTCTGATTTGTAGTTGTCTGTTTATTTTTGTTTTGTTTTGTTATTTTTCCCCCTTGACCCTCTATAATGTTCCTATAAGTAACACCATCCAGTATTTTTCTTTTTCCTTCTGACTTATTTCGCTGAGCATAATCCTGTCAAGTTCCATCCAAATTTCTGCAAATGGCTCTAGTTTATCTTTTTTGATTGCTGAATAATATTCCATAGTGTATATATACCACATTTTCTTAATCTAGTCATTTATTTTTGGGTATTTGGGTTGACTACATGTCTTACCTATTATGAATAATGCTGTGATAAAATGGGGGTGCAAGTATTCTTTTGAATTGATATTTTTGCATCCTTTGGGTAAATCCCTAGGAGTAGAATTTCTGGGTCATATATGGTAGCTCCCTTTTTATTAGACTGAAGAATCTCTATATAGTTTTCCATAGTGGTTGGACCAGTTTGTGTCCTTTGGGTAAATCCCTAGGAGTCGGAATGCTGGGTTGTATGGTAGCTCCATTTTTAGCAGACTGAGGAACCTCCATACAGGTTTCCATAGAGGTTGGACTAATTTACATTCCCACCAGAAGTGTAGGAGAGTTCCTTACAAACATTTGTAGTTGCTCGTTTTTTAAATATGTGCCATTCTTACTGGTGGTTTTGACCTATCTTTCTATTGTTAATCTCTCTGCTTGATAAGTGGGGCTCATTCCCAGAGCCAGGTTGCTGTGACATTCATTTGAAAAGCTTACTTGTTTCTCTTTTACTTCCAAGAACACTCAGGAAACACAAGGTTCCCAGCAGCCTGGGCTGCTAGTCTTTAAAGAAGTGAAAAGCAACACACACACACACACACACACACACACTGTATACACACAGAGAGTCAAACATTCTGTAAATATATTACAAACACACACTTACAGAGAATCATACACTCTGTAAATATATTTCCTTTTAAAGAAATGGCTCACTTTTCCTGAGAAACTCCTTAGAGATTGATAAAACTCCTATAAAATGCTTTTGTACAGGGGTTGGCTTAATATTTGGTCTGGAGCTCAGGGCAAGAAACACTGAAAATGTTTTTCTCACCTGCTCTGAAAAGGGGGCTGCAGAGTCAATCAAGATAGTTATCTCCTTGTGAGTATTACTGGGATGTATTCATTGCAGCCCCATTTATTAGCATGGATAATTTTCTGCTCTAAGACATTGGGGTGGTATTGGTGATGGAGGATAAGAATAGAAAAACTGAAAAGGAGGTACCATGAGGCCAGAAACCTGGTTTACAAGGAGGTGAGGGTGGAAAGGATTAGCATAGCCATCACCCAACAATAGAAACCAACATCTTTAGGGGCACCCATGTCTACATCACAAAGCAAAAATCCAAGCAGGTCTCAGACTGCTGCAGATGGTATTTAGAGCACAGACATGAGGGTATACTTATGGAGATTGAACCCATAGTAGAATCTCCCTGGACCTTTCAGATTCTACATAGTTTATTCAAAGTCTGCAAGCAAGCCACTCTCTGGAGAGAGCCTCTCCACACAGCTGAGGTTTCCTAATAACATCAAGCTTTGCAATTAATATAGAAATATATGGGGCAAATACATTTTTTCTTCATAAGCTGATTAACAAATAAATAAAGGAGTAGGTATCCCGTTTTTTAAAAATATGTTAATTATTACTATTTTGAATACAATGGAGTAATATACTCTGTTCTTTTGTACTCAGTGACTTACAAAAGGAGTTAGGAAAATCATTTTTTTAAAGGTTTATTTATTCATGCATATAAGAGCTGGGGCACAGGCCAGAGTTGCAGGAGGTGAGAGGATTCACCAGAGACAGAGCAAAGAGCAGAACAGGCATATCAACAGAAATACACTGCTGAGGGGAGCAGTGGGTGAGGCAGGAGAGGTCTGCTGTGCCATGTGGGTCCCCTTCCTGTCCAGGGATCAAACTCACACTGCTGTGCTGTAGATGCGTCACAGTGCAGTGCTCAACCTGTTGCGCCACCAGGGAGGCCCTAGGAAAACCATTTTTAAGACTTTTCCATTGATCGAAGTCTTCCAAAGTTATTCACTTGTAGCTAAAATACTACTAAAAACTCTAAACCAAAGGCCATGGCTCTGGTTTCCTCTTATTTTTCACATTTAGAGATTCTTATTCCTCACAGCCTCCAAAAAAGAAAAAAAACAAAATCAAGCACATTAAACCAAAAGAATTGCAATTTGATTCATACTGACTGGAATGTCACTGGCTATCAATCTGCTCATGGGACTTTCCCTGGAGGGTTTGCTAAAGTAAGTACCTGAGACAAGTACCTGTTGCCCACATGACCAATCCAGATGGGGCTCCCAATTATCTTTCTCTCCTTATGGGATTCTGGATTTCATCTGCTCGACCTGAAGCAATGATAGGGATGGGGCAGTGACCTGATGAATCAATGCTGGCTATATGACTGCAAACTCTTGATCAGAGAAACTCTAGCCCTAACATGGTTCTGAGAGGGGAGACAACATTGTCAAGGCATCTCACTGGGAATGGATAACTGGTTTAAATACAAAAATGGAGGAGGAAAAAGATGGCAGCAGAGTGAAGACGCTGGACTCATAGTGTTCAGATACACATAACAGAAAATACCAAAAAAGGAAAAAAAAGCCAGAAAATAGACTGTCAGCTTACATACAGGAAGCATCAGCCCAACAGAAAACAGTAGGAAACTCTAAATGAACGCTGAAGTAAGAACAGGGCAATCCCTGACGTACTGAGGGCACCACTCTGAGAGAGGAGAGTGGCAGCAGGGCTGCTAGATGCATCGCAGCTAATGCAGGCTGAGACTTGAACTGTGAAAATTGGTCAGAAAGCGCCACAGCCAGGA
Organism: Galemys pyrenaicus; assembly: GCA_019455555.1. Lineage (NCBI taxonomy): Eukaryota > Metazoa > Chordata > Mammalia > Eulipotyphla > Talpidae > Galemys > Galemys pyrenaicus. The sequence goes on along the minus strand of JAGFMF010011943.1, from coordinate 163,880 downwards.
GCTGCTGTCTGGGGCGGACACAGACAGAGCAAAGTTGGGCTGGAACACCAGTACAGCCCAGCTCAGTATCCTATCCCACCCGGCTCCCTGGGAGCGCATTTTGGGATATTTTCATGCGGGGGAACCGGGGGTCACAAAACCACCCTTTCAGGCTGAGATCTGAGCTTTAAAAGTCAGTCAGAAAAAAGAAGCCTCGCTCCATATGCAGAAAATCCTCTCCAACATCTACATCCAGAATCCAGGGACATCCGGAGGAAGTCAGATGGGCATATGGAGTTTAGGACAGACACAGCTGGTGTGACAACTGCTACATGGCTACTTCCTCCCTCTACACAGAGACTGATATTAAAGGGAGCCATACAGAACTAGTCCCTACATAGGGGGCAGTTTGGGAACTCTAGACCTCAGGTGAAAGAAGTTCTCAGGAAACCCATCACCCACCCAGTTACCACACAGACTTATCTGCTGCTGTGAGTCAATCAGCACCACCACCTCCCCATATGCCTCCCCCACCCTAGTGGGGTGGGTTTTTTTTTTGTTGTTGTGGTTGTTGCTGTATGTTAGCTTTTGATTGTTTGTTTGTTCTGTTCTGTTTTGGTTTTGGATTGTTTTGTTCCAGTTGCTTTTAGCTTTTGGTGTTTTTACTTTTCCTCTCCCCTCCTTTTTCTCCCTTATATCTTGTCCTAGCCTTTTTTTTTCTTGGTCTGATTGTCTTTTCTACTATTCTTGCTTTATTCCTATTTGTCTATCCATGTCTTCTTCAATTTCTCTCTTTCCATTTTATTTTTCTTCCTGTTTAGTTTCTGCTTTGTTCCCTCTATGCTTGTTCATTGGCTCAGGTTTTCTGTTCTTCTTGTTGCTGGCTCTGTTCTTGCTATGTTTGTTTGTTTTCTTTTTTTCTTTTCTTTCTTCTTCCTGTTCTTGTTCTTTCAACATCTGCCTAAACAGAATACTACTGGAACCTATACCCAGCTACAGAGGAACAGATATCAGGCAGAAATACCTAAAACACCAGGAAAAGAAATCAGAAATCATGCCCATCAACACCAGCAGGACTGGGACACAAAAAACACTAACCCGAAAGTTAACAATGGGAAGAAAGAAAAATACCAATGACGAAGCAGGTTCACCCAAAAACAATACATACAGAAAGAAAGTCAACATCCAGAACCTGATATTATAGACACAGAGGAATATGCACATCTATCAGACAAAGAAATTCTAAAGGCCTTGATGAGAACAATCAAAGAGTTAAGAGACAATGCAGAAAGGGATAAGATCATAATCAAGGAAGTAAGAAATGAACTGGAGTCCCAACAAAAGACAATAAAAGAAATGGAAGAAAGGGAAAGAAAAACAAATGAAGCAAATCAGAGAGAACTGGAGGAGCTCAAGAATTACCAGGAAAACAGAATAGAAGAACTGGAAGAGCGAGTCAGTACTCTGGAGGACATGGACATAGAAAGAACCAAGAAACATGAGGAAGGAGAAGGGAAAATGAAAAAGAATGAAGAAAGAATTCGAGTGCTATCTGCTACCTTGAAGAGGGATAATATAAGAGTCATAGGAATAACAGAAATGTAGAGAGAGAAGCAGGTTCCAAGAACCTTTTCAAAGAGAACCTTGACGAGAACTTCCCAAACATGAAAAAAGAAATGAAAATAGACATACAAGAAGCTAGAAGAACACCAAATTACCACAGTGAAAAGAAACGAATAGCAAGACACATAATAGTAACTCTTGCAAGGGTTGCAAGGGTCCAGGACAAAGAAAAAATAATGAAACTGACAAGAACAAAGAAACAGATCACATATAAAGGAAAACCAATCAGGCTGACATCACATTTCTCTGAGGAAACACTGAAGGCAAGAAGGGAATGAATGGACATATTTAACAAACTACAAGCCAACAAAATCCAACCAAGAATACTCTACCCCGCAAAGCTCTCCTTCCTCTATGAGGGGAAAGAAAGAATTTTCTCAGACAAACAAAGTGTACAGAAATTCACTTCTACAAAACCTCCACTCCAAAAAATTCTACAAGAAGCCTCAGAACCAAAACCAATGAGGAGAATGAATAGTAAATAAATAAATAAGGTAAAGACTAGAACCACAAACAGGCAAACAAAATGGCAAAGAAGAATGCAGGTTATCAATTTTAATTGTGAATGTGAATGGACTAAACTCCCCAATAAAAAGAAACAGAGTAGCAGGTTGGATTAAAAAACAAAACCCAACCTTTTGCTGTCTGCAGGAAACACATTTAACTACAAAAGATAAACACAGACTAAGAGTTAAGGCTGGACAACAGTCCT
>JAGFMF010011943.1:141994-157335 GCA_019455555.1 Galemys pyrenaicus | reverse complement strand
TCAAAAAATGGGCAGAAGAACTTAAAAGACACTTCTCCAAAGAGGACATACACATGGCCAACAGACACATGAGAAAATGCTCAACATCCCTCATAATCACGGAAATGCAAATTAATGAGGTACCACCTCACACTTTTAAGAATGGCATACATCAAAAAAACCAACAACAACAAATGCTGGTGAGGATGTGGAGGAAAAGGAACCCTGGTACACTGCTGGTGGGAATGCAAGTTAATCCGACCATTATGGAAGGCCGTATAGAGGTTCCTCAGTCTACTAGAAATGGAACTGCCATATGATCCAGCAATCCCGCTCCTAGGAATCTACCCAAAGGACACAAAAACACTGATCCAAAAGAGCACCTGTACTCTTATGTTCATTGCAGCACTATTTGTAATTGGTAAGACCTGGAAACAGTCCAAATGCCCAAAAATAGATGATTGGATCAAGAAGATGTAGTACATATACACAATGGAATATTATTCAGCAATAAAAAATGAGAAACTAGGGACATTTATAGAAACATAGATGGAACTGGAAGGAATTATACTCAGTGAAACAAGTCAGAAGGCAAGAGAAAAATATAGGATGGCTTCACTATTAGGAGGAATATGAAAGAGCAATAACAACAACAAAACAAAGAAAAATAAGCTCAAGTTATTGGGCAGTTATAACCAAAATCAAACAAAAAACAAGACCAAATATCCAAGATAAACTGAAGAGACTGTGGGGGGGAGGAGGGGAAAGAGGGGAGGGCAAAGACAGGGATGAGGGCAGAAAGAGCACAAGGGACTGAGGTGATGGTGCACGGGTGGAATAGTGGTGGGTACTCCCTGGGGAATACAAACGATGTCAAATATAATTAATTAAATAATAATAATAAAAAATGAAGTTGCCCATTTTTTTTGAGGGTAAAAGTTTAACTAAAAAAGGTTGGCTTAAAGCAAGGCTCAAAAGCCTGCTACAAGTTTAAAGGACTTTTTAATAGAGATTAACAGAAAAGGGTTAGAAAGAGTTAGAGGAAAAGAGGAAAATTAAAATTAAGATGAAAGCTACCATCGTTAACTTCCCCACATTCTCTCACCCATGTTTGTTTTAACTAGTTTAAGACTAAAAAGCAAGTGCAGTGTCTTCACATGTCCCTCTGCTTCACATGCCTCTTCCTCGTCTCTTTGCTGCTCTCCATCCTGCTTCCTTCTTCCTCCCTTCCTTCTGTTCTCCTGTTTTTTTTTCTTTCCTCTCCAGCATTTTTTAAATTCCTGCTTAGCTCCACCCACTTAGGGCGGAACCGGGATTCTGGAACTTCCCCCTTTCCTGGGGACCATCCTGTGATCTTACCATCATTGCAAATTTCTGTAATTTTAAGTGCCTACTGAGAATCAACATTGAATATGTACTATCATGTACATTTCCACTGAATTAAATTGAAAGTTAAACTTAAAAGTCAACGACAACTCTTCTGGCAAATGGATATGGGCTCCTTCTAATGCACTTTGCATTTACTTAGATTAAATAGGCAGTCAACACTTCTATTGGAAACCTCAGGATGGCTACTATTTCCTGTAGCCCTTGTATTCCAAAGTAAAAAAAGGAAGTTTAACTGCATGTCAGATTCATACCTTACTTTATACCCTCCTTACTCGTAGGCATATCCAAAGTAGCAAGACAATGGCCATTAAGGTAATGGAGATGCATACTATCTTCTGGGATACTCTGCACACCTTTGTGGAACAGTCTGGGGTAAGATCTCTGGAAAGTACCAAGGTGTATATAGGAACCGATCAAACCTTACATATTTGACTGTACAGATACAAGTCATGCTTTGGCCATGAAACTTTATGTCTTCTTGGGTTCCTGGGCTGTTTACTGCAGTCTAATCAGGATGTAATACCTGAGGGACTGTAGGACTTGGGAGAACTCCTAATGTTGCAATATTAATTTATAAACAGATACTGAACTAGCTTTAAGGAGGAAAAAAATCACACCATTTCCAAATGAAAAGATTCTCAGGCATGACTGTATAATGGAAAAAGTTGAAAAGCTACAGAGCAAGATTTGAGTAGGTAGGGCTATGTAGAGGAAGTCTCCATCCCAAGTATCTGGCTGAGGCTTATAGCTAATAAGCAACTGTATCAACAAAGCTGGGAAGGAGCCTTGGTGTCCTCTGGGTATGGAACTGATGGCCAAATCACTTCTGGCATTTTAAATGGAGGAAGATCACAACAGAATAACTCTTGTGTCTAGGTATACCTTGGAGTGCCAACTGCCTTAGAAATATCTCTATTACCCTGTGTGTTAAGTGGACATGGAATGCTTAATCTCTTATAAAACCGAAATATCCAATGAGAGCTTTGTAAGTGGTAGAGTGTGATAACTAGTACATAGGGAAGGACACCCAGACAGCTCCACTTCAACTACTGAAGAGCTAGCCTTTAAGAAAATTTAAGAACAAAAAAAGCACAAATCAAAATGTAAGGGGGTTTGCCCTAGAGCAAATTTGGCTTCAGCAAAAAGTGGCACATGGTGTGGCATGGGGTGCTAGGATGCTCCTGACTTTGCCATCATTTGGGCCAGCAATCTTTGAAGAGGCAAGGCTTTTTCTGTACAGGATTGAAGACATTAAAGTATTTATATAGGAAGTTTGCCCAATGGAAAATGAGAAAATACATAAGTTTTAGTAATATGGCTTTAGCCACTAAGTAAAGGCAAGGAAGCAAACCCCAATATTCCAAGTCCTTGTGGGAAGGTCTCCTTAACACTCTATGTTTTGAATAGAAGAAAATTTCTTTTAATAAAAGAAAAACTAAAAATCTTTGCATAAGCTCAGCAGATTTGAAGCCAATGAAGTGATACTCCTTAGCAAAGGTCCAGTGGAATAAAGCCCAATAGTTCTGATCCATGCTAATGTTGCTATTTCTGATCCATGTAAGTTACATAAAGGGATTCTGTCAGGAAATGTTAACTCCACAGAGTATGCCCACACACTCCAGACCAAAAGACAGACCTATACTTAAGCCATAGGCAAAGATTTTTGTCCTCCAAAAACCACTAGACTAATTCACTAGCCATTGTTAGCATTCCATAGATTCACTGAAATAGGAAATGGTCAGTTCTTCTCTCTTCTAGCAGGTACAGTATCTCTTTCGCTAATGTAAATAATCCTTTCTTCTTTGTCAGATCTGAAATGAGAAGTCATTTCTTGAACAAGCCATTGAATTCAAATGAAAATCAAGCATGAATAAGAGTAACTACACACATTAACTTCCAAGCAGTGAGTGAGAAAGAAACAACTAATGGTGGTATGTCCTGTGAATATACCATAATAGGAGGCAGGGGGGTATATTGGGTGGAACAACCCAATTCACAAATTAGACATTATTATTGCTTTGTAAAGTCAATGTTTACATAAACCCACGTCTCAACATTCGTTATTCACTCTTCCATCCTATAGCTTGAATTTTCCTTTAGGGATCCATTTTCCTCCTTTGTAAGGTACATCTTTTGAAGTTTAATTTTTTTGTGAGGATTTGTAGGCCATAATCTCTTTTACTTCTTTGCCTGAAAACATCTTTATTACAATAAATAGCTACCATGAATATAAATTTGCATTTCACAGTCGTCTTATAGATCGGGGATCACTAAACTATTATCTGGTCCTTTACAGGAAACATTTGCTGACCCCTGTCATAGACTTGACGAGAATATTCCAATGTCTTTTGGCTTCCACTGTTGCTGTCAGTCAGTTGTCATTTAATTAAGTTTTAACTGTCATTCTTGTACCTATATCAGATGTTCTCTTTTTAAGTTTAATTGCCATTTGTCTATATATAATCTGTCTTTTTTTATCTAGCTGATTTTAAGCATTTTTCTTGCTTTTCAGGCTTTCATACTTACCATAATGTGTATAAGTCTAGATTATTTTTAAAATTTACTTTCTTATATCAAAATTCCTAAATTGTGTGCTGGTCATCAATTCTGGGGAATTCTGTTTAAATATTTCTTCTCCTCCATTCTTGCTTTTCCAGCTAAATATATAATATATCTCCTCACTCTGTTTCCCTTTTTTAATATTTTATTTATTTTTTCTTAGAATGTTTGCTTTATTTTCTAGGTGTACTCACCATAGCATTTCCACCACCAACTCACCTGTGCACCATCATCATAGTGCTTCTGCTCTTCCCATCCCTGCCTTGATCCCAATCCCTCCCTCTGCCCTGTAGAATGTCTCTAATTTATAGTTGTCTATTTTTGTTTTGTTTTGTTGTTATTTTTTCCCTTAATCCCCTAATGTCCTCTTATAAGTGAGACCATCTGGTATTTTTTGTTCTGACCTATTTCACTGAGCATAATCCATTCAAGCTCTATCCATGTTTCTGCAAATGGCATTAGTTTATCTATTTTGATTGCTGTATAGTATGCCACTGTGTATATATACCACATCTTGATCCAGTTGCCTATTTTTGGGCAGTGGGTGATTCCAACTCTTAGCTATTATAAATAGTGCTGCGATAAACACAGGAGAGCTTGTATTATTTGAATTAATGATTTTGTGTCCTTTGGGTAAATTCCTAGGAGTGGGATCACTAGGTCATATGGTAGCTCCATTTTTAGTAGACTGAGGAACCTCCATATAGCTTTCTATATAGGTTGGATCAGTTTGCATTCCCAACAACAGTGTAGGAGAGTTCCTTTTCTACCACATTGTCACCAACATTTGTAGTTCCTAGTTTTTTTAATATGTGCCATTCTTACTGGTATAAGGTGGTATCTCATTGTGGTTTTAATTTGCATTTTCCTGATTATGAGGGCTGTTGAACATTTTTTCATATGTCTGCTGACCATTTGTATTTCATTTGGAGAAATGTCTTTCATGTTCTGCCCATTTTGTGACTGGATTGTTTGTTTTCCTTGTGTCTTGTGACTTCTTTGTAGATCTTTGTGATCAGTGCCTTATCAGTTATATGGAGTGCAAAAATTTTTCTCAATCAGTGGAGTGTCTCTTTGTTTTGGGTAGTGTCTCTTTTGTTGTACAGAAACTCTTTAATTTGATGTAGTCCCAGCTATTCATCTTTTCTTTCACTTTCTTTGCTTTAGGTGATATGTCATTAAAGATGTTACTGAGATGTATGCCATATAGTGTTTTGCCTATATTTTCTTCTATATATTTTATGGTAAGTCTTATGTCTAATTCTTTGTTCCATTTTGAGTTGTTTTTGTGCATGGTGAGAGGTCGTAGTCTAGCTTCATTCTTTTACATGTAGTAGTCCAGTTTTCCCAGAACCATTTAGTGAACAAACTGTCTTTGTTATATTGCCTATTTTTTGCTCTTTTGTCAAATATTAGTTGTCTATAAATCTGTGGGTTTATTTCTGGGTTTTTTGTGTCTCCATATGAGTTTCATCAATATTTGTTCTCTTTCTTTGAAGAATGTCATTGAAATTTTTATTGGAATAGCATTGAATCTGTAAATTACTTTCAGTAGGATGGCCATTTTGATAATATTAATTCTTCCAATCCATGATCAGGGGATGTCCTTCTAGTTCTTCATGTCTTCTTCTATTGCTTTTAACAATGTTTTATAGTTTTCTTTCTATCAGTCCTTCACCTCTTTTGTTAGGTTTATTGCCAAGTACTTGATTTTTTTTTTATTATAACAATGAATTTTTTTTCATTTCTTCTTTAGGTTCACTGTTTGCATATATGAAGGCTACGATTTTAGTGTGTTGATTTTCTATACTGTTATTTAACTTAGCTGGTTGATTATTTTGATTAGTTTTTCTTTGGAGGCTGTAGGGTTCTCTATGTATATTATCATATTGTCTGCAAATAATGATAGTTTTATTTTTTCTTTCACTATTTGGATTCTTTGTTTGTCTTTTTCTTGTCTTATTGCTCTGGCTAGGATTTCCAGTATAATACTGAAAAACAGTGGTGAGAGTGGAAATCCTGGTCTTATTCCAGACCTTAAGGGAAAGGCTTTCAGCTTTTAACAATTGAGCATGATATTGACTATGGACTTGTCATATATGGCCTTTATTATGTTAAACTATGTTTCTTCTATCCCGAGAATTTTGAGGGCCTTTATCATAAATGAATGCTGAACTTTGACAAATGTTGTCTAAGCAACTATTGATATGATTGTGTTTTTTTTTTCTTTTTATTGATGTGTTGTATTGCATTATTTTTGGATGTTGAACCATCCTTGTGTCCCTGGAATAAATCTTACTTGGTCATGGTGAATTATCTCTTTGATGCATCATTGTTGGATTCTGTTGGCTAGGATTTTATTGAGGATTTTTGCATTAGTGTTCATTTGAGAAATTGGCCTGTAGTTTTCTTTTTTGTATTGTCCTTGTTTGGCTTTGGTATTAGTTTAGTTTTGGCTTAAAACTTGTTTGGTAGTATCCCTTTCTTTTCAGTTTTTTGAAAGAGTTGTCTAGGATTGGGACTAGTTCGTTTCTGAATGTTTGTCAGAATTCATTTTCAAAGCCCTCATCCCTGGGCTTTTATTTTTGGGGAAGGTTTTGATTACTGTTTCAATTTCACTGTTCATAATTAGATCGTTTAGGTGTTCTATGTATTCTTTATCTAGCAACTTGACAATCACTTTGTTGTACTATCGATTTTAAAATTGTAGGAATTTGCCCACCTCTTCTAGATTGTTGAACGTGTTTGCATATAGCTTTTCATAGTAGTCTCTGATTTTTCTTTTGATTTCTGCTGTGTCTGTTGTCATTTCTCCTCTTTCATTTGTTCTTACACTGTTTCTTAACCTATTATGCATTCTAGCTCTTTGTTTATTGCTAAATTCCTATATTTATTTCAGTTTCTTAAGTGTCTCTTCACCTATGTCTGTCTATTCTATTTAAATTTAAGACTTTCTAATTTCAATGACTATATTTTTTTTATTTTACAGTCTACTTACTTCTTTTTCCACTTTGGTCTATATCTTCATGAGACCTTAAATTCTTCTTTTATTAAGTCAACTTATATCATTCTGTATATGATAATTTCTTCTATTTTTGCAGGTCTGCTGTTGTAGTTTTCTATTTCTGTGTAGCCTCTTATTTTCTCATATGCTTTGTGATTTTTAAAAAAGATTTATTTATTTATTTATTTATGCATACAAACACTCGGGTATAGGCCAGAGGTGTGGGGGGTGAGAAGATTCACCAGAGACAGAGCGAGGAGCAGAACAGGCAGACTGACTGAAGTACACTGCTGAGGGGAGCAGTAGGTGAGGCAGGAGAGGTCTGCTTAGCCATGTAGGTCACCTTCCGAGCAGGTGGCAGGGATCGAACTAGTGCTGCAGTGGCTGAAGTTTGTTTCATAATGAGTTGCTCAACCCACTGTGCCTCCAGGGAGGCCCCATGTGCTTTGTGATTTTTAAAAAATTCTTAATTCATATTCCTGGGCAATTCAATTGTGGGACTTCTTTGAAACTTGTATTTGCCTAAGTTCCTCCAGAAAAGATTTGTACTTCACCTGCTGGCTGTTCAGAAAGCACTAATAATGTAGGGCATCTTTGAAGTTCTGGCTTTGGTTTTTTTCTACCCACAAAATCAATGTGAAATCTAATGTCAAATCTTTTTTAGCATGGTCTTGTAATTAGAAAATCTCAGTAATTAATTCTTTCCCAATTCTGATCAGACCTTGAGATAGGCAAATATCTAATTTTTTACTTGCAAGGTTTTTTTTCTCTCCAATATGTTGGTACACTTTGGATATCTTGGCTTTATTTAAGAATATCCAACCTGACCTTCAGCACTTTCAGTTCTTTTGCTTTATCTCTTGATCCCAAATTTAAGGGGTCCAGTAAACCTTGGCTCAAGGCCACTAGGATTCAGATAATAACCACAGGCAAAAGCCAACACAGTAAGTTACTATTTTCTATTTGTGGTGTTGTATTATATATTACTCCTAGAGATGTTCCTTACATCTGGGTCAGTCCAACCATTTCTTTGAATAGGTACATTTTTATATTTTATCTGAAGGCAGGCATACTAAAATCTCCCTTGAACTGCATGAGAGAATAACAACTAAAAATTTTCCTACATATTATGAGTGTCCCATACAATTAAATTCAGAATGAAATGTAGGCAGGGTAATTGATGGTATACATTGGACCTTTAAGCTCCAGCTCTGCCAGTCTAAATTTTCTCAAAATTTAGCATGCATCAAAAACATCTGGAATGCTTTTTGAATTTTATATTGCTACCTATCTTTCTCTACTCCACAGTTTTTGATTTAATAGATATGAGGTATGACTGAGGCTCTACATGTCTAACAAACTTCCAAATGATTAAATTATGTGGATACTGCTGAACCAAGAACACAACTTGAGAATCACTTTATTGTGCTAAAGGAAACTACCTCATTCATCACTCCTTGTCTCCGTTTCAAGATGTATAAAAGGGAAAGTTAAAAGTTTCCAGAATTAGCCAAACAAGTAGAGAAGTAAGCGAACATTTTCATTTTATGGAATAACAAGATTTATATCAGTATCCTCTGAGGATTTGCTTTTCCATTTGGGATGAGATGACAATGTGTACAAGGCATAGTAGTTTCAAATGTAATCAATAAATAAATGAAAACTGAAAATCAGGAGATCCAAACATAGATTGAGCACATACAGTCATTCTTGGCAAAAGTGAAATGTAGATGATGAGATCAGCTTATATTTTATTGCACTTTTAATAAAACCTGGCTAAATTATTAAGTTATAACATAACAATAAAATATGGAAAATTTACATAAAATACATAAGCACAAAAAAGAATAAAACAGCATTAAGATGAAAGAGGGAGAAAATGGCAGTGAAGAGACACTAGGAGTAAGTTCTCTAAAAAAAATAGGTGATAGGGAGAAAAAGCAGCAGGTCCCTGCAAGAAACAGGATATAGTATATAAACTGGATGACACTGGCAAACTATCCAAAGAAGAAAATTGCAACAAAAGAGGACAAGAAGAGAGAAAATAATAAAAAATCCTGCTACTCCTCCACCCCACCCAAAAAGGCAGCACTCCTCAACCAACAGAAAAAGAAGCTAGAGATGCCACATGCGGAACCACACTGAACACCGAACTCTTTGACATGAAACTGTGGGGAGCTGTGTGGAAGCCACCAATGAAGTAAGTGACCTGTACTGGGTAAATGTAGTCCCAGCACCATTGGAAGAAGTTAGAAAAGTGAAGACCAGTTGGTTAAGGTTCACAGAGTAAAGCATATTGGGGTTGGGACTTCTCAGCAGTCTGCGCCTGCAGTTTAAGATAGTGGGGTATTGCCCAAGAGACACAGGAAGGCCAGGAAGTGAATGCCTGAGAGCTGGCATGGAGATAGAGCTGCACAGGCCACACATAAACAAAATCCAGTATCCTAAGGCACATGCAGAAAACACGCACAGCTTGGGGCTTCTCAGAAATTTGTGCCTGTAGTTTAAGGTAGTCAGGGAGTGCCTGAAACCAGGAAGTGAGTACCTGAGAGCCCTCACAGAAACAGAGCCACTAGGGCCACCTATAAACAAAGGCCAGTCCCCCAGGGTGAACACAGGAAAGTGCCTATAGCTTGGTATTCCTCAGGTGGCCATGCCCCCATCTTAGGGTTGTGGGGAAGTGCCTGTGATCCTACACTGAAATGAAGCCTCTGGCCACACAAATAGAGTCTTGTCAACTAGGGCAGGCAAAAAAGTGCACACAATTCAGGACATCTCAGATCCCCATGCCCACACCCTAAGACTGTGGGGAAGGACACAGGAGCCTACACCCAGACACATGGGAGCCAATACAAAGATTTTTTTGGCTAGTACCTGGCCCCAAGCAGGGCAACACCCAATGCTGAGGCCACACAACCTCCAGCCACAGGACACAACCACTGTCAAGAGTGTGCAGCCCATAGTAAAAGCCAGCGGCCAGACAAGAGCTGACCCAACCACCACAGAGCCCCCCGACTCCTGTCACAGTTGGAAACTAGGGATCCCACCACCAACCCTCTGGAACAAAGGAAATACAGAGTTGGGGCTATCAAGGACAGAATTCATCAACATATTCACATCACCACCCTTGTGGCATATCAGCGCAGACTGCCAGACCTGGTCTGACTACCAATCCCCAACATTCCAGAAGGAGCACACAAAGCAAAGCCCACCAATATGAACAGTACAGTGTCCCATCACATAGAACAAATTAGAAAACAAAGCACAAAAGAAAAACAAAGAAGGAGAAATACAAATAACCAAGTAAGCCCCCAGAGAAAGGACACTCCACAACAAGAAAACCAGCCATTGAAACCCAACAACAGTGACATGGAAGAACTTCTCAGCCTTCCAGAAAGAGAATTTAAGATCATCATAATTAAAAAACTGAAAGAATATGAGAAGAAAGAGAATTACATGTTAAAAATAATTAATGAAATGAAGAATGAAAAAGAGTCCCTAAAGAAGGGAATGAAGGAAATGCAGGAAATTAAAAGGTCAGTAGAGGAGACAAACAACTCTGGAAAAAGCAACAAAAACAGAATGGACAAAATTGAAGACCAAATCAGTACCCTTGAAGATACAGAAATAAAAAGACTCAAAACAGAATGGAAAAAGAATGAAGAAACACTTCGAGAGCTATATGGCACCATGAGGAAAGGAGATATAAGAATTATAGGAATCCCAGTGGAGGAGGAGAAAGAAAAAGGTACTGAAAAACTATTCAAGGAAGTAATTGAAGAGAACTTCCCAAGCATGAAAATAGATATCCAAGAAGCAAAAAGAACACCAAATTTCTATGATGCAAGAACCTCAGCAAAACACATAATAGTAAAGATCTCCTGAATCCATGTGAAGGAAAACATAATGAAGCTGACAAGGGGGAAGAAACATAACCTATAAAGGAAAACCAATCAGGCTGACATCAGACTACTTTGAAGAAACACTACGGGCAAGAAGAGAATGGAGAGACATATTCAACAAACTCCAAGAAAATAGATGCCAACCCAGAATACTTTATCCTGCAAAACTCTCCCTCCTATATGAAGAAAAAATAAGAACCTTCTCAGACAAATAGAAACTATAGAAGTTCATTATGACTAAACCCCCACTCCAAAAATTAGTACAAGAAGTCCTAAAGCCAAAACCAACAGAAGAATGAATAAGAACAAAACAACACAAGGAATTGAATTCACTAAAAGATAATCAAAATGGCAAAAACAGATACCAACATATCAATATTAACCCGAAATGTAAACAGTCTAAACTCATCAATTAAAAGAGAGAGTTGCAGGCTGTATTAAAAAACAGACCCCAGACTTTTGTGGTCTTCAGGAAACATATTTAACTATAAAAGATAAACATAGACAGAAAGTGAAAGATTGGAAAACAATCCTATAAGCAAATGGACACAAAAAGAAAGCAGTAACAGCTATCAGATAAAATATACTTTAAACTAAGAAAGGTAAAAAGAGACATAAACAGTCACTACATTATGATTAAAGGGACAATTCAACAAGAAGACATAACACTCATCAACATATACTCACCAAATGAAGGAGCACCAAAATTTATCAGACAATTATAATCATCTCTGTAAACTGAAATCAGAGAAAATACATATGTAGTAGGAAACTTCAACACACCACTCTCAATAATCGATAGATCAATGAGACAAAAATTAAGCAAAGATACTAAAGCTCTGAACAAGGACCTAGATCTCATGTGCTTGACAGATATCTATAGAACACTACACCCCCCCAAAAGCTGAGTATCCATTTTTCCCAAGTGCACATGGATCATTCTCCAGGATTGATCACATACTGAGACACAAGACAAACATCAACAGATATACTAAGACTGAAATGAAACCCACTATCTTCGCTGACCATAAAGACACAAAATTAGAAATAAACCATGTAAAGAAGGCAAGGATCCCTCCTACATCATGGAGACTGAAACTGACACTACTGGAAGACCACTATATCAATGAAGAGATCAAAGAGGAAATTAAAAAAATACCTTGAGATGAATGATAATGAAGGTATAACCCTCCAGATTATTTGGGGCATTGCAAAATCAGTTATAAGAGGAAAATATATAGCAATAAAGGCTCACATCATGAAACAAGAAAGAACTCAAAGAAAAAACCTAATCTCCCACCTTGAAGAACTGGAAAAAGACCAAAAAATCCCAAAACCCAGTAGAAGAAAGGAGATAATAAAAATCAAAACAGAAATAAATGAAATAGAGGCTAAGAAAATGATTCAATGAAACAAAAAGTTTGTTCTTTGAAAAAATAAACAAAATGACAAACCTCTAGCCAGGCTGATGAAGAAAAAAATAGGAAATGACTCAAATAAATAGGATCACAAGGGAAAGAGGAGAAATCACAACAGAGGCAGCAGAAATCAAAAGAATAATCAGGACTACTATAAACAGTTACATGCAAACAAGTTCAACATTTTCAAAGAAATGGACAAATTCCTACAACTTTACAATCATCCAAAGTTAGATAAAGTAGACATAGAACACCTAAAGAGTCCAACTCCAAGCAGTGAAATTGAAACAGTAATCAAAAACCTCCCCAAAAATACAAGCCCAGGACCAAATGGCTTTACAAATGAATTCTACAAACATTCAAAGATGAACTAGTACCCATCCTGTACAAACTCTTTCAAAAAATTGAAAAGGAACACTACCAAACACATTTTATGAAGCCAACATTATGTTAATACTAAAATGAAACAAGGATATCACAAAAAAGAGAAAATTACAGGTCAATCTCTCTAATGAACACTGATGCAAAAATCCTCAATAAAACCCTAGCCAACAGAATCCAACAATGTACCAAAACTGCATGACCAAATAGGATTTATTCCAGTGACACAAGGATAGTTCTACATCCAAAAATCAATTAATGTAATCCAACACATTAATAAAAAAATACAATCATATCAATAGGTACTTATACAACATTTGTCAAAGTTCAGCATTCATTTATGATAAAAGCCCTCAAAATTCTCGGGATAGAAGGGACATACCTTACATAAAAAGGCCATATATGACAAGTCCATAGCTAATATTATTCTCAATGGAGAAAAGCTGAAAGCCTTTCCTTTAAGATCTGGAACAAGACCAGGATGTCCTTTCTCACCACTACTTTTCAATATAATACTAGAAGTTCTAGCCAGAGCAACAAAACAAGAAAAAGACATAAAAGGAGTCCACATAGTGAAAGAAAAATTAAAAGTATCATTATTTGTAGATGATGTGATAATATACATAGAGAACCCCAAGAGCTCCACAGAAAATATAATCAAATTATCCAACCAGTTTAGTAAAGTAGCAGGATAGAAAATCAACAGAAAAAAATCAGTAGGCTTCTTATATACAAACAATCAACCTGAAGAAGAAGAAATAAAAAAATCCCTTCTATATTTGAAACAAAAAATCAAATACTTGGCAATAAACCTAACAAAAGAGGTGAAGGACTGATAAAAAGAAAACTATAAAACATTGTTAAAAGCAATAGAAGAAGACACGAAGAAATAGAAGGACATCCCCTGATCATGGATTGGAAGAATTAACATTATCAAAATGGCCATCCTAACAAAAGCAATCTACTGATTCAACACTATTCCCATAAAATTTCAACGACATTCTTCAAAGAAATAGAAAAAATACTGATGACGTTCACATGGAGATATGCAAAACCTAGAATAGCCAAAGCTCTACACTAAAATAAGGGGAATAGAGGCATCACAATTCTGGACTTCAAACTATACTCTGAAGCCATAATAATTATAACTTCATGGTACTGGAACAAATATAGTCACACAGACCAATGGAAATCAACTCAAAATGGATCAAAGACCTAGACATAAGACCTGAAACTATAAAATATATAGAAGAAAAGATTGGCAAAACACTAATTGACCTACATCTCGTAACATCTTTAAAGACATATCACATAAAGCAAAGATAGTGAAGGAGAAGATAAAAAAATTGGGACTACATTAAATTAATGAGCTTCTGTACAGCAAAACAGACATTACCCAAAACAAAGACACCCCACTGACTTCGGAAAAAATTTTTACACCGCATACAACTGATACGTGAATAATCACAAAGATCTACAAATAACTCACATGACTCGACAAAATCAATGTAAACAATCCAGTCAAAAAATGTGCAGAGAAACTTAAAATCATCATTGAAACAGTAATCAAAAACCACCCCAAAAACCTCTTCTCCAAAGAGGAAAGACAAATGGCCAGCAAACATATGAAGAAATGTTCAACATCCCTCATCATCAGGGAAATGCAAATTAAAGCCACAACGAGATACCACCTTACACCAGTAAGAATCACACATATTAAAAAAACTAGGATATATAAATGTTGGCGAGGATGTGGTGGAAAAGGAACACTCTCATTGCTGGTAGGAATGCAAACTGGTCTAACAACTGTGAAAAGCTGTATGGAGGTTCCTCAGTCTACTAAAAATGGAATTTCCATATGACCTAGTGATCCCACTCCTAGGAATTTACCCAAAGAACACAAAAACATTAACAGAAGAATACACACAGCCCTATGTTTATTGCAGCCTTATTTATAATAGGTAAGACTTGGGAATCAACCCAAATGCCCAACAATAGATGAGTGAATCAAGAAAATGTGGTATATATACACACTGAAATATTATTCAGCAGTCAAAAAGATAAACTAAAGACATTCATAGAAACATGGATGGAGCTTGAAGGGATTATGCTCAGTGAAATAAGCCAAAAGGAAAAAGAAAAATACCAGATGATCTCATTCAAGAATAGAAAAATAATAATAACATCAACAATGATGACAAAAACCCAAACTAAACAAAGCAAGAGTGAACAGACAACTACAATCAGAGACATTAGGGAGGGAAGAGGAAGGGATTGGGATCAGGGCAGGGACAGCAGGAACATAAGAAGGGACTGTGGTGATGGTGCACGGGTGAATTGGTGATAGAAATTCTATGGGACTACACCATGAAAAGAAAGCAAACATAAGAAAACTTGATTGAGTAACAAAAAATTTTAAAAAATCAATTGGATTTATTTAAATAAATACATATATTATATATACATATATTATAAATATATATACACATTACATCATTGTTCTTTTTTGTATAATGTTTGATTTTCCTCTCAGGTGTATTTCTCATAAAATTCCCACCAACAAGTCACCTGTGAACTGTCACCATAGTCTCTATGCTCAGTGAAACAAATCCAAAGTAAAAAGAAATATAATCGGATGTTATAGTAACTTTGTAAGAAAAACAAACAAGGGGCAGAGGAAGGGAAAAAATAGAAAAAAAGAGACAAATC
>JAGFMF010011943.1:116528-141944 GCA_019455555.1 Galemys pyrenaicus | reverse complement strand
AAGTAAAAAGAAATATAATCGGATGTTATAGTAACTTTGTAAGAAAAACAAACAAGGGGCAGAGGAAGGGAAAAAATAGAAAAAAAGAGACAAATCTAACAGGCAAACTATAAATATAAATTTGAGATATACAGAAGTGGAGGGGGAGGGAGACTAATCAAAACAGGAGGGAAAAGCAGTAGCAAACTTTTTCAGTGATCCTTATAAGTCATAACTTTGTCAGGTTTCATTCTGATAGCAGTTACAATTATTAAAAATGCCCATTTCTAAGTAAAAAATCAACAACATTAAGATTTATAATCAGGGCCTCCCTGGTGGTTCATGGGTAAGCAACACAGTATGAAGCAAACCACAGCCACTGCAGCAGGAGTTTGATCCCTGCCACTGGCCAGGAAGGTGACCCACATGGCATAGCTGACCTCTCCTGCCTCACCTGCTGCTCCCCTCAGCAGTGTATTACTGTCCTGTTCCTCACTCTGTCTCTAGTGGATCCTCTCACCCCCCACATATCTGGGCCTGTACCCCAGTTCTTGTATGCATAAATAAATCTTTTTTTAAAAAAAGACTTATAATCAGTGAACATGGGATAGCTTCAATGTATTTGTCTCTTGGATGATTATTTTTGATAACTTTCCATGTCAATAATTTTGTAGAGTATTTTACTATAGAGTCTATATTATGATATTCTTAAAGACTGAAACTATGTTCTATTACTCTTTTATGCTCAGATTCTAGCATAATGCTATGGCCATAGCAAGTACCCAATAACTCTTTGAATAAATAAATGAATGAATGCTTGGTATTCTCCTAGAGTAAGTAGTTTATAATTTTTACACTTTAAGAATTCTTTTGAATGCTTGACATTCTCAGATGGAAGGAAGTACAGATCAGGTCTCATTGTTCAATTTGATTCTTCATGGCTTCTCATGCAATTTTTTAAAATATGGAGACAAAATACATAGTAAAAATAGTATTACAGATGTATGTGAACTGTTAATTTATGATATATAATACATATGGGCACACATATGTATGTGTGTATGTGTGTAGTTGCTCTAGACTTTGTGATGTTTGGTATAAGCTTTTTTAAATTTGCAGTTTTTAATAATTTCTTTCCTCATTAAAACTAAATATTCACTTTTATACCTAAAATCTTTTAGTCTAATATGGAATATCAGATATGTTAACACTTCAATAGAGATTTTATAGGTGCTAAGATAGATTGTGTATAGGGTGTAGTAGTGAGGAAATGATTCAACTTGAAAAAAGTGCTTCCTCAGAGCCTTTACGGGGTGTGATGACAGGGTAGGGAAGGGCATTCCAATTATAAAGAGCAGTATCTTCAAAGGCATGGGCACCTGAGACAGCATAGATCATCTAGGAAACTTTAATTCAATGTGACTGGAGAACACAAATGAAATCTTTGACAGATGATTCTGGAAAGTTTTACAGAGACCAGATAACTGAAGGCTTTGGATGTATCCTAAAGACTAGATTTGGTCATTTAAGCAATGGGAATAGTGGAAGAATTTCCACTATAACACAATACCCCAAATTAAGAGTGTGCAAGATATACTAGAGAAGCAGATGAGGCTGTAGGCAGAGAAAAAAATTAATCTTGGTGAAAGAGGAAATCATGAAATAAGGCAGTAGAACTAAATATGGAAATAGAGCTTGGATTCAAGATGTTATAGGGTTAGACTTCACAGGACATGGATCCTGTATGAATTAAGAGAGTCAGAAAGGGAAGAGGCCAGGGTGTCTCTTAGATTCTTAGGTTAGATTAAATAGTCTGTGAACCAAAGGGAACTAATTTTAGAACGTGACAGGGGTTCAACCCATTCTTACTGCTTCGGACCTTGTTAAAGGGCAAACAGTCCCATTTGTGAGGTATACTTATGAACAAATCAATTTTACTAAAAAGCCATACTAGTGTGATATTCTATTACTCTGTCCTTCAGAATATAAGTCCACATCTGGAAGTGTAGAATCTACAGACCAAAGCATTAGCCATCTGTTTTCTAGGATTAAGTTAACAACGAGTGGGAGTAATCATGATGGATTCAGCCACAAAGATTGATTACAAAGATGGCAAAGTGAACAGTTTGGCTATACTTGTTATGGATCAATATGCAGGTCAAGTGTAGCTATAACTTCAATTACATAGTCACATCATTAGTCATTATCTACTGCAAATTTTGAACACATTTACAAGCAAGGAATGGAAATTTATACTATATAAAGTTGTATGTCATGTCACAGTAGATCTAGCTATATATGATTTTCACCCTGGTAGTGTTTTCTATAATTGTTATATTCTTATGAACATAGATGTAAAAATTTTCAATAAAGTCTTAGGAAATTAAATTAAAAACCACAGGAGGATCATAGCTCATGACCAAGTGGGATTCATTGTAGGAACACAAGGATGGTTTAACTTACACAAATGAATCATGTAATTTCCCACATCAACAAAAGAAAATAAAATAATCATGTTATGATATCAATAAATGCAGAGAAAGCATTTCACAAGATTCAAAATTTATAATAGAAATTCTCAATAAAAAAGGGATAGAAGGAACATATCTCAACATAATAAAGGGCATACATGCCAAAACCACAATTATCATAGTCAATGGTGAAAAAAGGGAAATAATTTATTTTTAAGATCAGGTAGAAGATAAGATGTATACTTTCACCACTACTAGTCAACAGAAGATTGGAAGTCCTACTTAGCACTCTCAGGCAAGGGAAAGGAATAAAAGGAATCCAAATTGGAAAAAAGATAAAAATATCACTATCTGCAGTTGACATAGTAATATACATAGAAAACCCTGAAGATTCCACTAAAATACTGTAAGAAACAATATATCAATATGAGCGAAGTAGTGAGCTAAAGAATCAACATGCAAACATCTATTGTTTTCCTGTATGCAAACAACAAAGTATAAGAGAAAGAAATTAAGAAAACCATTACATTTTTAATTACATCAAAAACAAATTTCTAGGAATAAACCTAACACAGTAGGTGAAAGACCTATAGAAGATAAATTCATGCCATTTGCAGCAAAATGGATGGAGTTTGAAAGGTTAATGCTAAGTGAAATAAGTCAGTAGGAGAAAGATAAGTACAGGATTGTGTCACTAATGTGGGGGAATAAACAGCAACTAAATCAATAGCCAGATAAAGACAAGCTGAAAAACTCACCCTTGATAGCTGAAAACAGAATTGACACATCAAAGGGAAGAGGATGGGAGAGGGGAAAGAACAGGGAGGGAGAAGGGTGGCATAATGGTCTGTGTTGGTGGAGTGTGGGTGAACTGGTGGTGGACACTAAGGTGGTAATAAGTGATGGTGGTACCCTGATAACACCTCAGTTAAAATAATTATATATAAAAGAAAAACTATAAGACATTATTACAAGAAATAGAAGATACAAGAAATGTAGAGATAAAATATATACCTGAACTGTGTTCATTTTACCGAAAGCAATATATAGATTAAATGCAATCGCTATCAAAGTTTCAATGGCATTCTTCAGGGAAATAGAACAAACATTACTGAAACTTATAAGGAACCACAAAATACCCTGAGTAGCCAAAAAAAAAAAAAAAAGGAAATGCGGAAGTACCAGACTTTCATATTTCAAGTTATACTACCAAGCTATATTAATCAAAATAGCATGGTATTGGGATAAAAATAGACACATAAATCAATGGAATAGAATTGAGAACCAAGAAATAAACTACACATATGTGGATATTTAATTTATGGCAAAGGAGCCAAGATCAGAAACTGGAGAAAGGAAAGTTTCTTCAACATGTGGTTCTGTGAAACCTCGACAGTCACATACAAAATAAAAACACTAGACCATTATCTCACACAATACACAAAAACTCACAGAGTGGATTACAGATGTGGATATAAGAGCTGACACCATGAAATATATAGAAGAAAATATAGGTAGCACACTCGGAGACACTGGCTTCAAGGATGTTTTAGGGACTAAACTACAATGGCAAGGGAAACAAAAGCAAAAATAGATCAACATAGTTGAAAAGGGATGCTAAGTTCTCACATCAAAACATTTAATAGGGAGAAATAACAGGGAGTTCTGGAGGGACCCAGGCACATTAGACAAACTTGGCAACACTGGTAATTTGCCCAGACACAGAGGAAATTTGGAAAGACAAGGTAAGAGAAGAGAGAAAATCATCGGAACCTTTCTCCTGTTCCTCACCCACAAAGCTGGCCCACTCTGTCTAGAAGAAAGGGAGGAAAAGCTTGGAGACAATGATGCCTGGAGAATCCTGAGACATCTGAGAAGTCTGGAAAGTGACAGGTGGGAAAATGGGGCTTCAGACTAAGTACATGGCACAGGCACACAATGCCCTGTGCAAGTCTCTTTGTTATGGTGCTTCCCTCTCAGCCCCCATCTTGGAGATTGTGTGACCATTTAACTGGTCACACTTAAGCAGGAAGGACATCAGGGGGAGTCTTGTAGGGTAGGTACCTACATTGGCAGCCTCTTGGTACCCCAAGCCCTCAGGTGAAGGTGGAAGCAGGAGCCCCATCACCCACCCAACTACCTCACGCACAGGCCCAGAAAAGGTGTTGCACTGCCCACACCCACAGCTGCAGTTCATTCCATGCCTTTTTGTGCTTGTTTCTTTTTATCCTCCCTGGGAAGACTATTCTACTCCGCGGAATTGTGCTCCCAAGCAGACCAGACAAAAACAGCAATGACTAGCTCACAGGAAGCCAACGGAGTCCTGAGAAGCAAGTCTCACCCCATTTGTTTGTCTGTTTGTTCATTGGTCAGTTGGTTATCTGTTGTTCCTTTCCATATTTCCTGTTTCTGATTCTTCTATATTTCTTATTTCTTCCCTTTAATATTACCATCAATATCTTCTCTTCTCTTTGTTACATTCCCTCCAATTCCTCCTACTCTTTTCTCTTCCCACCATCTGGCCCTCTCTTTTATCTCACCTTTGTTCCTTTTACATTTCCATATTGTTCTCTTTTTTCTCTTATTTCTTCTGTCACTCCTTATTCTCTTTTGATCGTGGCATTCTTCTGAGATATGCCAAGAGGGACTGAGCAGTTCAACAGAGAAATAATTCCCACGCAGCCTGCAGGCACCTCCCAGTGGACTTGGTCTCAGCGTGTGTCTGGAGGTGCAGTACTCCACACGAGATTTCACTACCACAGGTTGAGGCAGTGGGAGCTGGAAAAGCAGGGGTTCCTGGGGAAAATCATAGTGCAGAACAATTCCATAATAGAAGAGTGTCTGGATGTGTACCCAGGGAATTGCAGGAACCCCTCAACTCCCAAGATTGATAGCTCCCAACACCCTGGGAAGTACGACAGAAAATACCAACTGCATAGAGCAGGGGTACAGCTAAAGAGAGAGGAGGGGAAAAGTTTATTGAGTCCTCACCTCCACCTCCACCCACAAGCCACAGTGGTTTAGACACTAGGTAGACACATCTATGCCTCAGCAAGGGAAATCAGAAGTCATGCCCACCAATACAGCAGTACAAGGGCACAATGAACGGAACAAAGCCAAAGGTTAAAAATGGGAAGAAAGAAAAATACAAATGGTCATGCAGGACCTTTTGGGAATAATACACCACAGAAGGAAAGTCAATCTCTATAACCCAGTAATATGGACATGGAAGAATATCTCTACATAACAGACAAAGAATTCAAAAAGGCCACAATGAAAACAATAAATGAGTTATGAAAAAATGAACAGCCCGGACTACATTAAACTAAAAGAGACATTAACCAAAGCAAAGAGTTTTCTCCCTACTGAGTAGGATAACATTTTTGCACACAATACTGC
This sequence comes from Galemys pyrenaicus, assembly GCA_019455555.1. Classification (NCBI taxonomy): domain Eukaryota; kingdom Metazoa; phylum Chordata; class Mammalia; order Eulipotyphla; family Talpidae; genus Galemys; species Galemys pyrenaicus. Next base: position 136,095 of record JAGFMF010011943.1, on the reverse strand, counting down.
TGATAAGGGACTGACCACAAAGATCCACAAAGAGCTGATAGACTCAACAAAAATGATGTAAACGGAAGGGCAAAGAGCTGAACAGACACTTCTCCAAAGTGGAAATGCAAATGGCCAACAGGTATATGGAAAAAAATGTTCAACATCAATTGTAATTAGGGAAATAGAAATCTAAACCACAATGAGATACCATTTCACACTAGTGAAGATGTTTCATATTAAAAAGTCAGGAAACAACAAATGTTGGAGAGGATATGGAGAAAAAGGAACCTCCTACACTGCTGGTGGGAATGCAAACTGGTCCACCCACCATGGAAAGCTTTGTGAATGTTTTACTAACTACTAAAAATGGAGCTTCCATATGAGCCAGTAATTATACTCATAGGAATCTACCCAAAGTATACAAAAACATTAATCCAAAAAGATACCTGCACCCACTAAGTTTATTGTAGCACTATTTACAATAGTTAAGACTTGGAAACAATCCAAGTGCCCAAAACTAGATGACTGGATGAAGAAGATATAGTGCATTATACATAATGGAATACTAATCAGCAATCAAAAAAGATGAAATCATGCCATTAGCAGCAACATGGATGGTGCTGGAAGGGATTATGCTGAGTGAAATAAGCCAGAAAGTAAAAGAAAAATATCAGATGGTTTCACTTAAAGGAAGAATGGTGGGGAACCAAGTAAGGGATCAGGAAAAAAATTATATTAAATTAAAAAACATAATTAACAGGCAACTATAAATCAGGGACACTCTGCATGAGAGGGGGAGGAGGAGGGATCAAAACAGAGAAGGAAGGCCAGAAGGGACTATCGTGATGGTGCACAGGTGAATTTGTGTTTGGAATTATACAGGGACTACACATGAGAGGAGAAAGCATACATTGTACAAAAAGGAAGACTGATGAAAAATACATATAAAATAAATTTAAGAATTGATAAAAGACCAATAAAGAAATTAAATTATCTGAAAATTTTAAAAAAAGCAAAAATAAACAAATGGGACTATATCAAACTAAAATGTTTCTGCATAGTGCAATTATCACTGAGTGAAAAGACATTATTCCAAGTAGGGAACAATATTTGTACATCATACATCCAACAAGTCGTTAATATTTAAGATTTACAAAGAACTCATGCAATCAATGATAAGAAAATAACCCTGTTAAAAAATGGGCAGAAGATCTAAATTGACCCTTCTCCAAAGAAGTCAACAAGCATGAGAAAAAAATTCTTATCATCACATCATTAGCAAAATGCAAGTCAAAACCACACTGAGATATCACCTCACCAATGTGACAATGGTCTGTGTCAAAAAGATCAGAAACAATAAGTGTTGACATGGATCTAGTGGAAAAAAGAACTCTGGTACACTACTGATGATGGGAATGTGGATTGGTCAATGGTTAAGCCCCTGTGGAAAATATTATGAAGGTTCCTCAAAATATTAAAAATATATCCATGGTATGATCTAGTAACTCCATTCCTATGTATATAATCAAGGAATATAAAACACTAATGTGAATGAACCTATGTTCATTGTAGCACTATTTATAACAGTCAAGTTATAGAAACAACCTAAGTGCCCAACAACAGGTGAGTGGATTAAGAATGTTGGATACATATGCCGTAGAATACTACTCAACTATAAAAAAAAGATGAACTCTTGAAATTTGCAACAACATGGATTGAACTAGAGGGCATTAGTAAACAAAATAAGTCAGAAGGAAAAAGAAAGACACCAAGTGATTTCACTAGTGTGGAAAATAAACAAAACAAGGGAAGAGAATAAACTAAACCAAAAAACATCATAGAAATCTGACTGTAGAATTGAAGCTGTGTATTCAACCTCCCCTTCAAAAGAGGGGAGGTTAGTAGTAGGGACAAAATGTGTGAAGGGGCCCAATAGAGTATGGTGGTAGATTATGGGTACTGTGGTGTGAGATCACACATCTGTAGAGGTGTGAACCAATTTCCATAAATCTTATGCAGTGTTCTGAACCAATTTTATCTCAATAAAAATGATACAATTAAAAAATCACTTAGACTTAAAAGGAGGTGTCTGGGGCCTTTTCCTACAACTATGGACAGCTTTCATTTACTTCACATAAAATGATTTTTTCCATCTAGTGTGTATATACACGTGACCTGTCATTTTCTCAAAATATCAAGAAGGAAGAAAAGAAAAAAAAATCTGACAAATTGAATTAGTAAAGAATGGAAGAGAAAAAAATACACACAGGATTCCAGTGTAGAAACAAGAAATCTATGTGTGTAGACATGTGTGCATACATGTACTTTGCTTACTCTTTCACACCTTTATCTTTCTTTTCTTTTCTTTTTTTAAAAGATTTATTTATTTGTGCATACAAGCACTGGGGTACTGGCCAGAGTTGCAGGGGATGAGAGGATTCACCAGAGACAGAGTAGGAAGCAGAACAGGCGGATCTACTGAAATACACTGCTGAGGGGAGCAGCAGGCAAGGCAGGAGAGGTCTGCTGTGCCATGTGGGTCACCTCCCTGGCCAGTGGCAGGGATCAAACTCATGCAGCAGTGGCTGCAGTTTCCTTCACAGTGCATTGCTAAACCCATTTTCAATTTACTTTAGCTTAAATAATTCTGTGTGTGTGTATGTATGAAGACTGTGTACATTATGCCATGCTTTATATGCTACATTGTAAAAAGGGTATGAAAACAAGATAATCCCTACCTTTCAGTGGATTATAAACAAAATAATATTTAACATTTAAATCACAATATAACATAACAGTTGAAATGCCAAATGAGTGTTGCTAACAAGCTGAAAGAAGAGAGTTGAATGATCCTTTAGAGGAAGGTAAAATCACTGTAGACTTGGAATCACAGAAAATAACTTTAACCAAGATAGGAGTTTTCAGGATCCAGATTCCAAATCTAGATTCAGAGGTTCTCATACTCACTTATGCCTAAAATCACATATAGAAAAGTTATTTAAATACAGATCCCTGGTGTTCATACCCAGAAAATCTAATTCAGTAGGTCAGAGAAGGACCCAGAAGTCTGCATAAGTAACAATTCAGATTACTCCATGCCAGTGTTCTTCAGAACACAATTTGTGCAACACCTCAGTGTAAGAATAAAGGAGTTGAGTAGACTTGATGGTACTCCAGATGAAAGACAAAACTTATATTCTATGAGAAGCATTAAATTAAGTGATGTGGCTAGAAGTAAATTAGAAGGGGAAATCTGAGAACCTTTTTTATTCTTTTCAATGCTAACAAGTTGAGCAAGGGAGTGGTGGGAGGCACCATATTTTGTTATTTTGTAGCATAGGTAGTCCCCTCCCAACATTTTTTTCCTTTTTGACAAGTGATGGAATAACATAAATAACATGAAGGAAAAGTGAAACTTCATGAATTATATTTCCATGTAGCACTCTCTTTTTAAGGGCTACTATTTAAAAACATATTACGTGGAAATTTATTTCTTTGAATTAGCTACTGTTGCCTAACTAATGACATCCAAAATTTGTGTCCTAAAGCAACAAACATTTATTATCACTCACAGTTTCTAATGTCAGAAATTCAGGTGCAGTTTACCTAAATTCTTGCCTCAGGACCTCTAAGATTGTAACAAGATGTCAACTGGGTCTGAAGTCACTGGAAGACTTGAGGGATTCTTCTATGATAGTGCACTCATATCACTATCTGTAGAGACCTTAGCTATTTGCTGGTTGTTCCATAGGAGGCCTCAATTCTATGCTTTCCATAGAATGTTTTAGTATTCTAATGAAATGGTAGCTGATAACACCAGAATAAGTGTCCAAGAGGGAGCAAGGTGGAAGTCTTAATATTTTTCATGACCTAGTTTTGAAAGTAACATCTACCATTTCCAAAATTTCCTATATAAATCAGTCCTATACATTGTGGGAAGATAGCAAAAATGTCATTAAAATACCAGGAAATGAAAATTTAATAGAACCATCTTGGAGACGGGCTTACCACTACACACCAAAGAAAGAGTTTCATGACTTCTCAGGCAAACAGGCAAAAGGCTAACCCTGGCAAAGGAAGGCTAACATAAAAATATGGAATCTAAGGTTGCTAATTGTTCTTCCTCATTAGGATGTCAAGTATTTGACAGACAGAGCCGTGTAACAAGTAATGCTGAGGCTGTTATTAGGCGCTGGTAGAGAAAAGCATGCCAACAAGAATGAATAACTATCTGAAAATCTGCAAATGAGCAGATTAATTTCCCTGATTTTTCTAATTAGCAAAATGTATGAAAAATGTATCCAAGAATCAGATCTCTGTGTTTAAAAAACCACCACAAAATCAACAAAACTAGATGTGAAAGGTTATTAAGACTATCATTTAAGTCTGTTTCAAATTCAAGACATAAACTGAAAATGTTTTTTCCTGTTCAATTGTGTTTGAACTATAGCTAATATATGAACATACTTGAACATGTCTGAAGTTTCTAAGGATATAACTGTAGTTGAATACCCTCTGCATGCTATTTTATGACTCCCATGAAGAGTCAAGTTTATGAGGTTACCAACTGTTGATAATTACTTATTTTCCTTTCCCTCATTTCCTTCTTCTCAATTCATCAATACTTAAATTACACATTACACAAGAATGAAATTTCAGCCTGTAGGGGAAATGTACATATGCTGAGGTCACTCCTGGGAAACAATCAGTGGAACTAGTCTGTAGCTGATGCCAATTATGTCAGGTGGCAGTGAGAACGAATTTATTGGTCACCATTACAGCAAGTTTCGTCATTCTTATTTCATGCCATTTTTAAATAGTATCAAATGAATAGTACTTGTGGGACTTTGCACACAAAATCAGGTGTGGAGTGTTATAAACAAATGTCTTCAGAGGGAAAACATATGCAAGTGGTGACCAAAGTCTGAAGATATTCAACCTAAAACTACTGATAAATGAGGCCCTCCATTACATAACTTGTTCTGCTGTGTCTAGCAGAACTGGACTTATGACAATTTTATAGGCTGATGATTTTTTTCAAAAGTACCTCAAAGTTTAGGAATAAGGGATCGGCACACAACATCTAAGATTTCTGGGTGGCTCTGAAGAACTCACTATGCTTGGGAGCATTACTCTGCATCAGAAATTCAAACAGTTTGATTTCTATTAGTATATCAACAAAACAGTATCTTAGAAAAAAGTGCTTTTATTTTTCACTACTTGTGTAACATGGGCTAATCATAGGTCCATTTGGAAATGTACCTCAAGATAATAAAAGTCATATATGACAAGCTAACATATCCAATGATCAAAAAGTAAAAGCATTTTCTCCAAAATCAGGAACTAGACAAGGATATACACTCTTGCTAGGTTAACCAACATAGTGCTTAAAGTCCTAGCTAGAGCAACTAAAGAAGGAAAATAAATAAAGGGAATCAAAATTGAAGAGGAAGAAGCGTAACTTGCTATTTGCAGATGATATATTATCTATAAAAACTCTATAGAATCTACCAAAAATATGTTAGCAATAATAAACTCAGTAAAGATGCAGGACACAAAAAAACATACAAAAATCAAATGAATTTATATACATTAATAACAAACTATCAGAAAGAGAAATTAAGAAAACATTTTATAATTGTATCAAAATAATAAAATGGCTTAGTAATACATTTAACCAAAGAGGTAAGAGATCTTTCATGTTCATGAATTAGAAGAATTAATATTGCTAAAATGTCCATATTAAATAAAGCAATCCACAAATTCTATTCAATCTCTACCAAAATTCCAATGGAATTTTTCCACATAAATAGAAGAAACAATCCAAAAAAGTATATGGAACCAAAAAGACCCCAAATAGCTATAGCAGTTTTGAGATTTCAAACAAAATTACCAAGCTATTATAACCAGAACAGTACAGCACTGTCATAAAAACAGACACAAATATCAATAGAATAGGATAGTGAGCATAGAAATAAACTAATGCATACATTATCGTTAATATTATACAATAGAGCTGAGATGTACAAAAATGGGGAAAAGATAGTTTCTTTTAAAAATGATGTTGGAGGGCCTCCCTGGTGGCGCAGTGGGTTAAGCAACGCACTATGAAGCAAACCTCAGCCACTGCAGCACGAGTTCGATCCCTGCTGCCGGCCAGGGTGGGGACCCACATGGCGTGGCAGACCTCTCCTGCTGTGCCCGCTGCTCCCCTCAGCAGTGTACTTCTGTTGATCTGCCTGTTGTGCTCCCCGCTCTATGTGGTGAATCCTCTCACCCCCCCCCACACCTCTGGCCTGTACCCCAGTGCTTGTATGCATAAATAAATAAATTAAAAAAAATGACGTTGGAAAAAGCAGAGAGCCACATGCAGAAGAATGAAATTAGACCAATACATCATACCATACATAAAAATTAACTCAAGAAAATTAAAGACTAGAATGTAAGACTTGGAATCGTAAAACACCAAGAAAAAAAACCCCACAAGTTTTAAGTTAAAAAAACATAAGTGATAAGTTACTTAACAACAGTCTTGTGATTTTTTTGAATCTGACTATGAAAGCAAAGCAATACAAGCAAAAATAAACAAGTGGGACTACCTCAATCTAAAAAGCTTCTGCACAGCAAAAGCAATGATCAACAAAATCTACTGACATGGATAAAAAATTTGCAAATAATATATCTGATGAGTTAATATAAAAAATATTAAAAGAATTCACTTCACACAATAACAAACAAACAATTAAAAACACTTTTGCACAGAAGACACACAGATTGCCAACAAATACATGAAAAGGTGTCCCAAATCCCTAATCATTAGGGAAATATAGATAAAATCATGACATATCACCTCATAGTTGTGAGACTATCCATTATCAAAAAGACAAGAAATAACAAGTATTGGCAATGATGTGACAAAAAGTTAACCCCCGAAAGCTGCCGGTGGGAATTTAAATGGTACAGATACAATGGAAAACAGCTTGAAGGTCCCTCAAAAAATTAATAGGTCTACCATATGAAACAGCAACTTTACTTCTGGATATGTATCTGAAGAAAATGAAAAGACTAATTCAAAAAGATATATTCACCCCCAAGTTCATTATAACATTATTTATAATAGTTAAGGTACTGAAAGAACCTAAGTATGCATTTATGGATGAATAAAGAATTTATTCAGTAATTTAAAAAATGGAATCTTTGCAGCAACATGGATGAAACTTGAATGCATTATGCTACATAAAATAAGTCAGAGAAAGGGAAATACTTATATCACTTTTGAGTCAATCATTTATAGACATGGTTTTTGCAGTTTTCTACTATCCTTTTCAAATTTTCATCTCAGTTGGATCAAAATTTGTTCAAAGATCGTTTTTGATGGCTAAGAAACATAAACGGCTAGATTAAATATTCACTATAATCTATACTTCTCATTCCATTTTATTTTTCCCATCTTCCCCTTCTCTTTAAGGGTGTTATGTCATTTATACTCTACTTTTTTTTTTCTTGTCTAAGGAACAGTGAGAATTCAGTCCTCCACTACCACCAATTTTTCAGTTGAATTTCCCACATCTGGGGAAATTGTAAGAGTCAGCATATCCAGAGTGTAATACATTTTGCTTTACTTTAAAGAAGACTTTTTAATAATCCCATTCCATACATATGATACTATATTGTTTCCACATACTTATATTAAGTAAGGAGGGCAAGTCTTATCATCACCATTTTATAGATAAGGCAGCAGACTGACCCATATAATGTGAAGTAAAGTCTGGATGGAAAAACCCAGATCCAGATCTCTTTAACAGTAGTTTATTCCACTGCAGTGCAAATATTTTATGTATTTCATATGATGAAATAAAAGGTATAGTGAATATCTCTAAAGAGGTAACATCAAATATTATCAAAGGGAATAAAGATAACCATTTTAATTCTTTGTGAAAGAAAATTTAGCAAATTTGGAGAGTTGAATTGCTGGTAGTTTGTGGGAAGTTCCATCTTTATTTTTAAAAGAAATTATATTCTTTTGTACATTTATTCTAATCAAATGTAGTTTATTCATCACATGGTCCTTTAAGGTACTTTCCTCATCCTATGTATCTCTGTATCCTTCAACTTACAATCTCTAGCCTTGAATAAGACACTTACTAAACAATTTGTTCAAAGAAATGAATTCAGTTTATACAGTACATGGCAAAAATATTTTTCTTTTTTCTCAGAGAAGCATAATGGAAAACCTTTTCCTTGCCTTTAACCCAGGATTACATTTAGCCCAGTTCACACTGAAAAAACAATCATCCAGATCCTCTGTTATTAACATCCAAAAGGAGAAATGGTGGTCGGATGGGAGTAGGAAGTATGGGTTTCAGTGGAACATAGTGGTGAATCACTGCGGCAGTAGTGGTGGGCATATGTGAAAACATACTTTTGTAGAGGTTTAAGCTTGTAACCCCCAAAGAAGATACAAGGATGTAAACCAACTTTTCCTCAATAAACATTATTTGAAAACATAATACTCAGTAGGAGATGCCACAAGTCCCTTTTGTCACAAATTCATTGCTTTGAAGACATTCAACTACAAAAGTTCATTTCTATAATTCTGTAATTTATATTTTAATTTATGTCAATTACTACTTATTCAACTTTAATGGAGACTATAAATAGAATTATTTGACCTGAAGAAAATTAACTTCCTTAGTGTTTCTCCAATAGTCCTATGTCCCCAAACCTCTCCTAAACCTTTGCATGTATCCATATACCTTAAGATAAGATTTGTATCGTAGAGTTTGGCATTCTAACAGGGTTTTTGAAATTTCTGTTGCTGTTTTCTAGCACTGTTCTCTATAGTAACAAGGCTATCCCATTGATTTTTATTTTGGAGAAAAGGACGGTTAAAACCTCTGCATCATCCTACCCCCTCACTTTCCTGTCACACATCAACATAGCTCCTTAACAAATACTCCCCATGCTCATCCAGACAGCCGTCTCCATTCCTTGCCATGGATTAGAAGGGACCTCCTTGCCTCACACACCCCATCAACTAACTCTGCCCCATCAACTCCTCTTGCTGTTCTAGTCCTTCCTCACCCCGACCTTCTTATTCCTTTTTTAAAAAATATTTGGGCAATTTTCATTTTTAAAAATAAATATTTTTTTAAATTGCGGTAACAGCAGGATCCCTCCATCAGGTATCACCACTACAGTGTGCCCACCACTGAATCACTCACTTGTTCCATGATTATGACAAGCACACTCCCAGCTCAGAGCGTTTGTACCTGTAGACCCCTCTGCCTGGAGTGACCTTTCCGCATTCATTCACAAGTACTAATCCCTTCTCAGTCCTGCTAAAATGCCACTGGGTAACTGACCATTCTACCTAAAACAGTAACCTCTGCTCCCTCTCTAACCCTATCCCCTCCTATATTTTTATCACTTTGCTCTGTATTGATCTCTCCAACTAGAATGTAAACTCCATTTTGGAGACTAGGTTATTTCACTGCCATCCACTGACCTTTCTTTTAGTCAACTATACTCCTAGCTACATTACTTGATTATTTTTATTACAAAAATAATAGAAACACAGGGCCTCCCTGTTGGCACAGCAGGTTGAATGCGGCACTGTGAAGCATCCACAGCACAGCAGCGCGAGTTCAGTCCCCGGCCAGGAAGGGGACCCATGTGGCACAGCAGACCTCTCCTGCCTCACTTGCTGTTCCCCTTAGCAGTGTATTTCAGTAGATCTGCCTGTTCTGCTCCCCACTCTGTCTCTGGTGAATCCTCTCACCTCCTGTGACTCTGGCCTGTACCCTGGCTCTTGTATGCATAAATAAATAAGTCTTTAAAAAATAATACAAACACATCAAAATTCAAGATGTAATAGCTGTGTCCACCATCCCCACACAAAATTCCTGTTATTCTATGCATATGTATTTTACCATTGCATAGAGACAATATTGTGTTCGTTTTTCACTTATCCTAACAAAAATATTTGTTTCTGCATTATATACCCACTATTTACAATAAATGAAAATAATATTTAAATGAAAAATAATTTGTTATTTTCTTGTTGGATATTTAGGTTATTATTTTTAACAGCATTTCATTCATTTATTCATTCATTCATTTAAATAATAAACACTTATGGTTCGAACCATATGCCAGGCATTGTAGAAGTTTCTGGAGATACAAATAGGGTGTGTAGAGACCCTGCTTTCATTCTAGTAGGGGAAGATGTAAAGGCAATAAACAAGCAAAAAAAAAGATAATTTCTCTGAAGGAAATAAGCAGAGAGAAGAATGGGTTTGGAGACCTCTCTGAACAGGTAGAATATGAGCAGAAACTGAGAAATGAGTACTTCTCTCAGGAGCCACGTAAAAGCTTGGCAAAGAAGGTTCTAGGCAAAAGGAAGAGCATGTGGATAGCTTGAATCAGGAACAGGCTTGTTGTATTTGCTGGAATAAAAGAAAATGCCAGGCCTCACTGGTGGCACAAGGGGTTAAACACTGTACTATGAAGCATCTGCAGTCACTGCATTACGAATTCTATCCCCAGACAGGAAGGTGACCCACGTGGCACAGGATACCTCTCCTGCCTCGCTGCTGTTCCTCTCAGCAGTGTATTTTAGTCGATCTGCCTGTTCTGTTCCCCGCTCTGTCTAGTGACTCCTCTCACCCCCCACACCTCTGGCCTGTATGCCAGTTCTTGTATGCATAATAAAGTAAATCTTTAAAATAATAATAAAAAATAAAAGGCCAGTGTAGCTGGAACACTGTTGAGTTCAGAGAAGCACAGGCCCAGATGAGATTTTAGAGATAAGCAGTGTATTATAGTTGATGCTAGAGAGGCTGGAAATTATTTAAACTGCAGAGAGTAGCTACTGAAAATTTTTTAGAAAGGGGAGTGATAAGTAAACATGACACATTTTCTTTCTTTTGTTTCATGCTTGATTTGGGGAAAAACTGGTATAGAGAGTTGGTCCATTCTAACTCTGAAATAGTTTTGGGCTCATAACAAATTTGATCACATGTTGCTAGCCAACCCTAGCCAATAATGTAATTTTCAACTAATTTAACATATGATTGGTCATCTCTTCTTTTTCAAATTTATTTTTATTAAGGTAACATGGGTTTATAACACTGTATTTGAATTAGGGCAATAAGACCATAACTCCTCAGATGTATGTCATCACACCACAACCATGATCAAAGTACCCACAGTTTAGACTACTGAACTCCCTCATCCTTTATTCCCACTGCCATCCTACTTCCCCCTTTAGTAGCCTCAATTTTACAGTCCTATTTCTAGGGTTTGTTTGGTTTAATTTTGTCATTTTCTTTGTTTTGTTTATCTGTATTCCACAGGCGTGTAAAATCATGCAGTATTTGTCTTTCTTCTTCTGCTTTATTTCACTTAGCATAAACCCCTCTAATTTCCATCCATGTTGTTACAAATAGCAAGAGTTCATTGTTTTCATAGCTGAATAGTATTCCATAGTGTATATATACACATTTTTCTAATGCATTCCTCTGTCTTTGGGTATTCAGACTGTTACCATAACTTGACTATTATAAACAGTGCTACAAAGATAATATCTTCTTAATGTCAAAGTTAGGTTCTTCTCATCACTTTTACTCTTCTTTACATACAAGTAGTATACATTTATGGGATACTAAACAAAGGGAGCTTGATTCCCTCTCAAAAATTGGAAACATGGATAGTCATGAACATCACATGAGGAGCTATAATTGAACAGCATATTTTCAAAAGGAAATGATGATATTTTATTCCCCTGAGTAGGCAAAAGTGATGTGGTAGGCTAAGATTAAATAGTCTACTACTTTTAGACTGATGTAGGCAAAGGGTGTGGGACCTTTCAATTAGTTAGCTAATGCCATATGATAAAATGAGTATGTGGGGTTTCAAGAGATTCCTGGATAAATGAGGGGAAAAGTTTGGGCTATTTAGGGTAGGAAGTTCCAAGTGCATGTTATAGCTTTTGAAAAGGTTCAACTGTGGGTATAGGTTAAAAAGATAAAGGGAATAAATAAATGCAGTTCATTAAGAGGGAAGGATAGATGATGAATAGAGGCAAAGGATATGAGAGTATCTGAAGTGGACTATTGAGTGGCTTTTAAGTCATTTGTACCTAATCTCTATAAACAAAAATCAACTTTCAGCCTATTTTTCACCATACTACTGAAAACAGTTGGATAGAAATCCAACATTCAATAAAATTGGTATAGTTTGATGTCAAAAAGGCTAGGATGTATCTTGTTTAAAATAGTGACTAGTTGAATTCATGAATTATTTCATAATTTGGATAGGAGGGGTTTCTAACTGTTTATACTATTGTACTTAATTTTTTTTATTGTGGATACGTTCAAGAAATTAGACTAAGAAAATGCCATTTTGAAAATGAACAAATGCAGACTGGCAAGAACTAAAAGCAAATATGATTTCTGAGGATCTGAAACTTGGCTGGAATGGAATAATCACTTAGGACCAAGCATGAGAGACAGGATGTTTTGAGGGTAAATAAAAGATATGATATGAAGACTATTTGATAGTTGATTATGAAGACAGTATGTTCTTTCAATGGGAACTAAACCTGATGCTTAATCTAAGGAATGTTTAATCACCTTAAGTTCAAGGCAGCATGTTCTAGTCAAGGGGATGAAACAGTGTTCCACTAAAAGGCTATGTGCTTACTGAAAAAAAGGAAAAGACTGTTTTTTACCATAGAGTAGAATCTGACATTCGGCATGAGAAGATATGTGGCTGTCAAATGTTAGAAATTCTCCTTTCAGTGTTGAGACACTATGCCAGAGAAAGCAAACAGTAATTTCAAAGAGGAATCCCAAATCCAACCTCTTTATATTGTTTGAACCATTGTCAAGCTCTGAAACAGAAAAGCCAATTAAAGCTATTGGCATAGTTTGATAATCTTGGGATCAGTTCCTCAGTTCCCATATCCCCTTGAAAACTTAATTTTAAGAATGATATATGAAATTCACAAGGCACTAGGTCACACAAAAGCACATTCCAACATGGTATATAGGAAAAGGGACAATTAATTCCCCAGATACTTCTTTGATTTCAAAGATCTGCATTTCCTTGTGAGTGGGTATATCTATGACAATTCATGAATCACAAGGGCAGGTACTTTGAATTTGTAGGCATTGACTTTCAACTGAGTTATTTTTTAAGTAAACAACACTCTGTAGCCTGCTATAGAGTAGACACAATGATTTAGTCACATGTGCCTTAGAGAAGAGAGAGACATAGACATGGTCTTTTTAAAAAGCTGTGTTACAACTATAGAAAATTTCAACTCCATGTTTTAAATTGTTTCTATGAACCTTCATTTAACTCTTAAACAGTGCCAGGTAATCCAGCTAGTCATCAATACATTAAGAAGACTAGTCCAGCCCCTGTGGAAAAATATGGAGATTTCTCAAAAGACTAAAAATGGATTTACCATATGACCCAGCAATTTCACTCCTAGGTACCTATACAAAGATCACAAAAATACTAATTGCAAAGTAAACCTGTACTCCTGCCAGGTGCCATCTCTGCAATTCAGGGAGCTGTGGGTTAAGGACCCCACAAAACCTCTCTGTGGAACTACAAGAAGGCAATTTGAGCAGAAGGAGGTGAGCTGAAAGATACACCAGGGCCAGGATTTGCACATGCCTGAGATCTGATCCTGAAAGGGGATCCCTCACTAAGTGGGGCTACCAGAGCGCTAAGAGAGCACACGCCAGATGCCATTATTGCAAGGCAAAAGCTGCAGGTCAGGGACCCCACAAAACCTCTGTAAGTGAGAGAAAGTAGATTAAGCAGACAGACAGAAAGAGAGAGAGAGAGAGTGACGACAAACATAGAGGCAAAGGGACACTAGGATTAAAGCCTCCTATAAAGATGACCAATAAGGGATAAATTACAGCATCTTCCTGACAAGATCCAGACAATTTGGACAGAGTTGGTGACGCAACAGAAGCAGGAGGAAGGTGAGAGTGACAGCGAAAGGAGGGAAAAGGAGATATCAACCCCCACTCCTTTCCCATTCCCCCATCCACAAATCTAGAATGCTGAGCTCAAGAAAAAGGAAAAGAGAACATAAAGATTAGAAGAAACGGGAAAACACTGACTCATCAAAAACTACAGAAGACGAAACAAAGAGTGCTGAACATGACCTAAGAGTTCCTGATATCCCAGAAGGAAAACCCTGAAGAGAGGTCTGTAAATAACAGCAACACAGTGTCCCAATGAATAGAACAAATCAGAAAACAGACTTCAGGGAGAAGAAGAAATAAAATAACCAAGTAAGCCTCTAGGGGAAAGTCACACCACAAAAAGAAAACCAAACACAAGAACCCAACAACAATGACATGGAGGAACTTCTCTGCCTACCAGAAAAATAATTTGAAATCATCATAATTAAAAAACTGAAAGAACACAAAAAGAAAGAGGATGATATGATAAAAATAATTAATAAACTGAATAATGAAAATTAGTCCTTAAATAAGGAAATGAAATAAATGCAGGAGATTAAGAAATTAGTGGAGACAACACTGGGAAAAACAAGGAAAACAGAAAGGAGTAAATGAAAGAACGAATTAGTACTCTTGAAGATATAGAAATGAAAAGAATCAAAACAGAAAAGGAAAGAGAAGTGTAAGGGAAAAAGAAAGAAGAAACACTTTGAGAACTTTCTGACACCACGAGGAAAGGAAATATAAGAGTTATAGGAATCTCAGAGGAAGAGGAGAGAGACAAAGGAAATGAAAATCTATACAAGGTGATAATGGAAGACAATTTTCCACGCTTAAAAAAGGAGATGAAAACAGAAATACAAGAAGCGAAATGAACACCAAACTTCTATGATGAAAGGAAAACTACAGCAAGACAATAGTAGTAAAGCTCCCAAGAATCCAATACAAGGAAAAAATAATGAAGCTGACAAAGGGGAAGAAACAGATAACCTATAATGTTAAATCAATCAGGCTAACATCAGACTTCTCTGAAGAAACACTATGGACAAGAAGAGATTGGAGGGACATATTCAAAAATCTTTCAGACAACAAATGCCAACCAAGAATACTTTATCTTGCATATCACATATGAAGGAAAAATAAGGACTTTCTTAGAAAAACAGAAACTCCAGAAATTCAACATGACCAAACACCCACCCCCAAAGATACTACAAGAAGCTCTAAAAACAAAATCAAAAGAAGAATGAATAAGAGAAACAGAATAAGCCAAGGGAAAACAAATCAGAAAAAAACAAAATGGCAAATACAGATGCCAGCATAACAATTTTAACTCTAAATGCAAATGGACTAAATTCATCAATAAAAAGATCAATGAAACCAAAAGTTGATTCTTTGAAAAAATAAACTAAATAGACAAACCTCTAGCAAGACTAACAAAGAAAAAACTGGAGAAAACAAAATAAATAGGATCACAAACGAAAGAGGAGAAATCACAACAGTCTCAGCAGAAATCAAAAGAATAATCAGAGAATTCTATCAACATTTGTATGCTAAAAAGCTCAACAACACAGAAGAAATGGTACATTTCCTAGAACAATATAACCATCCAAAGCTAGACAAAGAAGAAATGTAACACTTAAACAGTCCAATTACAAGCAGTGAAATAGAAGCAGTAATCAAAACACTCCCCCAAAACAAAAGCCCAGGACCAGATGGCTTCACAAATGAATTCTACCAAATGTTTAGAAATGAACTAGTACCTATCATACACAAACACTTTCAAAAAATTGAGAAAGAAGGAATACCACCAAGTAAATTCTATGAAGCCAACATTGCACTAATAACAAAACCAAACAAAGACAACACAAAAAAGAGAACTACAGGCCAATCTTCCTAATGAACACTGATGCAAAAATCCTCATTAAAATCCTTGCCAACAGAATCCAACAATGCATCAAAAGGATAATACACTGAGAACAAGTGGGATTTATCCCAGGGGCACAAGGATGTTTCAACAATCAATTATCATAATCCAACACATCAACAAAAAGAAGAATAAAAACCGTATGATCATTATCAATAGATGCAGAGAAGGCATTTGACAAAATTCAACACCCATTCATTATGAAGGCCCTTAAAATCCTTGGAATAGAAGGATCATACCTCAACATGATAAAAGCTATATACGACAAACCCACAGTCAGTGTTATTCTCAATGGTGAAAAACTGAAAGCATTTCCTTTAAGATCAGGAACAAGGCTAGGATGTTCACTCTCACCACTGCTCTTCAATATAATACTGGAAATCCTAGCCGAGCAATAAGACAGGAAAAAGACTTACAAGAAATCCAAATAGAGAAAGAAGGAAAACTATCACTATTTGCAGATGATATGATAATATATGTGGAAAACTCTAAAAGCTCTACAGAAAATCTAATTAAAACAATCAACCAGTTTAGCAAAGTAGCAGGATACAAAATTAATGCACAAATATCAGTAACCTTCCTATATACAACCAATCTGAAGAAGAAGAGATTAAGAAATCTTATCCCTTGGACAACTGCAACCCCCCAAAATGAAATACTTGGGAATAAACCTAATAAAGGAAGTGAAAGACCTATGTAGAGAAAACTATAAAAAATTGTTATAAAAAAGAAGACACGAAGCAATGGAAAGACATAACCTGTTAATGGGTAAGAATAATCAACATTATCAAAATGGCCATCCTATCAAAAACAATTTACAGATTCAATGCGATTCCAATAAAAATCTCAATGACATTCTTCAAAGAAGTAGATCAAATATTCATGAAATTCATATGGAGCCACAAAAAACGTCAATTAGCCAAAGTGCTCCTGACTAAAAAGAAGGGGAATGGAGGTATCAAACTCCCAGCCTGAGTGTCTTAGATCTACAGTCTGCTTTCAAGGGTCAGCCATAAAATAGTTAAAACAGCATGATATTGGAACAAAGACACTCAGGAAGGGAAAGGGAGGAGAAGACAGAGAGGGGGAGTAGAGAAGAGATAAGGAGGAGTGTGTGGTGGGGTGGGGTGGGGTGTGGGTACTTCAGTTGTGGGAAAACTATGGTTCATGCACCTGAGGGGAGGAATCGCATACTGAGAAAACATAAACAAGGATTTTTTTTAAAAAGGAAAAGTCATCATTCCACAGAACAATGAAACAAAAGAGTCAAAAATAAAAACCAGAAGATAGGTTTGTTATAGGGTTGTATGGCATCACCATGGACTGGCTACAGAAACAAGGCATGGGCCATAGCTCTTATTGTGGTCTTTAATTCAACTGCGTACATACTTTTAGACTATTATCCAGACTATTTTTTACTTTGCTTATGAGGCACATCAGATGCGTTATCAAATTTGATATGATAGGTTTCTGATTAGAGCATTAATTATGACTTAAACCAGCTAGATTTTGGACGATATTCTAAAACAGAATTTTCCAAATTGTGCTCTGAGAGAAAGTAGTGTCTCAAAGATACTAACAGTTGATCCATAATAAGAGGATTTTTAAAAGTAATTTTGGAACAATAGGTAAAATCAAGGTATATAATTTTACTGCTTTTACTATGTTCATGTGTTAACATAGGAGAATCTAAGGGCGGGGGGGACATATGGTGATTCCCAAACATTTTTGGCTATAAAATCCCCTGTTTCTTTCAAGTCAAGCTACTCTTAAATTACTAGGTAGAACTAAGTTTGAGAAAAGCTGTTCTACAAACATATAGAAGGCCTCAGAATATCCCAGCAGAGGCTGGCATTTGGGAAACACTCTATTTCACCAATATCCAGTTATCTATATGATGTTATGCAAGCTTATTTCATATAAAATTCTGTCAAGCAAAATTTCCATGGAAATAAACAGTCCATGGAAACAAACAAAATTTCCCTAAAAATAGTCTCATACTTTCAAAGTTTTTGAGTGGTTAAAAGACACTTATGATGTTAAACTAGCATTAATTTTCCTTGAGTTAACATTTCCTTCTACCTTACCTCCCACCCTTTCTGATTTTCAAAGGCAATCTTACATGGTATCTATGCAAAAACTTTTATGAAAAATCAATATTTTGAGTTGTATGCAGAGATGGATTATTCTTTTTCAGCTTTTAGAATTTCTTGGAATTTCAACACCCCTTATAGCATATACATCCAGGTAACTTGCCTAATAAATCATTGCCTAATCAGTACCAAGTATTCTGGGATTTAGAAAAACCAGAAATTTGGCTGAACGCTGCTTTACAGCTATCAGAGGATCAAGATCCAAGGCTCAGATTGGCAGGTATGACATGAACAATTTCTTGTATTTGGGAGATATAAGGACTTAGTGAATAATCAAGAATAAATTTATTGATAGAAACCATTTTGCCAAGTTTTGGCACATCAGGCAAGAAAAATATGTTGAAGATAAACCATAAAATGAACAGAGTAAAACCAAGATGAAAAGATGGAAGAAAGAATATAGGAGTAAAAGAAGCAGAAAGAGCAGGAGTAGTGGAAATACTTAATGGTTGTAAGCAAAAACTGATAAAAAAGCATGAGCTATACACGTTATGTAATACTGCAAAATACAGACAGTAATGGCAAACTGTAACACGGGACCATTGCAAACTAAAATGCTTTGATAAACATGTTTTTAGAGAATTTATGAAAGAGAAATGTGACTTGGTGTTAGTATGTAACTGATGAAATTATCTTCAAAAAATCATTAAATTTAGGAGGAGAAATAACAAAAGAAATAAGACCAGTGAGGAACGAAGTAAGGACAGGCCAAGGTAAGCAGGTGGGTAGCTTCACTAGATCCTGGGGAAAGAGATCACTTCCACTTTGATAGTGGTTTCAGGAGCAGGTACTACTATAATGTGTCAGGTGTTTTTATTTTTTATTCCATCAGTGAAGTAATTAAGTTATAGCAAATTACTTACTGATGAAACCCAAGTAACCAAGTGCTCATAGACATCTTTGTAAACAACCATCTGTTATGGTCATCATATTTTTCTTAAATATAGCACACAGAATTTTAATTGCAATTAAATTCCCACATATACTTCAGTGTTCTTTATATTTGAGAAAACCTATCACCATTTGTAGGGTAAATGAAAGTCAGGTTTTTCCACCTTCCTGCCATTAGTGTCAATGATAGACACCTGCAGTCCTGCACACATGCCTGATGGGGGGCACCTGGAGTAGCGTGTGGGCTGCGTAGGTGGGCGCACCTGGGCTGAGACATGGGACCTATAAGGGTAGCATCACAGGGACACCAGAGTAAGCAGCCTAAGTTCAGCAGACATAGCAGAAGTAAGCAGAAGGAGCAGCAGCCCAGAGAGTAAAGATTCGCCAGGGGCTAAGAAGGATGCTAGCCTCCTAGCCCCCTGTAGCAGCAGGAAGGGTTAGGGAGCAAGTTTGGGATGGTTCTGGGAAGACGGGTCAGGGAAGGGAGTCTTGGAGCCCTCGGTGGCTTTTCATCCTTTTATTAGTAAAGGTGGCCAGGTACATGGCAGGCATGGGTGCCGGGGGGCCGGGAGGCTGGCAGGCCTCCCAGCCCCCGGCGCATCTCACCCTCTCGGCTGCTTTCTACT
>JAGFMF010011943.1:90069-114832 GCA_019455555.1 Galemys pyrenaicus | reverse complement strand
TGTTTTTGGGCATTTAGGTTGTTTCCAGGTCTTCCCTATTGTACAGAGTGCTGCTATAAACATAGGGGTGCAGGTATTCTTTTGAATCAGTGTATTTGTCTTTTGGGTATATTCCTAGGAGTGGGATTCCTGGATCCTATGGAAGTTCCATTCTTAGTAGATTGAGGAACCGCCATACTGCTTTCCATGAGGTGGGTTATTTTAAATAGGATGATCAGGAAGGTCTTTCTGAAGTGATGGAGGTTGAGTTGACATATGAGTGATAAATATGGCACTGTTATTTGTAGCTCTCTCTAGGGGAAGACTACTATAAGCAGAGCAAACAGAAAGAGCTAAGGCATATACCAGTTTTTATTTAATAAAATTATTTAATAACCTAAAAATGTTTCATTGATGGGCTAATGGAAAATGTAACAGGAAACATGATTATCATCACTGCCTTTTCAATTTTTAACAGAATCACAGAAGAATGATAGAACTCATTTATTCTTAATCTCCCACACAATATATTCCAGACAGTCACTGCTCTTGCGCTTAAACACATCAGTGCTTAAAGCATCCACTCCATTATGAGACATCTCAGATACTAGTAAGTTTTGTTTTAATTTGAGCTGGAATTGGTTTTTCAACAACCTCCCTCATATTCTAATTCTGCTCTTTTGAATATTTAAAGGCAAATATTATTATTGCCAAACAGTGCTTTTTGGGATCCAGGCCCTTCATCCACCGCTTAGGGATTCCAGATTATCTAGATAGAGGATATGCTTTCTCTAGACTTAACCTAGTTTCTTAGTAAGTTACTTTTAAACTATACTACCTCTGAACACACCTACAAAACTGAGAATTCTCGATAATTGAGCTGTGGTATACTCACCAATTCTGTATAACAATCATCTGCTGATCACTTAATATATGCAAAGCACGATGTTAGGTGCTACTGAGATTTAAAATTGAATTAAAAATGGACCTTTTCTCAAGAAACTTGCTTTCCAGTGGTGGGGAAGGAGCGAAAGTATTGCAAATTGGCTAGGACCCATTATCATACTACCTTATTTTATTAATTACTTGCTGGCATGTTAGACTTCCATCCATATGCCTACTTCTTTCTTTCTCTCTGTCTTACACACACACACACACACACACACACACACACACACACACACACACACAGTGGTCAGGATCTTAGCACTGATATTTGAACTGTTGTCAATTTTGTGCTAATACAAAATTTAGTCTAATTGAGAATACCAAATTCATAAATGTAGGTCCCTTTTAAATTATTAGTGAGGCTTACCATTTAATATATAATTTATTCCTTGGTTACAGAATGAAATATAAGCTATACTGGGTGAATCTGGACCACAGTTGATAAAACTGAAATATGTGATATTTGAACACAGTTTTGAAAATGGAAATACTATCATTATTGATACAGCTTTATTAAAGAGACAACATTTGAAATAGTATGTGTTTGTGTGTGCACATACGTGTATGATGCTACTCATGGTAATTAATAAGATATTTTCCAGAACTGGTCTATACAAGTATGAGGATCAAGAAGGATTAACCATAGTTGGATGGTAATGCAGGTATGTTGATACAGGTAAGTAGGTCTTTCATACTAATTTAATCAAGTCATTTTTTAAAAAGTAAATAGGCTCTAGGCCTTCCAAATCAGGGAAATAAAATGGTGTTTGAAATTTAGTTTGATTATGCTGTTTGGAGTAGAATTTGTATACAGTATAGATTGTTGCCTGAGAGTGTAGCTGTGTGGGTACATGTATACACAACCCAGTAGATTAATAATCACTTACCTACTATCATGTCCTTTTACTATGAAAGCATTTTTTATGGGGAAAATATAGAAACATGAAAAGATATTTTTTAACCTTCATTGAGGTGCACAAGCAAAATAAACTTCATAATCTGGAGGGAGAAGTTGTATACAGTATCATGTCAAAATGGGACAATGAAAGGCATGTTTGTAAAATATCAATTACCATCAGTCTGGAGGAACTCCTTTAGTACAAACCTTCTGTGCTCAAGCAGCCAGATGTTTTTACCCAGGCCTGAAAGCACAGATGGTATATAGCTGTAACACAGCTGTCTTTGTTGAAGTTCTAAAATAATTTTCAGCATATATTAAATAGAAAGAAATTTTCCTAAAGTTTGAGAGAAAAAGGAAATAGGAATATGCCATCGAAAATTAATTTAAAAGTTTGAAAGTAATAAAAAAGTTATTTGTGTTTTAAAAGAAACTATAAATTTCTATTATTTATGTTGCTTCCTGCCCTTTTGTCACTCAAAACAAATATTGGTTTGTGCCAAGCTTTATTATTAGGAGCTGGGGAATCAAAGATAAGGAAGATAGTCCCGCCTCTCTAGGACTTTACAATCTATTAGAGAATGTAGTTATAAAAGGAAACAAGTGCAACACAGTATTTTGTAGTAACAGAAAACACTGTCTAGTGGTTGTGGAAAGGAACAAGCAACCAGCTGTGCTTGAGCAGTCAAAAAAGACCTCATTGAGTAGAGATACCTAAGCTGAATCTTGAAGAAAGTGGAAGTTTAGTGTCAGAGGGTGGATTCCAGGCAAAAGACTAGCATGTGCAAAGGTAGATATCTAAAGCAACATGGCCTAATCAACAGCTAGATGAATATGAAGCACAATGGTGTCTGAGAGAATGCCAGGAGATAAAATTGATGAGGTTGGCAAAAGTTATATCACAGAGAATGCATGGAGCGCTGTTCATGAGAAAGGTGGTAAAAGCTTGCAATGATAGCCACTGCCATCACAAGAGGAACATAATTAAGAACACATACAAGGAAAAAAAAAGAACACATACAAGGATTACTAAACTGTCGCTAAGGGCACAAAGTTTTTAGAGACCATAATTTTATAGTATTAGCAATAATCACACTGTGTCATTTACTCCAGCACCATTCAGTCATGATGGGAAGAACACACAGTTCCATAATGTACTGAATAAGACCACTGAAAAGTAAAACTGAATCTAATTAGAAATATATCAAGTGCTACAGTAAAGTAATTCAAATTCTAAAAATAAATTTTAAGAGTACTAAAGCTCTTTAAAAGCTCCAAATACTTAAGTTCAAAATGAATAAATCAGATGAAAGGCGGCAAGATATCTATTTGTGGTTTTGTTTTGCCTTTTACATCTTAAAGTACTTTAATATAGTTGTTCTCAATTTAGTCTCCCCTTAGTGAGGAAGATAGTAAAGACATTAAACATATAATAATTGTTCTCAGCACCATGTGCACACTTCCAGTGTGGCAATTACCATACACAATTGCAACTGCAGAAATATATATGCCCCCCAGACTATGAGTTATTTGAGAATAGACACTATGCCTTACTTAGTTTTATATCTCAGCAGTTCATGCAATATCTATCTCATTGAAGACACTTAAAACAGTCTTTTCTTAATGGATAATTTACAGATGAAGATGATGGCACAGAATGGTATGCTCAAGAAAGCACAACTACCTTGTGATACAAAATGCACGTCCACTGACACAAACCAGACATCTCACCTTCTGTGAAGCATTATTTGGCTTTATTTCTGAAGACAAGAAATCTTTAGAAATAAATCCATACATTTGAAAATAAAGCATAGCATTAGTGATATATAGGACTCCTAAAAATAGAACTGCATAGTGGAAGGGAAATAAATATTATCACAATTTAATTTTCAGTATTATGGCAAAAAGAACACTGATGAATTTAATGAGAAAACCTCTGAAACTATTGATATCAATATTTTGAAACTACAATTTTTAAATTAAATATGTTTTCCATTTCATTCTACCCTTCTTATTGTAGCTGGCAAGCTTCTACTTTGCCTTCTACTGGTGGCACAAAAATTTATTTTTAAGAGATGAAATTTATAATATAGGGTCACACTCTCTTTTTGATGTGTAACTGATAATGGTTTTCAAGTCTCACCCTTATTTCTTTCCTATTTTTGCCCCACCTGTGGCAAGCTGATAAGAAAGGCCTGGCCATGATGCTGGCAGGGAAGTTCAAATGAATAATAGCCAGCATAGTAAACCTATCTTGACTTCCACCACCTAACCACTAAAAAGACCAAAAGCACTTGCCTATCCCTTCAGTCAAGCCGTTTCAGACTGGTTTTGGATCCAACCCTACTCTCCCTGAAAGCCTCACTATGTCAGTTATAAAAGTTTTCATATCCTTTTAGCATGTATACAGCGCATCAACACTCTCAACATCCAAAACACATTTTGGGTGGAGGGATCAATCCCACCCCTTGCAAGGCAATTACAAGACAATTAGCACTGTGAATAGGATATTGAGCAATAACCATCACCACTTGGGGGTCTTTCTTCTTTTGTGTTTGGCTTGCTATCTGCCATTCAGGGTGCACTTTGAGATGTGCTGCTGCCTGCTGGCCAGCTTGTGCTTTAAGTTGTGTTACTATATGGTATCTGCCAAGGCCTAATGAGCCTCTGTTATAGATTTGACCAATCCAATTCAGAGGTTTCCATAATTCACATTTAAGGACAGGAGTACGGTGTTGGGGCTTTCCAAAAAACAGCCCTGGATTGTGGTTGTAGGTTGTAGGTTTTAATGGGGCCTTGACGTCCATTTTATGAACTGTTGATGGAAAGGTCAGTCTATAACCTGTAAAATATGGAGGCCCACTTGGTGTCTGGTTATAAAGAGTACTTAACAGTTGGAGTGCTGAAGTCCAACACTATAAAAATAAGATGGCTCCCTAAGGCCCTATGAAAACCATTCTACTGAGGTCTCTGCCTATGTCACCAAAAACATCTTGATCAGCAGGGTTATAGAGTGACACCCATGACGTCCAGTGACAAAAGCCTTTGTGGAAAGTAGCCCTTTTTAAAGCTCCAGAGAATACCATCACCTTACTGGACAAACTTTAAAAGGGACCAACAGAGACACTGGGCTCAATTGAGTGCCACAACTTCTCAAACATGTCCAGCAGGTAATTAAAATTCAACTTAAGCCCAGGGTCCTTAAACCTAATAAAACAACAATAAGCATGGAGAGTCCCTAACCATTACAATACTGAATTGGGACTCTCTGGAGAAAGAACTTTTTAAAAAAATATTTCATTTATTTATTCATACAAAAGCTGGGGTACAGGGCAGAAGTGCAGGGGATGAGAGGATTCATCAGCGAGAGAGAAGGGAGCAGAACAGGCAGATTGACTGAAACACACTGCTGAAGGGAACAGTGGGCGAGGCAGGAGAGGTCTGCTATGCCCTGTGGGTACCCTCCCTGGCCAGGGATGAAACTCACACTGCATTGGCTGCAGAACCCTCACATGTGGTGCTCAACGCCATGCTCCAGCAGGGAGGACCTGCAGAAAGAACTTTTCAGTAAGAGCAGGGTTGAGAGGACTTCCTTTTCCCAAGGTATGTTCAATAATCACAAAAACAAAAGGTAAAACTTTGATACAGATAGAAGAAACTAAAGGGAAAATGGTGGCCCATGATTTTATTCTAACTATAAATCTAAAATACACTAAAATTTCATGCAATAGGAATGTAAACAGGGTAACAATCAACTTTTGCACCTCTATATCAAAGCTTCCAAATCAATCTAACATCTACTTAGATGCACCAATTGCAAATTTTCATGGCCTTAATCAAATACTAAGCCTCCAATTATAGCTATAATACATGAGAGCCCTATTAAATTTAAACAAGGTACCCCTATGCTTTTAAGAAAGTTATCAAACAAAAGGTAATGCCTCAGCTTAATAATAGGATTATTTTCTTGCCTAAATTACCCACAGTCCTAGTGCACATTGAGTTAAAATATCTTATAATGGGCATCTGACTCGAAGAATAATATATTGAAATAAAACGGAGTGCATGACACCTATAACAAACTTGACAAATGGTACCCTAAGACCCACCCTTGAGATTAAAATAGTTCACATGACCCAATATGATTAAAACAAAACCTACAGGCATTAAGACTTATTACACAAGATCTACTAAAGAAAGGGTCCATATACCTACTGCCTTTCAATTAAACAGTCCAATTTGGCCAATGCCTAAACCTGATAAAAAAATGAATGCCCTTTAACAGTATGTAACTCCAACCTTAATGGCATGGTACTTATCCATGTCCAATATCATCTCACCAACAATGGAAAACTATTTTCATTTTATAGATGTGGTTAATGTTCAGTGCTTGTTTCAATATCCCCTCAGGTGCATTTTATATTCACTTCAAAGGAATACTCACGGGGTATACTTCAACAATGGTGTTATCAACTACATTATTTTCCATCAATATCTTAAATGCATTCAAGTTTTTACAGGAGCATAGATATGATATTAAATACCTGAGAATGTTAGAATGAGGTCTAGACATCAGAAAAGTCAAACACATGGGATATTTGAGTCATGCAGTATCAGTAAACCTAAAGACTGAGTTCAACCACATGGACAATCAATCACTGATGTGCTTATAATGAAACTCAGTACAAAATCTGGACATCAAAGTTCAGGGGAGCCTTATGGGTTAACAATGAGTATATATTTATACATACAGATTTTGGCAAGGTAGTTCATCATGAAGACAATGGAAATACCATATTTTGGAGCCCTCCTGATTCTGCTCTATGGGTCTCTTCTTTTGGTTAGTTATAATTTGTGTACTTCCAATGTATTAAATGACATGCAATTGATATAGAATATACAAATAACAAAAATAATAAAGTTAACAAAGTAGGACTGAGAAAAAAGAGGAAGCCAAATATAGCTCTTTCGTCAGTACAGTTGCTGCCATTGATTATTTAACTTGGTTGAGTGCACCTTGTCAATACAGCAATTTATACATTTGTATAAAGTTTCATAATTTAAAATGTATTTTTATTATGACAAACACATATTTATCATCTTGTCTACCTCTTGTATACATCCACTTTTAGAGGAAGTACTTTACTTAGCTCCATGTTATACTTACGGAGACTTAAGTCCAAAGACCCTAAGTGATTTATTCAATGTCACTGGCAGTACCAAGATATGAAGACAGGTGTTCTGATTCCATAATTCACATATTTTATACTTATACACTCAGGTCTTACCCCTACATCATCTCTTTAAATTTCATCTCTGGGTATCACCAGTTAGCGATAGCTCTGAATTAATCCATGACTGGAGGGTGTTTTCCAGTCATTCTTAATAAAAGGATATAGACAAGATGGTCTCTAAGGTACTGTTGTACTATGTAAGTATGCCAATAGATTGTATGCTAGGTAAACACACACATGGTCTGATTTAGGAATAACTCTCCAACCTATCTTTAGATCATCTACTCTGGGGAATTGCAGCAAAGGCTAAAAATTGGTTTCCTCCCTTCTACCCTCTAAAATCTAAAATTAGAACACAAGCCTCAGTCAGTTTGGGCCATGCATGGCCTAGATTTTCACCATGGGCCACCAGCTCCAACTCTGAAGTGCATCCCATTTATTGCTTGGCTACTAGAGCCTCCTAGCAGACCTGTGCCCCAGTCTGGGTCTCACAGCCTGGGCCTTGCTCTGTATCTGGGATCCTCAACAACTCCCACAGCAAGCACCCCTGAGTCCAGGCCCAGGCACCAGCTCCTTGGGAACAAAGTATCAGTATGGACCTTGCAGAACCTAGCTTTTCACCAGGGGTCCCTAGCTGCACCTAGGAAGTACATGACATTCATTGCTCAGCCACCAGTGCCTTGGGATTAGTCTCAATCTCCAGTTTTGGCTGCATAAGGCCTCCTTCTAGATCAGAGATCTTTAGCAATTTTCTGCCATTCTGGCCACCAAAAGAGTCCCTAAGTCAGAGCTACAGGGTGAGGTGAGGTCCCGGCAACTCAGCCTCTTGACCCAGTACACCCCCAGCATTCTCAGACACAAGAACAAGGCCTAAAAGTGTTTGTGGGAGGCTACAGCACTACCCCAGATCCTACAAGATGCCAATAGATGTGTCCAACGTCAAAAAATGCCCAGAAGACTGGGAGAAGGACACTTTCACAACAAAATCTCCAAATACAGCACAAAAAATCCAAAGCAAACAATGGTGAAATGAAAATAAAAATGACTAAGCAAGCCCTTAGAGAAACAATATACTACAGAGAGAAAACAAAACTCCAGAACCAAACCACAAAGACATGGAAGAGCTTTCTTACCTATCAGCCACAGAATTGAAGACGGCCATGATTAAGAAAGTTAAAGAATGAGAACAAGACAGAAGAAACTCAGAAAAGGAAATGAATATCATGAGAAACACAACTAACACAAAAACAACTGAAATCTAAAAATCAAACAAGAAAATGGAATTGCAGTACTAAGTGAAAAATTCAGGAGAAAGCCATGGAAGTACAACAAATCAAGTGGAAGAACAAATCAGAGATTCTTGAAGATGAAAAAGAGGGAAGATAATAGAAAAGACAAAAACAAAAGAAAAAGAGTGAAGAAACATTTCCAAGAATTAACTGACACCATTAGGATAGTAAATATAAGAGTCATAGGAATTCCAGAAGGAGAAGACAGAGAGAGAAGGGTACCAAGAGTCTGTTCAGGGAAATAGTGGAGGAAAAATTTCTAAACCTGAAGAAGGAAATAAACAAAAATAAACGAAGCAAAAGAACAACTAGCTACCTAGATGAAAGGAAAACTACAGCAAGACACCAAGACAAAGAAAAAATGATTCTCATGAGGTGTGAGAAAGATAACCTATAAAGGAACACCAATTAGACTAACATGAGAACTCTCTAAAGAAACACTAAGGGCAGGAAAATAATGAAATGATATATTCAAAATATTCCAAGAGAAAAAAAATGCCAGCCAAGAGTACTCTAGCCTACAAGATTCTCCTTCCCTTATAATAGAAAGATAAGGACCATCTCAAAGAAAATCTTAGAGAGTCTGCATTCACTAAGCATGCCCTCTAAGAAAAACTCAAAGAATCCTAAGAATCTATACCAGAGAGAGGAATGAACACAAGGAAATGAATAAGGAAATAAATAAAAACACAAAAGTAACAACACAATTGAAGTGACGTACACTTACATGTCAATAATCCACTCTAATCATTAATGGTCTGATGTCACCAATAAAAAGAAACAGCGTATAATGAATTAGGAAAAAAGAATTCAAACTTCTGCTACCTCCAGAAAACAGACATAAGTACCAAGGGTAAATGTAGACTGAAAGTAAAAGGACGAAAGCAATACTGCAAGCAAATGATACCCAAAAGTAATACAAGAACAGCCATACTTCTATCAGAAAAATGGAGTTCCAGCCCAAAAATGTAAGAAGAGACAGGGATGGACACTATATAAATGATCAAGGTAAAAATACAAAAGGAAGACATAATACTCATCAATATCCACTCAACAAATGAAGGAGCATCAAAATATATCAGATGACTACTATCAAATCTGAATATAGATACTGGAGAAAATGTATATATGGTTAGAGACTTTGATAACACTCTTTCACAAATAGACAAATCAACAAGTCAGAAAACAATAAGGACATAGTCACTCTCAACAAAGAATTAGACTATGTGGGTCTAATATATATTTACATGGCACTATACCACAAAAAAGTCTAATACACATTTTTCTCAAGTGCACCTGAGTCATTCTCCACAAGTGACCACACACCGTGACACAAGGCAAATGTCAACAAATTTACGAAGATAGAAATCATATCAAGTATCTTCTTTGTTTATAAAGGTACTAAACTATAGATCAACTACAAAAGAAAACAAGGAAATACTTTAATTTGTGGAGACAGAACAATACACTACTGAACAAGCACTGGGATAATGAGGAAATCAAAGAAGAAATAAAAAAATGCCTCAAGCAAGTGAAAATGACGATAAACTGTTTCAGAATGTAAGTACACAGCAAAAGCAATTCTAAGAGGGAACTATACAGCAATATGGGCCCACATTAAAAAATTAGGAAGAGCCCAAACAAAACACCGTGTCTCTCATTTCAAGGAACTAGGAAATGAATTAAAAAATCCAATGGCCAATAGAAGAAAGGAAATGGTAAAAAAGCAGAAATGAATGAAAGAGAAATAAAAGATAGTCTAATGTTCAATAAAATCAAATACGGTTCTTTGAAAAAAACCCCACAAAATACGGTTCTTTGAAAAAAAAAACCACGAAATAGCAAACCTAGAAGGGTCAGGACAGTGGTAGACAGAGCACAAGGGACTATGGTGGTGGTGCATGGGTGAACTGGTGGTGGGAATTTCACGGGGAATCATACATTGTACAAATATGAAGGGTGATGCAGAAAATCTAAAAAAAGAAGAAAAGGTGGGCAAAAATTCAAATAAATAGGCTCAAAAATGAAAGAGAACCATCAAAGGTGATATGTGGTGGGAGAACTATGGGGTCCATACCTGAGGGGAGAAACCAATTACTATACAAAAATGAAAAATGATGTTAGAAAATTTAAAGAAAGAGAAGTTAACAACAGTCACTGCAGAAATTTAGAGGATAATAGAGATTACTATAAGCATTTATTTGTAAACTTATTCAACAACCTAGATGAAATGAACAAATTCTTAGCATGATATAATCATCCATGACTGAATAGGGAAGAAATAGAAAACCTCAACAATCCAGTCACAAGCAAGGAAAGTGAAACAGTCCTTAGAATTTTCCCAAAAATCAAACGTCCTGGACAAGAAACCTTTACAACCGAATTCTACCAAACCTTCAAAGAAGAACTAATAGCGATCCTGCACAGACTTTCAAAAAATTGAAAGAAGGAATTCTTCTAAACATATTTTATGAAGTCAACATTAAACTAATACTAAAACCACACAAAG
The DNA here is from genome assembly GCA_019455555.1 of Galemys pyrenaicus. Classification (NCBI taxonomy): domain Eukaryota; kingdom Metazoa; phylum Chordata; class Mammalia; order Eulipotyphla; family Talpidae; genus Galemys; species Galemys pyrenaicus. The sequence goes on along the minus strand of JAGFMF010011943.1, from coordinate 103,975 downwards.
ATAACACCAAGAAAACTATAAACCAATCTCCCTAGTGAACACAGATGCAAAAATCCTCAGTAAAATCTTAGCAAGTGAAATCCCACAGTGTATTAAAAGATTATATACCATGACCAAGTGGGATCTATGCCCGGAACACAAACAAGGTTTAGCATCTAAAAATCAATCAATCTAATTCACCACATCAACAAAAATAAAAAAAACCGCATGATCACATAGATGCTGACAACACATTTGATAAGATTCAGTATACATTTATGATGAAAAACTGGGGGATAAATGGAACAAATCTTACAATAGAAACCATATGTGACAAACTCATAGCCAGTATATTTCTTAATGGTAAAAAACCAAAAGCTTTTTTACTAAGATATAATATGAGACAACAATGTTCACTCTTACCACTACTATTCAGCATAGTATTAGAAGACCTAACTAGGGCAATTAGGCAAGAGAAAGCAATAAAAGGAATTCAGATTGTGAAAGAAGAAGTAGTTACATTTATTTTCAGATGATAAAATAATATATGTAGAGAACCCCAATGACTCCACTGAAAATTAACTGAAATTATAAACCAGTTAAGCAAAGCAGCAGGATACAAAGTTAACACACAAAAATCAGTTGCCATCCTATATACAAATAATGAAATAGCAGACGATGAAATTAAGGAAGCCATTACATTATAATTGCACCCAAAAAAATACCTGGGAATAAACCTAACAAAGGGGGTAAAGGACATTAACAAGGAAAACTATAGCACATTGTTAAAAGAAGCAGAAGACAGATACAAAGAAATGAAAAGATATACCCTGCTCATGGATTGGGATAATCAACATTATCAGAATGGCCATCCTATCCAAAGCAACTAATAGATTCAATGCAATTCAGATGAAAATTCCAATGGCATTCTTCAAAGAATTAGAACAAAGATTACTGAAATGTTTCTCATATAGAATCACAGAAAAGCCCAAATAACCAAGTTTGTCTTGATTAAAAATAGGAAAATGGAGGTAATGCACCTCTAGAGTTCAAACTATACTATAAAGACATAATAATTAAAACAGCATGGTACAAGAACAAAAACAGGGGCCTCCCTGGTAGTGCACGGAGTTAAGGCACAGCACTATGAAGCTATCTGCAGCCAATGCAGCATGAGTTTAAACCCTGGCCAGGGAGGTGACTCACATGGTGCAGCAGATCTCTCCTCTCTTGCCCACTGCATCCCTCAGCAATGTATTTCAGTTAATCTGCCTGTTCTGTTCCCTACTCTGTCTCTGGTGAATTCTTTAAGTTCCCATACCTCTGGTCTGTATCCCAGTTCTTGTATGCATAAATAAATAAATCTTTTTAAAAAAAGAATAAGAATAGACAAATTGACCATCAGAATAGAATTGAGAGCTGAGAAATAAAACCACACATTTATGTACAACTAACATATTACAAAGGATCAAAGTATATATATTGGAACAGGAAAAGCCTCTTCAATAAATGGTGCTGGGAAGACTCATCCCCCAAAACAAAGAAAGTGAAGGAAAAAATAAACAGCTGGGATTACATCAAATTAAAAATCTTCAGTACAACAAAAGAGACATTAATCAAAACAAAGAGACACCCTACTGATTGGGAGAAAAATTTTGTACTCCATGGGACTGATCATAAAGATATACAAAGAACTCCCATGACTCAATGAAAACAAAGTAAACAATCCAGTTAATGGACAGAAGAACTTAAAAGGCATTTCCCCCAAAGAAGAAATGTAAATGACCATCAAGCATATGAAAAAATGTTAAATATACCTCATAATTAGGAAAATGCAAATTAAAATAGCAATGAGATACCACCTATGCCAGTAAGAATGGCACATATTAAAAAAATGAGCAGAACTAATGTTCGTGCAGATGTGGTGAAAAAGGAACTCACCTATACTGCTGGTGGGAATGCATATTGGTCCAGCCATTATGGAAAGCTGTGTGAAGTTTCCTTAGTCTACTAAAATGGAGCTACTATAGGACCCAGCAATTCCACTGCTAGGGATCTACCCAAAGGACACAAAAACATTAATTAAAAGAATACCTGTACCCTTATGTTTATTGTAGATGATATGATAATATCAAAACACTAATTCAAAAGAATACATGCACTCCTACATTCACAGCACTATTTATAATAGTGGGAACCAACCCAAATGCTCAAAAACAGATGACTGGATCAAGAAGATGTGGTATATATACACAATGGAGTACTATTCAGCAATCAAAAAAGATAAACTTATGCCATTCACAGCAACATAGATGGAGCTAGTAGAGATTATGCTCAAAGAAGCCAGAAGGAAAAAGAAAAATATCACATGCTTTCACTTACAGGAGGAATAAAGGGGAACCATACAAGGGATCAAGGAAAAATATTAATTATAACAATAAAAAACACAACAAAATGAAACAAAAATAAACAGACAACTCTAAATAGAAGATGTTTTGCAGGGGAGGGTGAGGAGAGGGATAAAAATTAGGGAGGGAAGAGCACAATGGAGAATAGTAATGGTGCACAGGTGAAATGGTGGTGGTGATTCTATGGGGACCACATCTGAGAAAAAAGAAAGCAAACATTGTAAAAAAAAAAAAGAATGAACGATGATGAAAAATATACAAATAAGTTATTAAAAAAATGGGACTGCCACATGAAAAAGAATGAAACTAGACCATTATCTCACACTATACCAGAAAATCAACTCAAAATGGATAAAAGACTCAGATATAAGAAATGAAACCATAAAATACATAAAAGTAAACATAAGCAAAACACTGACAAAAAAAACCCAGAAACATGTTTGTGTACTCCTCTCCAGCAACCAGGAAAATAATGGAGAAAATACACAACTGGGACTATATCAAACTAAAAGGCTTCTGTACAGCAAAAAAACAGTAACCAAAACAAGGAGATACCCTACTGAATGGGAGAAAATATCTGCACAACATTCATTATAAAGTGTTTACACAATTGAACAAAAAGAAAACAACGCAATTAAAAAAATGGGCAGTCTTGAAAAAAAATAAAGAAAAAAAATAAAGAAAAAAAATGGGCAGAAAAGCTAAACAGGCACTTCTCCAAACCAGTTTTCTCACCACCAAATGCCAACTGTCCTCCACCACCAAATGCCAACTGTCCTCCACCATACTCTGATTTCTACTCTCCCCTATTCCTCCTGTGACCCCTCCTGAGTGTCTCAGATCTACAGTCTCCTTTCAAGGGTCAATCTTACAGTTTATCTTTGTCTGACCCTCTGTTTGGTTTCCCTCAATTCCACATATAAGTGAAGCCATCTTGTATTTATCTTTCTCCTTCTGACTCACTTCACTTAGAAGAATACCTTCCAGTTCCACCCATGTTGCCACAAATGGCTTGAGTTTATAATTTTTGAACACTGAATAGTAGTCCATTGTGTGTAAGAACCACATCTTGATCCATTCATCTACTCATTTGTTCTGTGGCAATTATGTTGTTTCCATGTCTTGTCTATTGTAAATAGTGTTGCTATAAACAGCAGTGCAGGTTTCCTTTTAAATCATTATGTGTGCTCTTTGGATAGAACACTAGGGGTGGAATTGCTGGGTCATATGGTAAATCTATTTTTAGCCTTTTGAGGAATCTCCACACTTCTTTCTGTTGGGACTGGATCAGTCCATATTACTACCAACAGTGTAATAGGGTTCCTTTTTGTCCAAACCCTCATCAGCACTTGTTTGTGTTTTTTCTTTTTTTTTAATATGGGCCATTCTCACAGGTGTGAGGTAGTATCTCACTTTGGCTTTGATTTGCATTTTCTGATGATGAGTGTTTTTTTTTTATTTTATATCTGTTGGCTATTTGTATGTCTTCTTTGGAGAAGTACTTAACTCTTGTTTTATCTTCCATGCTCCCTCTTACCACAGAATCTTACACATGTCATTTCCTCTACTTAGAACTCTCTTGAACTATTCCTCTCTCTGTCTAGTTCATTCTTACTCTTCCCTCAGATCACAACATAATCATCATTTCTTCAGAAAAAATCTCCCTTAATACCATAACTGAGTCCAGGCACCATATAATCTGTTTTCATGGAATCCTATTTCCTTTCTTTTCTAATCCCTATCTCACTAAATTATTGTAAAATCCATGACAGCAGGGATCATTGTCTATTTCTCTTCTTACACCATTGTATCTCCAGCATATTTTAAGCATTCAACAAGTATTTGTTGTAAGAATAAACATGTACTGCCAACAAAATACAAAATGGTCTTAGCTATGTTTATAATCTCAATATTAAATACTCTGTCCTGTTCACACAATGAGTCAAACTATCTAGTTAGGAAACACTGTCACTACAGGCATGCCCTAACATTGAAAATAAATTATCCTTCTTTATTACACATACAGAAAACTGAAGTCTAGAGTTATTTAAGGTGATACTCCACAGAAGAACAATATTTAAAATACAGCTATCATAATTTATCCAGTGGTCCTTCTACTATATCACAAATGTTAGTAGAATAGAAAAATCACACATTATCCACTGATATAAACTGACATAGAATTCTGTCTTATTTATAATGTGACAATGGGAAAAATACTTAACTGCTGCAAGCCTATTTCTCTGGTTGAATATTGAGGACAATGTATACTATATAAACTTTTTATGAGAATTCTAAAAAATATAGAGAGCCTCCAGCATAATGCCTAGCAGTACCTGGTCAGTAAATGGTAAATATACCATAACCTAGACCTACTTTTGTTCATCTTAAAACTCAAATTTTTGTATATGGGTTTTCCTATATCAGAGCATATTCTATCCCAAGTCAAAAGTGTGCTCTTTACAATAGGTAAGACCTGGAAACAACCTAAATGCCCAAAAACAGATGAGTGGATTGGGAAGCTGTGTTACATATACATGATGGAACACTATTCAACAATCAAAAAAGAAAAACTAGACGCATTCATAGCAACATGGATGGAACTGGAAGGGATGATGCTCAGCGAAATAAGTCAGAAGGCAAAAGAAAAATACCAGATGGTTCCTCCCCTAGAAGGAATATAAGGGAACCAAATAAGGATCAAGGAAAGGAATAAGAACAACAATAATAATAACAATAACAAGAAAGAAACAAAAACCAAAAATGAAAAGACAAGGACAAATTGGGGACACTTGTTGGGAAGGGGAAAGGGGGAGGGTTGAGGGCAGATGGGAGCACGGGGGACTGAGGTGATGGTGCACTGGCAATATGGTGATGGGGAATACATGGGAATTACAATTGATGTCAAATATATATAAATAAAGGAAAATAAATAAAGATTTCTCCATTGATTAAAAAAAAAACAAAAGTGTGTATTTTTATAACTTAGGACACCATGAACAACTGAATTTGACAAACTTGAAGGAACAAATTTCTACAACAATATAGTTTACCAAAACTAAACCAGGAAGAAACAGAAGAGTTGAATAAGCCAATCACAAACTAGGAAATTTTCACAGTAATAAAAAAAAAATCTCCTCAAAAACAAATGTCCAGGCCCAAACAGCACAGTCAATTCTATCTATTTAAATAAGAATAACAACAATAAAGACACAAAAACAAAAAAATGAAAAGACAAGGACAATTTGGGGATACTTGGTGGGGAGGGGGAAGGGGGAGGGTTGAGGTCAGACAGGAGCACAGGGGACTGAGGTGATGGTGTACTAGTGATATGGTGATGGGGAATATATGGAGATAACAATTGATGTCAAATATATATAAATAAGGGGGGGAAGATTCAATGCAGATAAAGCTCAAAAAAAAAGAATTCATTCAAATTATTTCAAAATCCAATAAGAAAAGTTCCTTAATACATTTTGTGATGCCATCATTGCCCTCATGCCAAAAGCATACAAAGAGAACACAAGAAAATGCCAAACTAATATCTCTGATAAATACTGAAGTAAAAATCTTCAACAAAATGCTAGCAAATTGTATTTAACAATGCATCACAGAGATTATATTTCATAATGAAGTGGGATTTATCTCAGGGATGCAAGGATGGTTTAATATATATATAAATCAATTGATGTAATTCATCATACCACCAAAACAAAAGATGAGAATTATACATTAACATAAACAAATGGGGAGAAAGCATCAGAAAAGATTCAGCACCCACTTATGATAAAAATTCTTTTTAAAAAATATTTATTTATTTACACATATAAGAGCTGGGGTATAGGCCAGAGTCACCAGAGATGAGAGGATTCACCAGAGACAGAGTAGGGAGCAGAACAGGCAGATCTACTGAAATACACTGCTGAGGGGAGCAGTGGGCCATTCAGGAGAGGTCTGCTGCGCCATGTGGGTCCCCTCCCTGACTGGGTATTGAACTTGTGCTGCTGTGCTGTGGATGCTTCACAGTGCAGTGCTCAACCTGCTGCACCACCAGTGAGGCCTGATAAAAAATTCTTAACAAGATGGGAATTGAATAAATCTACCTCAACATCATACAGACCTTATATTATATATAAAAAATTGTAGCCAATATAATATCTTAATAGTAAAAAACTGAAATATTTCCTTTTAACATTAGGAACAAGACAAGGATGCACACTGACTCCATTTCTTTTCAGTTTATTAGAGGTTTTCACTAGATCAATCAGATAATAAATAGTAAGGGGGAAAAAAGGACTCCATGATGAAAAAGTAGAAATAAAACTACCATTATTTGTGCATAATGTGATACTATATGGAGAAAAACCTAAAGACTCTATCAAAAAGCTATTAGAAAAAATTAAATGACTACAGCAAAATGGTAGGTTACAAAATCAGCATACAAAAATCTGTTGCATACATATGTGTATATATGTATACATACATATGTATAAATAATGAATGAGAAAAGAAAGATATTGAGAAAATAATTCAATTTGCAATTTCATCAAAACAATTTTTTAAAAATATAGAATTAACCAAGGAAGTGAAGGACTTAAATAATGAAAATTACCAGATGTTATTATAGGATTTAGATCGTGACACAAAGAGTTAGAAAGAGAATCCATACTTATAGGCAGGGAGAATCAACAGAGTCAACATGATTATTCTACCAAAAGTGATGCATAAATTTAATGCAATCCCCGACAAAATATCAATATTCTTCAAAGAAATTGAACAAAATGCATTTGTGTTTAGATGGAATTGTAAAATAGCAAAAGCAATCCTGAGAAAAAAGGAGAGAAATGGAGGCTTCACATTACCTTACTTTAAACTATAACACAACAGTAATTAAGACAATATGGTATTGTGATAAAAACTGACGCATGGATCAATGCAACAGAACTGAAAGCCCAGAAGTAAATTCTCATGTTAAAAAGTTTTCACACAATGAAACAAAATATAAGTAGACTAAAAATATGTCTTACTAAATGGGAGATAATATTCGCACAATATATCTGAAAAGCAGTTAACATCCAAGAAATGTAAAAACTTATGCAATTCAAACAAGCCAATTAATACATGGACTACAGATATGAACAGACAATTCACCAAAGAGCATATCCAAAAGGCCAACAGATATAGGAAAAAAGCTCATTACTTCCAATAAAAGAGATGTTGGTTAAAATCACAATGAGATACCATCTCATTCTTGTGAGAAGGGCATGTATTAAAAAGACCCCCATCAACAAGTGTTTTAGAGGAAGTATAGAAGAGAAGCCCTATTACACTGCTGGTAAGAATGTAAACTCTGGATTTATCTTTAAAAAACTAAAAATGGACCATAAGACCCAGCAATCCCACTCATAGATATCACTCCAAAGAATTTGAAACCATCACTCCAAAAACTATATGCTCTGCCAAGTTTATTACATCACTACTTACAAAACCTAGGACACGGAAACAACTTAAGTGCCCATTGACAGAGCATTGTATCAGGAAGATATGGTATATCTGAATAATGGAATATTATTCAGCTATGAGGAAAAATGAAATTCTGCCAACTATTGGAAAATGGAAGAATTTTGAGGAAATTACATGTAGTGAAATAACAGAATAGCAAAGACAAATATCGGACATTTGTATAGCAGATAATTTGACAAAGCAAAACACTTGCAAGAAACAAGCACTCCCTAGTGAACAAAGTGATGTTCTTGAGGTTAAGAGGGATGGGGGAGGGAGAAATGGTAAAAGGAGTATAAGGGACACTAGTGGGGGAACAAAAGAATATAATACGAAACCTGTTGACCAAAAACAAAAACACACGTTAGGAGTAAGGTTAGACCTTCGGCATTGGAGAATAATGCAAAATATCAGATGTGAAAGTTACATAGCCCTGTGTATTGGGAGATTTAGGGTCAATGTAGAGCTTGCCTGTTTATATAGAAGGGTGATGATATGAAAGAGTAAGTATGTATGCCATATACATGTGTTGGTTTTTTTGTGTTTTTTTTTATTAAAGATTTATTTATGCACACAAGAGCTAGAGTATAAGCCAGAGTCGCAGGAGGTGACAGGATCACCAGACAGAGTGGGGAGCAGAACAAGTAGACTTGACTGAAACACACTGTTGAGGGGAGCAGTGGGCGAGGCAGGAGAGGTCTGCTACGCCATGTGGGTCCCCTCCCTGGCTGGCGGTAGGGATCGAACTCGTGCTGCAGTGGCTGCGGTTTGCTTCATAATGAATTGCTTAACCCACTGTGCCACCAGGAAGGCCCTACATGTGTTTTTGGAATTAGAAGAGGCAAAGCTACAGTTATCATGTATTCAACAAATATTTATTGAATATGTGATATATACCAATCACTAATAAGTATTGGGAATATACTAATGCACAAGATATATAATTTTCTACTGATGTAAAACTGACATGCAGCTTGAAGCAAGTGATAAAAAAGAATTTCATAAAACTCAACAACAAAAAAATCATCCTGAGCAAAAAATTGATAGGCTCTAAATAGACACTTCTCCAAAGAAGCCATGCAAAAATAAAAATAAAACAAAACTTAGGATACCTATTTGTCATTTGTGAAACTTTGAGACCTTTGATACACACAGCATATATGATTATTATTGTCTGAGTTTGACTACAAGCAGGGACTACAGCTGCTTAATTTCAATCAGTATTTTTTCCATGTGGTTGCGTAAAAGTATTTTCTGTTGGTGCTCAGCTTAATAGTGCAAAGGGTCCTTAATTGCTGAAGTGAGTTTGAATTTACCACAAAGGCAAACCAACATGAAAGTTAATACCTGGAAATAGTCAAGAGGTTTCTTTTATTTTTAGTCAAGTCTAGTTTTGTCTCTTTTCTAAACAGAGGGGATAACACATTTTAAAAAGATTTGTCTTAGAGAGGCATTTTGCAAAACAAGAGAGGATGTACTTAGTTTTAAAAACATTCAGTGACGTAGTACAATAATTTCTCTTACTTTCTTGTAGTTCAGATACAGAACAGAATTTGACATTAAGTAAGCTGGTCCAGGACACATCTCAAGGGAATCAGCTAGGATGTTTCAAGGAGTCTGTGTTAAAAGAAAGTCTCAAGTCCAAGCAGTTCCAGAGCAGAAAGCCCAAGGTGAGTACGTTAATAAGGTAGAAAACTCTGTTAACAGGAGTGGAAATATGGAGCTAGGTTCCAGCCCCGAATGTGACCTTAAGCAAGTTATTCTGGTCCTCAGTTTCCTCAACTATTAGGTTAATATTCCAGCTTAAATAGTAACAATAATATTAATAATAAAGGTGCTATAATGGCATAATAATGAGTGTCCAGGGAATTCCAGATTTCTATGCCAATTTGGCAGATATTTACTATAAATTCATTTAACAATAGTACCTAATATTATAAACTGTATATTTTGGTGAAACAATTTTTTAAAAGATTTATTTATTTATGCACACAAGAGCTGGGGTACAGGCCAGAGTCGTGGGAGGTGAGAGGATTCACCAGACAGAGCAGGGAGCAGAACAGGCAGACTGACTGAAACACACTGCCGAGGGGAGCAGCAGGCGAGGCAGGAGAGGTCTGCCACGCCATGTGGGTCCCCTCCCTGGCAGGCGGCAGGGATCGAACTCGTGCTGCAGTGGCTGTGGTTTGCTTCATAGTGCATTGCTTAACCCACTGCGCCACCAGGAAGGCCCATGGTGAAGCAATTTTTTAATATAATCCAAAGTGTGAAAGGAATCATAAGAAAGTATTTAGTTACATGAAGATCAATCCCAATAACCAATCATGCTAGATGACTGGCTATTCAATTTCATAAGGCTTTTCTTGGGAGTAATGTCTCTTGCTTTACTGTTCAACTATTTAATAAACTTCATTAATGAGCATTTTTGACTTATGTGTATATTGGGAGTTACCTCCCAATATAGTTATATAGTTTAAGGTTTTTTTTTAGCTTTGTCATCATGAGAGAATTGAAAGTCGCATCTTCTGTAATAATGCTTCATTGAAGGTGTAGACAATAATTAAATTGTAACATCAATCTTCTCAGAAGACTTTTCCAACTCTGATTTCTATGACCCCTTGATTTATAAAGTCAAAGGAAATAATCAAAATCATGCCCTGAAAATACGTGGGAGTAAGTCATGTCCATGAAGTATCTCTCTATATACATCCAGAAAACAGCTTAATATATCACTCATCTCATATCAATTTATCACCAGAGGACATCTGTTCAATAATGCACCTGAATTGTTGAAGGGGGGTTGTGAAAAGAAGAAAAAAATGGAATCCAAATACTGCACATAAGGTAGTTTTCAAAATGGGAGGGAAGAGAAAAAAGAGAACAAAAGGACACAGACAAACTGCAAAAACATCCAGAAAACAAATAGAAAAAAATGGTAATAAAAACCTATCAATAATTTCCCTAAATGTCAATAATCTGAAATCACCAATCAAAAGACATAGAGTGGCTGAATGGATCAGAAAACAAAACCAGAAAGGAAAAACGATATTCTGTCTCTAGAACACCCATCTAAGGTTCAAAAACAGTCCTAGGCTCAAAGGAAATGACAAGTAAACAATCCCATGAGCAAATAGAACCCTAAGAAAGGCAGGGAGGTGATACTTATATCAAATGAAAGAGTTCCAGATAAAAAGGGCAAGAAAAGACAGGGATGGACATTATATTTCAGGAAGATATGATACTCATCAGTATATACATAACCACATGAAGGAACACAAAAATATGTACAGCAACTATTAATAAAACTAAAAACAGACATTGACAGAAACACAATAGTAGTAGTAGGGGATATCAACATCTCATATCAATGGATAGAACAGACAGAAAACCAACAAGAAAATGACAGCTTTAAGAGGAATTAGAGCAGATAGATAGGTTTACTAGACTTTTGTAGGGCACTACAATCCAATAAATCTGAGTACACATTCTTGAATGCATGTGAAACTTTCTCAAAGATAGTCCACATAATAGGTAACAAAAAGTATCAATAAATTCAAGAAGATTGAAATCAGCACAGGTATCTTCTCTGATCACAATTATATTAAACTAGAAATCTACCATATAAAAACAGGGAAACCACAAATACATGGGAAATGAACAACATGCTACTGAGCGTCTATTGGGCTAATAAGGCAAATCAGACAAGAAATTAAAAAGCACTGTGGCATGAATTGAAATGAATATAGAAGCTGCCAGAACCTATGAGATGCTGCAAAGGATGGAAGTTTAAAATAATATAGGTCCCTATAAATTAACAAGATCACAAATAAATAATATAACCTTAAGTAATTAAAAAGAACAAACAAAACCAAAACAAAGTAGAAAGAAGAAAATAATAAAAATTAGAGTAGGACTAAGTGGAATAGACAGCAGTAATAGTTCAAAAAGATAAATAAAACCAAAAGCTGGTTCTTTGCAAAGAAAAACAAAATGCACAAACTCTACCAGGCTCATAAAGATATAAAGAGAGAAAACTCTAAAACAGAATCATAAATAAAAGAGAAGTTAAAACAGATGACTAATGTCACAGAAATAAAGAGGAACATAAGAGAGTACAATGAACACCTTTATGTAAACAAATTGGAAAATCCAGGAGAAATGAAAAAAAAAAAAAAAATAGCGTCCTACACCTTCCAAAGACTAAATCAGGTAGAAACAGAAAATTTAAACAGACCAATTGTAAGTGAAGTAATTGAAATAGTAATCAAAAGACTCCCTAAAAAATAAAATCTCAGGACAAGATGGTTTCACAAGTACTACCAAAACTTCAAAAATGAAATAATACATGCCCTTCTCAAATCCATCCAAAAATTGAAGAAGGGATAATGCTTCTAAAGACATTTTATGAGACCAACAATATCCTGGTACCAAAACAGACAAGATCACCACACAAAAAAGAAAACTAAAGAAAAAATACCCCTGACAAACATAGATGCAAAAATCCTCAACAAAATCTTATCAAACCAAATTCAACAATACATTAAAAAGACCAAGTGGAATTTATTCTAGACATGCAAGAGTGGTTCAACATATAAAAATTGATTAATGTAATTTACCACATCAATCAACAAAAAGAAAGCTAAAAACAACATGATGGTATCTACAGATACAGAGAAAACATTTGACACAATGCAAAATCCATTAAGGAAGAAACTGAGTAAAATGGAGATAGAAGGTACAAACCTCACCATAATTAAGGTCATACATGTTAAACACATGATAACATCATACACAATGGTAAAGAAGATAAAAGCTCCCCTCTTACATCAGGTACATGACAAGGATGTCCACTCTCACCACTACTATTCAAGATAGTTTTGGTAGTCCTAATTAGAGAAATTAAGCTAAATGAAAGAATAAAATGAATCCAAATTAGAAGAGAACAAGTAAAACTATCACTATTTGCAGATGATATGATAATATCATAGAAAACCCTAAAGACTCTATTAAAAACTATTAAAAACAATAAGTCAGTACAAGTACAGTAGGAAGCTACAAAATGAATATACAAAAGTCTGTTGTAGTCCTATGTACAAGCAACAGACTAGAAGAGAAAGAAATCAAGAAAAAAATACCATTTACAATCATACCAAAAAGAATTAAGTACCTGGATGATATGATAATATACACAGAAAACCCCAAAAGCTCTACAGAAAATCTACTCAAGCTAATTGGCCGGTTAAGCAAAGTAGCAGGATACAAAATCAACACACAAAAATCAGTAGCCTTCCTTTATACAAATAACCAAGCTGAAGAAGTAGGAATAAAAAAAAACCATCCCCTTTATAATTGAAATCAAAAAATTTAAATACTTGGGAATAAATCTAACAAAAGAGGTGAAGGACCTCTACAAAGAAAATTACAAAACATTGCTAAAAGAACTAGAAGAAGATACAAAGAAATGGAAAAATATTCCTTGCTCATGGATTGGAAGAAATAATGTCATCAAAATGGCCATCCTACCAAAAGCAATCTACAGATTCAATGCTATTCCAATAAAAATTTCAATGTCATTCTTCAAAAAAAGAGAAAACAAATTGATGAAATTCATATGGAGACACAAAAGACCTCGAATAGCCAAAGCTCTCCTAACTGAAAAAAAGGGAAGTGGAGGGATCACACTTCCAGAATTCAAACTTTACTACAAAGCCACAATAATAAAAACTGCATGGTATTGGAATAAAAACAGACACATAGACCAATGGAATAGAATAGAAAGCCCAGAAACAAACCCACAAGCTTATCAGCAACTTATCTTTGACAAAGGAGCAAAGAATATGCAACAGAATAAAGACAACTTGTTCAATAAGTGGTGCTGGGTAAACTGGACTGCTACATGCAAAAGAATGGAACTAGAGTACTGCCTTTCACCATGCACAAAACCCAACTCAAAATGGATTAAGGACTTAGACATAAGACCTGAAACCATAAAATACATGGAAGAAAAAGTAGGCAAA
>JAGFMF010011943.1:70737-87707 GCA_019455555.1 Galemys pyrenaicus | reverse complement strand
GTCCATTCCACGATCCAGGCAGCACACTGCTACATAAAAGGTCTCTGAGGAAGGACTGCCACACTAACTTGCAGGGGAGCCAGAGACCACTCCTCCTGCGGGCTGCAACCTGGTAACATAGGGACTGAGATGAAGGCAGAAAGAGCACAAGGGACTGAGGTGACAGTGCACAGGTGAAATGGTGGTGGGAGAGCCATGAAAACTACAATTGATGTCAAAGATATATAAATAAATTTAAATAAAAAGGAAAACAAAACAAAACAACAGTGAGATACCACCTCACACCAGTGAGAATGGTCCATATTAAAAACAAAATGAAACAAAACAAAACAGAAACAAGTGCTGGCAAGGGTGCAGAGAAAAAGGAACTCTTTTATACTGTTGTTGGGAAAGTAGACTAGTTCAGTCTCTATGGAAAAAAGTATGGAGGTTGCTCAAAACATTAAAAATAGACCTAACATATGATCCAGAAATTCCAGATATCTACCCAAATTATGCAAAAACACTAATTTGAAGGAATATGTGCATGCCTATGTTCACTACAACACCATTTACAGCAGCTTATCTATGGAAACAATCAAAGATGAGTAGATTAAGATTTGATACACACAGAATGGTATATTATTTAGTCATTTTAAAAAAGATCAAATTCTGCTATTTGCAACAATATGGAAAGCACTGGAGATATTAAGCAAAATGAGTCACAATGAAAATGACAAATACAAATTATTTCACTCATAGGTGCAATATAAAACAACAGAGCAAAGGAATGGACAAAAACAAACCCTTGAAATCTGAGGGTACCAGAAGGGCAGCTGAGGTGGGAACAAGGAGGGAGTGGGCTAAATGCAATATGGTAGAAAATTATTGATGCTTTAATCCCGTGTGTAGTGTGTGAACAAACATTTATAGAGATTAAATATATAGTGTTATAAGTTGTTACCTCAATAAACATAATTTAAAAACAAAAAAGGAAATAATCTGAAATCTTATATACTTTATTCAAAGTATTAGAAAGTAAAACACATCTTTTACAAATATAACAGCACAGTGATGATAAATGAATGTAGAATTCAGTGATGTTAATAATCATATACAACATGTAAATTATTTTCCTAAAACAAGTTTTAAAAAGATAATCCTTTGAATGATTTCTTTCAAATGCCAAAAAGACAAAATGAATTTTAATACAGAGAATGTTCACAGAAGGGTTGGCATGGATGCTTATCAGAAATCTTAGTATCCATATTAGCAGTACTTAATTATTTCAGACACCCACAAAAATGGTAACATACCAAAGGGAAAAAAAAAACAGTAACTAATGTCTTTGCTTCGATAAATTAGGTTTATTTGCTGCAGGTCTTTAAATAAAATGGCTAGTTCTCTTTCATGAAGATCCTTCAATTTGTAGGCCTATCAGTTGTCTATGAAATATCATAATGGCCAGGAATAGAAAAAAGAACTCAAAACAATTTATTTGATTTTATTTTATTTATATATATTTGACATCAATTGTAATCCCCATGTAGTCCCCATCACCATATCACCAGTGTACCATCACCTCAGGCCCTTGTGCTCCCATCTGCCCTCAACCCTCTCCATCCACCCTCCCCACCAAGTGTCCCCAATTTGCCCTTGTCTTTTTGTTTTTGTTGTAAAGCTCAAAAAAATTTAAACACATTATGTTCAGGTATATGTTAGACCAAAAACATGATTTCTGACATTGTGAAATTTTCATATTTTAGCATTCTGTAACCTTTATGTACAATTTTCTTTTAGTTTTAATTAATTTAGTTGGAACATAGAATAACATATATTGCTAACAGTTACTGGCAAGTGCTTGTTATAGTCTGACAATGATTTTAAATAGGCTAAATTTTTGCAGCCCTAAAAGTTTAATTCTTTCTGGGAAGTCACTTGCTTACCATTGTAAAGTTGGTTGGCTAGTGGAAAGATAAAGAGGGTTTCCTCCTGATTTTAAATCCAATCTAATATTCTTCCAAAACCATTTTAATATTTACAATTTATATGACACAAAGAATAGTACAATGAGTACACTTGTCTGTACTATTCAATTTAGATAAAAAATTGCTAATACAGTTGAATTTCTATTATATACCTCATCTGTGATGACTTTGCCCTTTTAGTACAACAGTTAACCTGGTGGAGGGAAAATGAAGCATGTAAACATATGGAGGTATGAAAAAAACCTATATAGGTATGTAAACAACTAACAAAAAGTTAAATACCATCATGAATGTTGTACTTATCATTTTTAGGCCCTTCTATATATACTTCTAAGGCGATACATATTTGTAATAAACATATAAAATTATTTGGGATAATTTTAAACTTTTTATTTAGGGTATAACTGACATATAACATACTAGTTTCAGGTATACAACATAATGGTTTAATATTGTATACTGAGCGATGATCACCACAGTAAGTCCAGTTAATATCCATCCCTATATTTTCATTATGTATTTGTTTATTTATTTTTTAGAGATTTGTTTATTTATGCATACAAGCACTGGGGTACAGACCATAGGTGTAGGGCAGTGAGAGAATCCAACAGACAGAGCAGGGAGCAGAACAGGCAGATGGACTGAAATTCACTGCTGAGGAGAGCAGCGGGCCAGACAGGAGAGGTCTGCTGTGCCATGTGGGTCACCTCCCCAACTTGTTGCAGGGATCGAACTCATGCTGCAGTGGCTATGGTTTGCTTCATAGTGCATTGCTTAACCCACTGTGCCACCAGGGAGGGCCAGTTTCATTTTTTAAAATATATATAATACTTGATAAATTTACATGTCATCATTATACAGAGGTCATGCTAATCTCTGTGTCTCTGCAATTTTAGTATATGTGCTGCCAAAGTGAGCACTAATATATAATGCATGTAAAGATAAAATTCTGCAACTTGCTTTTGCTTACCACTGTCTGTGATATTCAAGTATATTGATTCATGTAGCTCTAGTTCATTAATTTCCTTCTATTGTACAGTATTATAATTGATTTATCCATTCA
This sequence comes from Galemys pyrenaicus, assembly GCA_019455555.1. Classification (NCBI taxonomy): domain Eukaryota; kingdom Metazoa; phylum Chordata; class Mammalia; order Eulipotyphla; family Talpidae; genus Galemys; species Galemys pyrenaicus. Next base: position 84,677 of record JAGFMF010011943.1, on the reverse strand, counting down.
TTTGTCCATGGAGAAATAATTTGTTTTCAATTTCTTGCTATTATAAATACTATGCTTGTAATATATCCATGTATATGTCTTTCAATATATGAGATAACCTCTCTAGGTTGACCAGCAGCAAAAGTAAAGGGTCATAGATTTTATAAATTTTCAACATTAATAGATGTTGCCATTTTCTTCTCAAAAGTGGCTATGCTTATTTTCACTTCCACCAGAAGTGTAGAAAATGTCTCAATGTTCTACATTCTGAAAAAATTTAAAGTGTCAGACTTGGTAGTTTTACAAATTTGATAGGCATGAAATGTCAACTTGGTGGTATTATCTAGCACTTCCTGATGTTTATTGATAATACATATTTTATCTTCAGTGAACTGCCTATTCAAACCATTTTTCTGAGAGGTGTTTCCTTCCTAACTGATGTGAGAAGTTCTGTATATATTCTGTTAATTATACTTTGATTATTTTATGTGTTGCAAATATGTGGATTGTCTTTTCACATCTCATGGTATCTTCTGATGAACAGAAATTTGAACTTTTAATATCAAATTTATCAACTTTTAGTGTTATGGTTGATAACATGGTTTATCTTAAGAATTTCCCTACTCAAGGTCATAATGTATTTTCCTATATTTTTACCTAAAATTTTGAAAGTATCCTTTGAATGTTTCTTTCATCATACGCAGTTATTTGTTTCAAAGAATGTACACAAAAGAATGATCAAAAGAAAGAGAGACCCTACTGAATGAGAAAAAATAAGGGACTGATAGTGAATATCTACAAAGTGCTTATACAACTCAACAAAAACAACAACAAACAACCCAATCAAAAAATGGGCAGAAGACCTAAATAGGCACTTCTTCAAAGAAGACATACACCAATGAGATTTTTAATTTGCATTTCCCTGATTATAAGGGATGTTGAACATTTTTTCATGTGCCTGTAGGCCATTTGTATTTCCTTTTTGGAGAAGTGTCTTTTAAGTTCTTCCCCATTTTTGAATGGATTGTTTACTTTGTTTTTCCTGAGTCTTGTTAGCTCTTTGTAGATGTTTGTGATCAGTCCCTTATCATTAGTATTGTATGCAAAGTAAAGTCACAATGACATACCAACTTACACCAGTAAGAATGGCACATATTTAAAAAAAACAAAAACTGGCAACTACATACGTTGGCAAGGATATGGTGAAAAAGGAACTCTCCTGCACTGCTCGTGGGATCGCAAACTGTTCCAACCTCTATGGAAAGCTGTATGGAGGTTACTCAGTCTACTAAAAATGGAGCTACAATATGACCCAGCAATCCCACTCCTAGGGATCTACCCAAAGGACACAAAAACATTAATTCAAAAGAATAAATGCACCCTTATGTTTCCCAGCACTATTTATAATAGGTAAGACTTGGAATCAACAAAAAATGCCCAGAAATAGATGATTGGATCAAGAAAATATGGTATATATAAACAATGGAATACTATTCAGAAGTGAAAAAAGATAAACTAGAGCCATTTGCAGAAACTTGAATGGAGCTTGAAGGGATTATGCTCAGTGAAATAAATCAAAAGGAAAAAGAATAATATCTGATGGTTTCACTTACAAAAGGAATATAGGAGATCAAGGGCAAAAACAATAATAATAACAAAATCAAAACCACAAGACAAAACAAAAATAAACAGACAACTATAAATCAGAGACATTCTGCAGGCGAGGGGGAGGAGTTGGGCTCAAGACAGGGGTGGAAAGAGCACAAGAGAGTATGGTGATGATGCAGGGGTGAATTGGTGGTAGAAATTCTATGGGACTATACCTGAGAAAGGAAAGCAAACATTGTAAGAAAAATAAATAAATTAATTCTAATAAGTAATAATAAAAGAAAACAGAAAAACTACATGACTTTTCTGAAAGTCCAACATTATAACATATTGTATCAGTGGCTGATAGAACTTTAGGAACTACTTTTCTTTTGCACAATTTTCTAATTTCTTTTCATTACTGACTAGTCCTTAGCTTCTCTAGGCATACTGAACCTTATCCCATATCTGGGAAACCACCAATTACACGGACATCACTGCAAGCTTTTTTGATTGGTTATCATGTCTCTTGTTGCTCAGCAACAATATTACTGTCTACCAGAAAGTCTGAAGATATTCCATATCAAGTATTCTAGCTTAAAAATTGCTAATGAGGAATAAGGGTATGCTTTTAATAACTTAGAGAATAGTATTAAAAATTAAAGATACAATTTCTTTGCCCAGAACTACACTTCTGAGAATTTATCCTGAGGAAATTATTAATGATCTACAAAGATTTAGCTACAATTATGTTTACTACACCACTGTTTATAAGAGGAAAATCTTGTAAACATTTTTGATATCTAGCAGGAATAGATTATTAAATATGTCATGGTATGTCCATCCTACAGAATACTAAGTAGCCCCTCTTCCGAACACGGTAATTTCTCAACCAGTTTCCTACTCAGAAGGTCAACGGTGAGCTTCTGAACTTTGTGCCCAAAATATAATCCTCTCACTTTGTGCACAACTTTCTATCTAGTTCTCTAAGCGAAAAACCTAGAAGTCATCCTTTACTTCTTTAAATAAATTAGTCTTGTATATTTTACCACCTAAATATCTTACCTCTTAATTTTCAGCATCTGCCTGCTATCACTCTAGTGTGAGCCTCCATCATCTCACCTCATTGATGACAAAAGCCTCCTCACTAGTTTCCCCACAGCTAATCTAGTCTTCCAAAGCATTCTTTACTCTACAGCCAGAGGAATCTGAAACATTCACAGCTCACTGGTGAAAAAAAGTCTATAGTTCAGTTATTATTATATCAGTCTTCTAGTTTTAATAATTGTACTATAGTTATTTAAGATGTTATCAGTGGGAAGATTTGATGAAAGGTACACTGGAATTATATATACAGTATTTGAAACTTTTTGTAACTCTAAATTATTTCCAAATAAAAAGCTAAAATAAAGTGTAATGGGAAGTCATTCACAGAAATCCCTACTTAAAATCTTTGAATTGCATCTCATCACTATTAGGTCAAAGAACAAAATATTCACCCTAGCCTACAATGCCTTTGTCTGCAGAGTTTGGCTTCAAATCTTCTATATTTGCAGAGTGTGACCTCTGCCTACACCTCAAACTTAGTTGTTTTTCTTTTTTTTTTAAATCACACTTCCCTTTGTTTTCTATGCTTGCCATACAAGTCTTGTAGTAGTTCCTTCAGTATATCATGCCTTTTTTTGCTACTGAGTCTTTGCAAAGAGTTTTCTGTTTCTGAAATCTCTCCTAGTCACTCCTTTTTTTTCCTAGTCAGGCCCTAATCACCCTTCAGATATCAATTCAAGCATTTCTTATATAAGAAATTCAATAAATATTTTTGAGTTTCAAAAGTAGAGGACAGACAAATACAAGTAATAATCACATCACCAAGATATGTGTAAAGGTTTTCTATGAAAATCACTTGGAGTTGGGTTTTTTGTTACCTGTAGGCAGAGAGATCTTAATTGGTAAAGATGGTATGATAGAATGCAGACTACAAATTGAAACTTCTATCAGTTTCTGCTATGTTAATTGTGTTCTCTATTAATCTGCAGACATGCCTTTACTTCGTGAAAGAGATGCAACCTGAAAATTGAGTTAATCAATTTTTTGTAAAATTAGAGTTTATTTATTGGCGTACATTATCATTTGATGTGTGAGCTTTTATTTTTGATTGTCCTTCAATGAATATCGCTTATATTGTATCCATGTTACCCCTATTGTGATGGTTGAAAATATAGATTATTTGAAGCCAGGATTCCTGGAATTAAATCCCAGTTCTGTCATATATAAGCTGGGTACTCTAGCCAAATTACTTTAAGTTTCTGTGCCTTACATGATTCCTTTACTCATAAAACTGTGAAAAGATAGTTTTCACAAAATGGGATTTTATAAGAATGAAGCATTTAATATAAGCACTTTGGGTTTTGCATTGATATATAAATATTTATTTTTAGTTTTATATCCAGAACTTCCCAAATAACCTCTATATCCTATCAAGTTCTTAGATACAAATTGAAAATCCATAACTAATATTCTAATTTTATAAGTTCCTATTTTGGCTTTAAAAAATGACTAGGGGTTGAGGGTTGTTCTAGCTGGGTAACGCATATATATGTAGGGAGTCCATTATCTATCTACTCTTCCATCTATGTGTACATCTGAATTTTCCAAAATAAAAAGTACAAACACAAAAGTAGGCACATGTTTCCTGTCATAACTTAAGTATAAGCATATATGTCCTTCAAAGAGCAATACATTATTCATATGAAAGGTAAAAATTTTATTTCATATATCACACTATCATTTGACTCTCTTGGGGGGTATAAGTATAAAAAGTTATATACATTTAGAACATTTGATAAGTACACCAAAATTAAGCAACAAGAAAATTACTGGCTGCCAGAAGTTACAGTTTATCCAAGAAATTCTATAGGTATCCTGTGCCACAGGTGAACAGCTGACACCAGTGGTTTGTTAAAATATTGTAGTGCTAAACAGATAAACTAGAGGATTTGCTTCACTTAGTCTAAAAAAGTCAGACATGTTTGATGTTAAGCATATTATCCCACAATATCACAAAATTGAGAACAACAAAAGTTGGTTGCCAATGATTCATCCTGTGTTCTGATATTCTTTCTGACCCAACCAGTCTTACTAAACAAACAAGGTATGTTACATATATTAAGGGACTCCTGGCAGGAGGCTATTTCAGTTATTATGTTGTTAGTCACACACTGGATACTCTTTCTGATTAATATGCTATCAACTGAATTAAGAGTAAATAAACTTTGTAGGTTAACAATTTAACAAGCAAAAAGTAGGATCTAATATCTCTCTCTCTCACACACACACATACACACACACACATGAGAAAAAAGAGGAATTAAAATCACTTCTTGTGGCAGAGATATTGTTGAGTTACTAGATTTTCCATATATTTTTATTTACCAAATTTGTGTGAACACTCAAATGTCATAGCTATAGGATTTGCTAAAAATTAAATAATTAACCTATGTATCCACTATGTTGATAAGCTGAAGATTCTCAAGCTGTGCTGACAAAATGACCCTGAAAAACCATCATCTAAAGGGCTCTAAAACAGATCTGGAAATAAGGAATCTCAAGTTAAACTTGGAACCAACATCAATGCATAATTTAACACTTAATTTGCAAAGCTCTCTGTGTCTCAATTTCCTCTTCTTCATTTAGGAAAGCTTTGCCATTTGTTACTTGGGATGTTAAACTACATTAACAGATCATCTGTCTATTTTCTGCAGCTATAACAAGAGACTGTATAATTGCAACCTGGAAGTTGATGGTCTTACAAAATGATGTATACAGAAAAGCAGGACAAAAGAGACATGACATAGAGGGATACAGAAATAACATTTTTAAGCAGAAAGAAAGTGAGAACTGCAAAGATCAATGGAAAGTTTTAAGAAGGTACATCAAATATAGCAAAAAGCTCATGAAAAGTGAGAACTGAGTAAAGACCAATGGATATGAGAAGCTACCTTGAAATTACATTGACACTGGAGCTAGTAGAATGATAGCAGTGGCTAGATGCTATAATGTAAGGTGTTAGAGAAGTAGGGTAGAGAAGAATTAAGAAATAGCTGATCTAGAGCACTCATTTGAAAAACTCACCTCAAGGAATCTAAGATGATTTCAGCACCTAATATCACTGCTAATTTCACAAATCCTTTTACATTTAGTCACTCTGCTGCTACCCATTCTTCTAAAAAACACGATCAAGTTGTGTTCTTGACGTGTCTCACCAAACATCTCTCCTGTCATTCAGACAGTTCCAAAATTTTCACCAACTCTAGGAAATAACACTTATTTCATTCAATTAAAACTATTTCACTGCTTTGCTTAAACTTTAACTCCAATGAAAGTAATGTACTTGTCCCCAACTCCACTGTGTTTAATTTTTTTGACATATTTCTGACATATACTGATGCTAATTCCTTCTATAACACATTATTGATCTACAGATACATTTATACTTTCATGCATTTCAAAGCAAGACTCAGATTCTGAAGAATATGACTATGTTAGCTGGTGAATGATCTGTAGAAAATAATTTCTTGATATAACCTCAATTCATTCTACACAAGAAATAATTTTGTAATACAAGTTAGAGAAGAAAAAAACATGTCTATCATTCTCTCAAAACTCATTTTATTTTGAATGTGTATGTACATATTGTTTAGCTCCAGTTATAGTCTGATTTTAGAGAGGCTATATTTCAGATGTTTTGTCAAGTCCCCCAGTCTTGGGTAGGCTCAATGATCTCTTTACCTGCTAATTTGCAATATGCATTGTGTGTTTTATTGGCTTGTTCCCTAGCACAGATCTGTTATTTCTTATCATATATTTAAAACAGAACTGTATCACTTGGACACCTGAATTAACAGGTCCTCTAGGAATAAAGCTCTTCTACAATAAAATTGGCTCTGTTTATAACAAGTACCACTTCATAATCACACAAAACAGCATTAGTATGCCTCAGAGTTGAATACAGTTGCTAAGCTACAAATTTGTGTGCCCATACAAGACCAAAATAACTTCTGGACAAAGCTCCTTAACTCCTTCCCTTGCCTTTGGTCCACAACACCTTAATATATGTTTAATGTTTTCTAGTACCTCTAATGTAACTTGCCTACATGCAATTGAAAGTAGACAAAAAAGCAGAAATCAAGTTTTCTGTTTCAATGACTCACTTTTCTACACTTCCCTCCATCCATTTTGAAGGTACTCTTCATTCATAGATTTTTTTTCTCTTATCAAAAACAGATCTTGTACCAGCTTTTCATACCTCTAGCTACCTCAACCTATATTCAGCTCCTATGGGAAACAAGCCAGGGGGACTTGTATAAAGATGTTTTGGGAACAAAGTGAGCATTGAAGATTTCTGTAAGATTTAGCACGTGCATCATCCTCAAATGTTGTTCAACATGTTACTTTTCTAACAATTCCTTTCCCATACAATTTATGCCTTAAAAATGAAAAAGGAAATCTCCCACACTGCTGGTAGGAATGCAAACTGGTCCAGCTTCTATAGATGTTCCTCAGCCTTCTAAAAATGGAGCTACCATATGACCTCACAATCTCATTCCTTGGGATTTACCCAAAGAACACAAAAACATTAATTCAAAAGAATACATGCAACACTATGTTTATCACAGCACTATTTATAAAAGGTAAGACTTGGAATCAACCCAAATATCCAAAAATAGATGACTAGATCAAGAAAATGTGATATATATGCATAATGGAATATTATTTAGCAACCAAAAAGATAAACTAGAGCCATTCACCGAAACATGGATGGAGCTTGAAGGAATTATGCTCAGTGAAGTAAGTCAGATGGGAAACCAAAAATATTGGATGGTCTCGCTCATAGAAGGAATATAGGAGATCAAGGAAAAAATACAAATAAGAATAACACCACCACCAACAACAACAACAAAAACAACAAAACAAAATAAGTGGACAACTACAAATCAGAGACAGTCTGCAGGAAAGAGGGAGGGACTGGGATCGAGGCAGGAAGGGAAGAGCACAAGGGACTATGGTGATGGTCCATGGGTGAATTGGTAGTGGAAATTCTATGAGGGCTACACCTAGAAAAAAACATTATAAGATACAAATAAATAAAATCATTGGTTCTTTAAATAAATTAATTAAATAAATAAAGATAACTTACATTAAAAAACCTTAATCTTTCTTGGATGCCAGGCACCATTGTTGCAAGGCAGGGAGCTGTTGGTTAAGGACCCCATGAAACCTATGTGCAGAACTGTGAGAAGGGAAGTTAAGCAGACAGAGGTGAACTGTGCCCCAGCCAGGCCTTGCACCCGCCACTGATTTGAAACCAAGACAAGTATCTGCTGTCGAGGTGGACTGCAGGCACACTGGGTAATGCACGCCACATGCCACTGTTGCAAGGCAAGGAGCTATGGGTCAAGAACCCCATGAAATCTCTGTGTGGAACTGTGAGAAGGCAAATTAAGCAGTCAGAGGAGAGCTGTAAAGTGCAACTGGGTGAGCGGGGCCTTGCACTTGCCTGTGATTTGGAACTGAGAGGCAGACCCTTGTTGAAGTGGGCTATGGGTACACCAAGAAAGTACATGACAGGCACCATTGTTTCAAGGCAGGGAGCTGCATATTAGGGACCCATGAAACCTCTGTGTAGAACTGAGAAGGCAAGTTAAGCAGATGTAGGTGAGCTGAAAAATGTGCCCAAGCCAGACCCACTGCACACTCATGATTTGGAACCAAGGTGGACTAAGGGCACTGGTGAAATGCAGCCCTGAAACCATAGTTGCAAGACAGGGAGTTGCAGGAGAGGGACTTCAGCACTCCCAACTAGAACTAAGTAAATACAGAGGGAGGGGATTTTCAGGGACTGTGCCCATCAACATATCCACAATACCACTGCCTTGTGGAGTTTTGGCATAAGAGTACCAGACCGGATGTGACCACTAGTTTCTGACATTCCAGAAGGAGCACCCCAAAAGATTTCTGCCAATACCAGCAGCACAGTGTCCCAACACATAAAACAAATTAGGAAACAAGAGGGAGAAGGAAAAAAACAAGCAACCATGCAAGCCCTCAGAGAACGACACTCCATAAAAAGAAAATCAGCAACCAGCACTCAACACCAATGACACGGAAGAACTCCTCTGTCAGCCAGAAAGAGAATTTAAAATTGCCATGATTAAAAAAGAAAGAAGACAAAAAGGAAAAGAAGGATGTGTGAAAAATAATCAATGATGTGGAGAATGAAGTTGAGTTCCTAAAGAGGAAAGTAAAAGAAATGCAGATTACAAAATTAATGGAAGAGCTAAGGAACTCTGGGGGAAAAAAGGAAAACAGAATAGATGAAATGGAAGAATGAATCAGTACTCTCAAAGATACAGAAATAAAAAGAACCAAAATAGAAAAGCAAAGAGAAGTCTGAAGGAAAAATAATGAAAAAAAGACTTTGAGAACTCCCTGAGGAAAGGAAATATAAAAGTTACAGGAATTCTATAAGGAGAGGAGAAAGGCAAAGGAACAGAAAAAATATTCAAGGAGATAATCGTAGAGAACTTCCCAAGCATGAAGAAGAAGATGAAACTAGACATAGAAGAAACAAGAACACTAAACTTCCAAGTCAAAAGGAAAAATACAAGACACAAAATAGTAAAGCTCTCAAGAATCCAAGACAAGGAAAAAATAATGAAGTTGACAAGAGGGGAAAAAACAACATATAAAGGAAAAACAATCAGGATGACATCAGAGTTCTCTGAAGAAACACTGTGGGCAAGAAACGAGTGGAGAGATGTATTCAACAAACTCCAACATAACAAACGTCAACCAAGAACACTCTACCCTGCAAAGCTCTCCTTCCTCTATGAAGAAAAAAATAAAGGCCTTCTCAAACAAACAGAAACTCCAGAATTTCATCATGAAAAAAACTACCACTTCAAAAAATACTACAAGAAGTGCTAAAGCCAAAACCAACAGAGGAATGAATAAGAACAAAATAAGACAAGGAATAAAATCACAAAAGACAAACAAAGTGGCAAAAACAAACAATAACCTATCAATATTAACCCTAAATGTAAATGGACTAAACTCATCAATTAAAAGGCACAGAGTTACAGCTTAGATTAAAAAACAGAACCTAACCTTTTCCTGTCTTCAGGAAACACATTTAACTACAAAAGATAAATACAGTTTGAAATTAAATGGTTGGAAAATAATCCTACAAGCAATAGGATCTAAAAGGAAAGCAGAAACAGCTATACTTATATCAGACAAAATAGACTTCATGCTTAGAAATGTAAAAAGAGACATAAACGGTTACTACATTATAATTAAGGGGACAAAACATCAAGAATACATCACACTCATCATCATATACTCACCAAAGAAGGAGCACCAACATATATCAGACAATTACTATTATCTCTGAAAACAGACATTAGAGAAAATATGTATGTAGTAGGAGACCTCAAAACACCACTCTCAACAATGGATAGATCAACAAGACAAAAAGAAAAAGCAAAGACACTAAAGTTGTAAACAGGGACCTAGACCTGGGCCTCAAAGACATGTATAAGAACACTGCACCCCAAAAAATCCAAGTACACACTTTTTTCAAGTGCACACTGATCATTCTCCAGGAAGGATCACATACTGAGACACAAGACAAACATTAACAGATACACTAAGATTCTAATCATACCAACTAACTTCTCTGACCACGAAGGCATCAAACTAGAAATAAACCATGAGAGAAGGCAAAGAACCCTTCTACCTCATGGACAGTGAAACTTACTTTACTAGAAGACCAATGGATCAATGAGAATATAAAGGAAAAATTTAAAATACCTGGCAATGAATGATAATGAGGACACAAGTCTCCAGAACATCTGGTACCCAGCAAAACAGCTATAAGAGGAAAATACATAGTAATAAAGGTTCACATCAAGAAATAAGAAAAAACTCAAAGAAACAATTTAATACCCACATTAAAGAACTGGAAAAAGAACAACAACAACAAAAACAACCCAAAGGTCAATAGAAGAAAGGAAATAATAAAAATCAAAGCAGAAATTAATAAAGCAGAAGAAAACAATCCAAAAGATCAATGAAATCAAATCTTGGTGCTGGGAAAACTGGACTGCTAGCTGAAAAAGAATGAAGCTTGACTACTAACCCATAGCATGCACAAAATCCTACTCAAAATGGAAAAAAAGAATTAGAACTAAGACCTGAAACCATAAAATATATGGAAGAAAATATAGGGAAAACACTACATGACATACATCTCAGCAACACCATTAAAGACACATCACCTATAGCAAAGAAAGTGAAGTAAAAGTTAAATAGCTGGGACTGCATCAAATTAAAGAGCTTCTGTACAGCAAAAGAGACATACCCAAAATAAAGAGACACCCCAGTGATTGGGAAAATATTTTTGCACTCCATGCAACTGACAAGGGACCAATCACAAAGATATACAAACAACTCACATGACTCAAGTAAAACAAAGTAAACAACCCAGTCAAAAAATGGGCAGAAGAACTTAAAAGACACTTTTTCAAAGAGGAAATGCAAATGGTCAAAAGAAAAATACTGGATGGTTTCACTTATAGAAGGACAATAGAAGATCAAGGGAAACAACCAATAACAACAACAACACAAAACAAAAATAAACAAGCAACTACAAGAGACATTCTGCAGGGGAGGGGGAGGGACTGGGATCAAGGCAGAGGTGCGAAGATCACAAGGGACTATGGTGATGGTGCACAGGTGAATTGGTGGTGGAAAATTTATGAGGACTATGCCTTAGAAAAGAAAACCAACATTATAAGAGAAAAAAATTAAACAGAAAAATAACTTAATCTTTCTTTATTGGTTTTATGATACTCCAAGAAATATATATATATATATATATATATATATCTTACAAGTTCTGGGATATCATGCTTTCTTGTTATTTAATATTTTAAAATAACATTTCAATATTATAATGAAATATAAAATACATAATATTGTATTTGTTATGTTTATGTAATACTTATATTTTCTAGTACTTTTAACATTTATTGTAAAGTTTATTAATAGAAAATTTATTAATGGCAAACTATAACAATAAGGTACCTTCTCTTTTTAGTCATCAAATTTCCAACAGACATAACTGGGTATTTGGGATACTGATTATACAAGCTTACTTTGTTTTAAGCAAACATAGTTTTCTGTAGAGACCACTGAAGAGAGTCATACAAAGGAAAGTGCTAGAGAATTCCTATAATTAGCAAACTTTACTAAACTATTAAAAAATGGTTAACTTCGTAAGACTTCCTAAAGTGTCAGCTAGATTTTTTCTGTTAAGGGTAGAGAGTAAATATTTGGGGTTTTGAGAGTCATATAGTGCTTTTCACAACTAGTCAACTCTGCCATTACACTGTGAAAGTAGTCATAGACAATATATAACGAATGGGTGATGGTGTTCCAATAAAATTTATTTACAAACAGAGAGTAATTAAATTTTGGTGAGGGTGTGGTGAAAATGATATCCTCATAAATTGCTGGTGAGGCTGTCAATGGTGCAGTTAACCTGGAAAATAATCCTGCAGTTACTCAAAAGGTTAATAAACACAGCTGCAAAATGATCTAGGAATTCTACACACAGATATATACATAAATGAAATAAACACCACAAGAATTAATACACATATCTTCAAAGAATGATTAACAATAGCCAAATGATAAAATCAACCCAATGTTCCTGAACTGATAAATGGATAAATAATTTAGTGCTTTCATACAATGGACTATTACTCAGCCATAAAAAGAAATAAAGTACAGGTACATGGAGCAATATGGGTGAACTTGTAAATATTTGTTAAGTGAAAAATGTTAGTCACAAAAGAACACATATTGCTTGATATAATTTATATAAAATGTTCACAATTGACAAATTCAAAGAAATAAAAAGTACAATACTGTTAGTCAGGGGACTAGGGGTATTAGATGGTAGTGGAGAGTGTAATGGATATAAAACATTTCCTTTTGGGGTGATGAAAATGTTTCACAACTAATTGTGGCAATGGATGCATAATTCTTTGACTATACTAAATATCATTGAACTATATAATTTAAATGGGTGGCCTATATGTTTTATCAACATTATCTCAAAGCTGCTATCAAAAACAGGCAATTGGTTGAATATGGTGTTTGAGCCATACCTGCTCTATAGGATAAAGTGTAAGAAGTTTCAGAGATATTTATTTATTATATATAATGTATATAGGCAGCATTTATGCACCTATACAACACTTAACCTATATATATATATGCTCTATTAATGTTTGTTTCTTTCATTGTAAAGCTATACAGGCTAAGATCAGGTACTGAATTTTTGAGCAATGCATTTACACACACACAAACTACATGCTCATAATTGAATAGTTTAAGAAATATTTTATTTTTTTCTTTATACATATTTGACATCAATTGTAATCCCTATCACCATTTCACCAATGCACCATCACCTGAGTCCCTTGTACTTTTATCTGCCCTCAACCCTCTCCACAGTGTCCCCAATTTCTCCTTGTCGTTTTGTTTTTGCTGTGTTTTATTCTTCTTATTATTATTGTTTGTTATTATTCTTTTCCTTGGTTGCTTATTTGGTTCCCTTATATTCCTCCTAGGGGGAAAACCATCTGGTATTTCTCTTTTACCTTCTGACTTATTTCACTGAGCATAATCCCTTCCAGCTCCATCCATGTTCCTATGAATGAGTCTAGTTTATCTATTTTGATTGCTGAATAGTATTCCATAGTGTATATATGCCACATCTTCCTGATCCAATCATCTGTTTTTGGGAATTTAGGTTGTTACCAGGTCTTACCTATTCTAAATAGTGCTGCTATAAACATAGGGGTGCAGGTACTCTTTCATGTTTTTATTCTTTTTTAAAAATTAATTAATTTTTTTGAGTATAGAGCATTTAGTGCTATAGATACACTGGCTGTGTCTACTACATTTAGTTTAGTAAATTAGTTACCCACCGTATTGAAATTCACACATTTATAAAAGAACTTAGAGTATTCATCTGCTTATTTAAATGACATAATTATTTTCAAAGTCTTTCTATTTTAACATTGTTTTTTTCTTTTTTTAATTCTATTTTTCCCTTTAATTTATATATATTTGACATCAATTGTAATCCCCATGTATTCCCCATCACCATATCACCAGTGCACCATCGCCTCGGTGCCCTGTGCTCCCATCTGCCCTCAACCCTCCCCCTCTGCCCTCCCACCAAGTGTCCCCAATTTGTCCTTGTCTCCTCATTTTTGGTTTATGTTGTGTCTTTATTGTTA
>JAGFMF010011943.1:58848-69050 GCA_019455555.1 Galemys pyrenaicus | reverse complement strand
CCAGATCTTAGGGGAAAGGCTTTTAGCTTTTCACCATTGAGAATGATATTGGCTATGGGCTTGTCATAGATGGCCTTTATTATGTTAAGATATGGTCCTGCTATCCCGAGAATTCCAAGGGCCTTCATCATAAATGGATGCTGAACTTTGTCGAAAGTTTTCTCAGCATCTATTGATATGATCATGTGTTTTTTTTTTCTTCTTTTTCTTGATGTGGTGATTACATTTATTGACTTTCGAATATTGAACCATCCTTGTGTTCCTGGGATAAATCCTACTTGGATTATCTTGTTGATGCATTGTTGGATTCTGTTAGCTAAGATTGAGGATTTTTGTGTTGGTGTCCATTAGAGAGATTGGTCTGTAGTTTTCTTTTTTTCTGTTGTCCTTGTTTGGCTTTGGTATTAGTGTGATGCTGGCTTCATAAAATGTGTTTGGTAGAACTCCTTCTTTTTCAATTTTTTAATAGTATATGTAGAATAGGTACTAATTCAGTTCTGAATGTTTTGTAGTTTTCATTTGTAAAGCTGTCTGGGCCTGGACTTCTATTTTTTGGAAGGGTTTTGATGACTGTTTCAATTTCACTACTTGTAATTGGACTATTTAGTATTTTATATCTCATCTGTGTGATTGTAAAGTTGTAGAAATTTGTCCATCTCTTCTAGGTTGTTGAACTTGTTTGTATATAGCTTTCATAGTATTCTCTAATTATTCTTTTGATTTCTGCTGTGTCTGTTGTGATTTGTCCTCTTTCATTTGTTATCCTGTTTATTTGTGTATTCTCCCGTTTTTTCTTTGTTAGCCTAGCTAGGAGTTTATCTATTTTGTTTATATTTTCAAAGAACCGCTTTTGATTTCATTGACCTTTTAGATAATTTTCTTAACTTCTAGTTCATTTATTTCTGCTTTGATATTTATTATTTCCTTTCTTCTATTGGCTTTTGTGTTTTCCTGTTGTTCTTTTTCCAGTTCTTTCAGGTCTGAGATTAGGTTGTAAGAAATATTTTTGATTATGACCTGCAACCATAAGTTTGTTTCTTCCTTTAATCACTAATACTGAAATGAGTGTCCATTGATCTGAGAAAATTTTGGTGTTACATGCTGTCAGTTCTAGGTAATAATCCATAAAGCCTTTTCTATTACTTCAAAACATATTCAGAAGTAATGAAACTTAGCTCAGAGAAGAGGAGAATTCAGAGAAAGAAAATGGAAAGCATATTACATTAGGTAAAGCAGAGGTCAACAAATTATTGCTAATAAGGGTCACTGTCTGCTAATTTTTATTGAGGTGGATTTCACAAAATATAAAGTCAATCATTTAAAGTTTACATGTCAGTGTAGAATATAGCACACTCACAATGTGTTATAACCACTACTATCTGAATAGTTTCAAAACATCTTTATCACCTCCAAAGTATACCACAACCATTAAGCATTCATGTCTCCCCACTAGTAACTACTAATTTGCTTCCTACCTTAATAGACTTCTCTCTTTTGGATAGTTCATGTAAAAGGAATCATAGAACATATAACCCTTTGTATCTTCTTTAATTTAGTGTAATGCTTTCAAGTTTCATTCTTTTTAATGGCTGAGTAATCTTTCTTTGAGTGGATATACCACTAACAATTCATCCACTGATGAGCATTTTGATTATCCATCTTTTGAAACTATTATGCATAGTACTTATTTGAACGTCTTTTAAAAGTATTTGAATGTTTGTTTTCAACTCTTTTAAGTATATACCTAGGAGTAGTGTCTGAATTATATGGTAATCATATGTTTAATCTTTGAGAAACAACTAAACTATTTTCAGTGGCTATACCATTTTATATTATAAGCAGCAAAATATGGGAATTCTAGTATCACCAAATTCTCACTAAAACTTATTATTTTCTATTGTCTTATAGCCACCCTAGTAGGGTACAAAGTGATATTGATGTGCAGTTACCTAATTTAATAATGTTGAATTTTTCATGTACTTGTTGACTATTTGCATATATTCTTTGGAGAAATGTCATTGTTTTTATAATTTGTATTTGAATTTTGTAAATTTCATTTATAAATACAATTTTATTGGAACACAGCCATGCTCATTTACTTACTACTGTCTATGGTTACTTATGCATTAGAATAACAAAGTTCAGTAGTTGTAATAGAGACTTTATGGGTCACAAAGTCCAAAACACTATTTGACCATTAACAGAAAATATTCCTTGACCCCTGAGGTGGAAGGTTGGGCCAGAATATTGTAAAAAACAATTTTACTGCACCATTGTAAAGGTTAATAGTTCGTTCACTGATTTGTTCAATTCTATTACTAAGAAAACTTGGAGTAGCAAGATTGAAACTCAAATAAGAGGTTGTCTAAACTGAAGTTCAAAGGTAAAGGGAGACAGATATCTAGACAGCTTATATATTGTATAAACTAATGATTACCATATTTAACAGTCAGAATAAAAATACAATGAACTTTTCAATTGTCGAAAACATAGACTGTGACCATGGTTTACACAAGAAGTTTTAGAATTTAGCACGTATTTGAAGAAAAGAAAACAGTCATTTAAAAGCCAGAACTATCTAAATACATGATGCAGGAAACATTTAATAGGTACTTTCTGGCATTTAGAGTCATAAACCTTTACTAGAATGACTTTCAGATAGCCATTATTGTTTATGAGTCTGGCTCATCTGCTCTATTTATTGCTTTTGCTCAATCAGTAATATTAGGAACCAGTAGTAAAATCATACTTTCTTCCTTTTATCTATATAAAGATTCTTTGACTCATCAACTTGAATTCAAATATTTCACAAAAGTCTCAGCAATATTTTTTATTATTGAGGTAATGTTAGTGTATAACACTGAAAATGATATATTTTAGGTGTATATTACCACACTACACCCACCACCACAACACTGATAAGGGAACCTCCTTGTCATTTCTAAAATCTCTGTATATTTACTTCGACTTTTGTATTACACTGCTATAATAAAATATAAATACCACTGTGAAAAACTTATACATTCAAAGTTATACAAAAGGTTTGAATTAAAAGATAAAGCTCAGAAACTCAACCAAATATGGTCATTTTATAGATTCAACAAGAATAGAAAGATACACTCTGTTACCAAAAGAACAGCAATGTGACTTATGACAAGAGTGGTAAATCACAGAAAGGGGAATCAATCTACAAAATACTTATCTATTGAAGGTCCGTGTAAAACTCAAACTCTAAACAAAAAAAGATATGCGCTTTTTTGTATGTTTCATATTCAATATTTACATGCATTTTTAGGAAAACTTTTTTCTGAAATGATAACTTATGTTAAATATAGTAAAACTAAGTTGTCTGGAAATGGCTTATGCTTAACTTGGGAGGAATTTCAAAAAACCTTTCTCTCTGTGAAACTCATATAGCATTACAAGTAAAATAAAGTAGTCACATTCAGGTTGTATCACATGACATATAAGAAAGTGGCAGGGCCCACTTGAAGGTCAAAGTGAAAAGGATACAATCATTTATAGAAAAAAATACAGTTTTAAAGAGATTAAACAAATAAATTCTGTTAACTAGTACTAACTTAGAGGATATTAGGTAATCTTTTATCCCCAAATGGGTTTGTGAAACACACAGTTACATGCACTAAATTCACTAAAGTTCATTTAGGGCAAATCCTTACCTCCCAAATGACAAACTATACAGAATTGCATTAACTGGGGCTGCATTTATCCAAAATTCTTAAAGTATCACATGGCCATCATAAAAAAGTAGTCAGCAAAAAACCTGCCCAACCACCCCAACATTCATTAGAGATCTTCACAACTCCACAAACCAACAACACCATACTGGGCAACTTTGTAAAACCTATCCTTAAAAAAATACAGTAGCAAAAGAATTTGCCATAAAGTATTACAGAAAATCTATTTTTTGTAAAGGAATATAATTCCTGATTAAAAGCATAGGGATTTTCTTTACTAATAAGTTAGCAAGAGAATAATAATAAATATTTAAATATTGAATTCCTTTAAAAGTATATTCTTCAGGAATCTAAGATATATTTACCTTAGTGGTGCTTCAGGGGTTCTACTAATTCTTAATCTGAAATCATTTTAATATATTTTAACCATTTTTAATGTAAATTTAATTTAAAATAAAATTACAAACTATCCCACTAATACAAATACCTACTGAATAGGAGAAGATATCTGCTCATCATGTGTCTGACAAGGGGTTAATACCCAAAATATATAAAGAATTCATATAACTCAACAACAACAAAATTAATAAAAATGGGCAGAAAATCTAAATGGACACTTCTCCAAAGAAGACATACAAATGGCCAATAGGCACATAGAACATTTAACTTCACTTAGAATTAGGGATATGCAAATCAAAAGTATAATGAAGTACTACCACACACTTATGACAATGCTTATTTTAAAAAATCCAGAAACAAGTGCTGGCAAGGATGTGGAGTAAAAGGAATTCTATAAATTCTTGGTAGGAACGTAAATTACATAGCCTCTATGGAAAACAGTATGTAAATTCCTTAAAAACTAAAAATAGGAATATACAATATGATCCAGCAAAACCAGTCCTATGTATTTATCCAGGGAATATGGAAGCTTTAATAATGAAAGATATATGCACTCCTATGAAATATATTTATAGCAGCATTACTTACAATAGGCAAGACAAAGAAACAACCTTAAATATCCATCAACAGATGACAGGATAAAGAAGATGTGGTATGTATATAGAATGGAATTCCAACTATTAAAAAAGATAAATTCTGTCATTTGCAACATGAGTGGAACTTGATAATTATACTAAGTATGTCAGAAAGTGAAAGACAATTGCCAAATTATTTCTCTCATATGTGGAAAAGAAACAACCAAGGCAAATGAGCTAACAAATCATAACAAAATGACTTAAGATTCTGAAAAATACAGTGGTATCAAAGGAGGAGGGAAAGGAAGGTAAGAGCAAAGGGCAGAGATGACAATCTGACAGTAGGAATGGCGCTACAACTTTGGTGGTGGGTGAGGTGGGACATACACATATCAAGGTTGAAGCTCATCCTGAAAATTACATGTACTATAAATTAATCTTAAGTCAATAAAATTATATTTATAAATTATTAACTATAAATACAGTCATGTGGTTACATTATATACCAAGAACATAATGCTGAAGATCACCTATTCATTAACTTGTTTTAGCAAATCAGCTAGTATTTATTCAACCACAAAATGAGTCTTGTTCTGCTGTTTTTGTGTATTTATTAAATTCCTATGGACAATTCACAGTTTTCCTCTTATTCTGGACTATGCATTTCCACTCATACAAATTTTCAAAGCAAGTACAATACTAAGATTTGTCTGAAATCAAATTGAGCCTATGCACATCATTCAATGTATGTCTTTTTTATGTTGTAAAAATTGGTTGTACAATAACAAAGAAATTAAAATATTGCATTATCATTAATGCTTGTTTTTGTGAGTGTTGGTTATTTCTTTTCTATTTTTGCTAAAAAATGAGCATTTGCCAGATAGCTAACGATTAAACTTCAATATAAAAGTTCCCCACTTATTTTGGAGTTCATTTTACTAGGATCAGTTTATCAAATAGTAATCTAGGATTGCAAGATGAGTGACCAAAATGTGTTGCCATTTAGAGTTATTTATCTATAGTATGTGTCAGAAAAAAATAACAAAACATAACAGATATTATGACAGATACAAACTATAACTATAATTTCATTATTTCAAATTTTGGTGTTCATTAAAGCAATGTTATTCTAATTCTTTGACTTTTATAAGTCAAATGGACTTAAAAAGTAGAACATACCAACTGGTGAGTTTTAAGTAGATATTGGATGAATTTGATGCATACCGATGCAAATAATTAATAATGTGATGTGCCAGGAACTAATTGCATAAACAAATAAAGAAATGTGAGAATATTCCCAGTTGAGATCAAATCTGTTATGTCTTTAAAACCTGAAATGGTTTTCTAAAATATTAGAAATTTTCAAGAACAACAAAAAGAATATTATTTTTCTGTCATCCTATTATATAAATATTTTAGATATGATATAGCATATAATACACAATCTTGGGGGCTATACTTTGAAGGGATTAGTATGATATAAAAGGGAAGGTTGCCATATAGTATCATACAGTAACAGATTAAAGGATGAAATAAGTTTCTTTCCTTTTGAAAGATAATATCCAAAGTTCCTAACAGTGTTATTCATAATAGTCAAAATGTGGAAATAACCCAAATGTTCATCAAGAGAAAATGGAAAAACAAAATGTCTTAATACAGTGGACTACTATTGAGCCTCCAAAAAGGAATGAACAAAGACACAAAAATCCAGATTCATGTATAATATAGCTATAACATTTTACTGGGAGAATTAGGAGAATTAGGAGGGTTAGAGCTTATCTTAATGTGGGAAGTTGGGAACAGCAGGAGTAATCATGCCATTCCATAAAAAACTCCTTAATGTCTCTGTTCACTATAGAATAACACTCTGAGGGGTGCCTTACACAGCAACAAAGATTGTCAGTTAGATGAATAGGCAGGGTTGAAAAATGAATAAATAGAGCAACCAAGGTGACTAGATTGATTGCCATGTTACATTTAATTATTTAACCTTTCAAATAATGATACACCTGAAGAACTTAAGGCTGTATAATTAAGGGATAGAGTCATAGAATTAATTCTCTTTGCTACCATTAGAAATGAATAATGTAAAACAATATGATGGCTTCACTTCTGTTCCAGATGAGTAACAGCCTGAAACTACCAAAAAACAAGCAAAACAAAATTTAAGACAAAAATATATATAATAAAAATAAAAAATTAATACACTAGTCATAAGATAACAAATAAGAATGACCCGTGAGAAACTGGAAACAAATGAAATAAACCAAATGATTGTCCCAGTGTATTGCGGTGAGAGTTTCTAGCCTTCAGTGTAGAAGCTACCCAAGTGATGTTTGGTAGGCTCTGAGTTGAAGAGATGGAGCTGAGAATTGGAGAAAACCTAGATATTTTGTTCTTATTTACAGGATCGAGTACCAGAGATGAAAGAGTAGCACAGAATGAATATACTGGAGATATATAAAGGTTTATAATTGAGTATTCAGCAGAATACTAGTGTCAGTGCATGAATGTGAGGAAACTACCCCAGACCAAAGGGGAAAACATCCAAAATGATTAGCAGAAATAGCACTGAGTGGTTATATACAGCCCAAGAAAAGTATCTGCTTGTGCAAGCTAGGATGGAAAAACACATAATTCATGAGGCAATGAATAGAGTAATCAAAATAGTGTTGCCTAAAAAGTGAGGCACAATTAGCACCTGACTGAGCTCTTCTCTGCACTCATATAACTAATATTAAAAGCAATACCTGAAAGGATTAAACTGCTTATTAGAAATGTAACTACATCCAGGAACAGAGTTAAAAAATATTTAATGGAAAACAGAAATATACAGCACGTGCTCAAGACTTAAAAATTTGTATGATACTATCAAGAGGGTGAAATGACATCCAAAGAATGGGAAAATATTTACAAATCATAACTCTGGTAAGAGATTAATATGCAAAACACAAATAATTCCTATTCCTACAAATCAACATAAAAACAAAACACAATTCAAAAAAATGGTAAAAGGTCTTGAATAAATATTTCTGTAAATACTAGCATAATGAAAATTCCCAACATCACCTATCATTAGCAAAATATGTTCCAAACTGTGGGAAACAATTTGGCAGCTTTTCAAAATCTTAATGTAGAATCACTGTAGGATTTATTAATCCCACTCCAAGGAATATAACCAAAGGAAATGAAAGCAAGTACTTAAAAAAACAGTTGTGTACCAATGTTCATAGCAGCATTATTCATGATAGTCAAAAGGTAGAAACAACCCCAATGTCCATCGAGAACAAATGAAAAAAAAATGTTTTGCTATAATGGAATACTACTGAGCCTTTAAAAAGGAATGAGTATAGAAACAAAAATCCTCAATAAAATCTTGGCCAACCATTCAACAGTGTTTCAAATGGATTATGCATCATGGCCAACTGGGATTTTTTTCCAGGGACTCAAGAATGGTTTAACATGTTCAGTAACATCAATGTAATTCATCAAATCAACAAAAGGAAAGATAAAAATCATGATTATATCAATATGTAAAGAGAAAGCATTTCAAAAGATTCAGCCTTTGTTTAAGGTAAAACCCATCAAAAATACGGGTAAAAGTAACATATCTAAACATAATAAAAGCCATATATAGCCCACAACTAACATCATTCTCAATGGTGAAATCCCAAAAGACTTTCCACTGTGATATAATACAAGACAAGAATATCCACTATCACCACAACTATTTGGCATAGTATTAGAAATCCTAGATATGAGAAAGGTATAAAAAGTCTAAACTGAAAGAGAAGAAGTAAAATTATCACTATTTTCAGATAACGTGATAATATACATAGAAAATCCTAGACATGCCATTAAAAATTATTATAAACAATAAATCAGTACAAGTGAACTGGGAGGCTACAAAATCAATATCATTTGTAATCACATAAAGAATTAAGTACTGGGCCTCCCTGGTGGTGCAGTGGGTTAAGCAACACCCTATGAAGCGGATCACGGCCACTGCAGCAGGAGTTCAGTCCCTGCTGCCAGCCAGGGAGGGGACACACATGGTGCACCGAGACCTCTCCTGCCTCACCCGCTGCTCCACTCAGCAGTGTGTTTCAGTCAGTCTGCCTGTTCTGCTCCCCACTCTGCCTCTGGTGGATCCTCTCACCGCCCACGCCTCTGGCCTGTACCCCAGCTCTTGTATGCATAAATCTTTTAAAAAAAAAGAATTAGGTACCTAGGACTATACCAAACAAAGGAGGTGAAAGACCTGTACAAGGAAAATAATAAGACAATATTAAAGGAAATAGCAGACACAAAGAAATGAAATATATTCTCTGGTCATATTTTGGAAGATTAAAATTGTTAACATGGGCATGTTACACAAAGAAATTTACAGAGTAAATGCAATTCTTATGAAAGTATCAATGGGATTATTCAACGAAATAGAACAAACATTACTAAACATTTTATGTAACCACAAAAGACCCCAAATAGTCAAAGCTATCCTGACAAAAAAAGAGGAAGAACAATAAAGAGAGTGAACATATCATACTTCCAGACCTCAAATTATATCAAGTCATAATGATTAAACCAGCTTGGTAGTGTAACAAAAACAGGCACACAGACCAATAAAATATAATTAAGAGCCCAGATATAAACCCACACCTATATAGACAGTTAATCTATGACAAAGGCATCTAAAACATACACTGGAACAAGTATAGTCTCTTTAATAAAAGCTGTTGACAAAACTGGACAGTCGCATGCAAAAGAACAAAACTACACCATTATCTCACATCATACACAAAAATATTTTCAAAATGGATAAAATATCTGGAAGTAAAATACATAGAAGAAAACATAGGTAAAACATTTCACAGCATAAGCTTTAGTAATGCCATTAGGGGTTCATCCCCAACAGCAAGGAAAAGAAAAGAGAACATAAACTTTATTCTTATGACACTATATCAAAATAAAAACTTCTGCACAGCAAAAGAAACCATAACTGAAAAAAAAACTACCCCTACGAATGAGAAAATATCTGCACACCATACATCTGATAAGGGACTGATATCAAAGATATACAAAGAACTCATAAAACTACAAAAAAACAACCCAAAGCAAAGGATGACAGAAGAACTAAACAGACATTTCTCCAAACAAGGCAGTCAGACTTCAGGCACATGAAAAAATGTTCACCATCTCTCATTATTAGAGAAATGTAAAGAAAGACTAACGAGATACCACCTCACACATGAAAGAATGGTCTATATCAAGAAGACCAGAAAAGTCACGTTCTGGTGAGAATGGGTAGAGAAGAGAAAAATTCTACAGTGCTATTGTGGAAACACAAACTAGTCGAGCCCTTATGGAGAGCAGTATGGAGGTGTCTCAGTGCATTAAAAACTGATCTGCTATTGAACCCAGTATTTCTTTCTTTTTTTTTTTTTTAGTTATATTTGACATCATTTGTAGTCCCCAGGGGGTACCCACCACCATTTCACCCGTGCACCATCACCTCAGTCCCTTGTGCACC
>JAGFMF010011943.1:43124-58798 GCA_019455555.1 Galemys pyrenaicus | reverse complement strand
AGGTGCTCTTTCGGATCAGTGTTTTTGTGTCTTTTGGGTAGATCCCTAGGAGTGGGATTGCCGGATCATATGGTAGTTCCATTTCTAGTAGACTGAGGTGAACCCAGTATTTCATTCCTCGGTGTCTACCCCCAAAATGCAAAATCATTAATTTTGAAGCAAACTTGCAGCACTATTTACTATAGCTAAATTATGGAAATGACCTAAGTGCTCCAAAACAGACCAATGGCTCAAGAAGATCTGGTATATACATACAACAGAATACTACTCAGTGATCAAGAAAGATAAACTCATGTCACTTGTGGTAACATGGATGGGGCTAGAAGGGATAATGCTAAGAGATATAAGTCAGAAGAGAAAAGATAAATACCAGATAATGTCACTAATATGTGGAATAGGAGAGTAACTAAAATTAAGAGCCAGATAAAGATAAGCTTAAAAACTAACAGAAATAAAGCACCATGGTGTACAGAGGGTGGGAGGGGTCAGAATAAAGAGGAAGAAAGCACAGTGGAATATGGTGGTAGGCTATGGATGAGTTATTGGCAGGTGCACTGTGGTGCTAATACCTGATGAGGGTACCTGATATTACCTCGATTAAAAATATAATAAATAAAATGTTTTTATAATATTAAAAGAAGAAAAAGAATAGAGGTATCATACTCCCAGACCTCAATCTATACTACCAAGCTATAGTAATGGAAACACTACAGTAGTGGAATAAAAATGGAAACACAGATTAATGGAATAGAATTGAAAACCCAAAAATAATTCCACACTTATGTGGCCAAAGGAGTTAAGAGTATACATTGGAGAACAGAAAGTCTCTTCAACAAATAGTGTTGGGAATACAGCTACATGCAAAGGCATGAAACTAGACTACTATCTCACACCGTACACAAAAATTACCTCAAAATGGATTAAAGACTTGGATGTAAGATCTGAAACCATAAACACACAGAAGAAAACATAGGCAAAGTAGTCATCGGTCTCAGTGATGTATTTTGGGGCTCTACACCTGTGGCAAGGGAAACAAAAGCAAAAGTGAACAAATGGGGCTAACGTTAAACTATAAAGCTTCTGCAAAGCAAAGGAAACTATCATTAAAACTAAAGACACTGTAGTGACTAGGAGAAAATACTTGTACATCATATATCTAACAAGGAGCTAATATCCAAGATCTACAAAGAACTCATAAAACTCAAGAAAAAAAGAAAGTTTTTTTTTTAAAAACCCAGTCAAAAATGGTCAGAAAGCAAAATAAGTAAGAAGGAGAAAGAAAAAACAACAGATACTGTCAGTTATATGTGGAATATAGGGAAACCAGACAAAGGATCAGATAAAGCCAAACTCAAAAACTAGCCCTTGAAAACAGACTATAGAAATGAGACATTCAATGGGGAGGGGTAAGGGAAGAAGCAACCACAAAGTGGGGAGAGCACAACAGAGTATTCTGGGTGGACTATGGGTGCTTTGCTGTTGGGAGCACTACAGTAACATCACCAGAAGGTAGCAGGTATATTATAGTTCCAAAATACGAACAGCAATATACCTCATTAAGCACCATTACCTCAATTAAAAAAAATTAAATGGGCAGAAAAACGTAGACGTTTCTCCAAAGATGACAAACATATAGCCAATAAGAACATGAAAAAAATGCTCATGATTACTTATCATTAGGGAAATGCAAATCAAAATTACAATGATATAATCACATCATACTGGAGAGACTAACCCATATCAAAAAAGCAGCAACAACAAATAGCGGTAAGGGTGTGGAGAAAGACACTTTTATATATTGTTGGTGGGAATATAGACTGGTTCAGCTCCTACTGAAAACAGGATTCTCAAAATATTAAAGAGACCAGTAATTCCACTTCTAGGTTTCTACCCAAAGTATGCAAAAACAATGATTTGAAGGGATATATGCACTGCTAAGTTAACTATGCAGTACTATTTACAATACCAAGGCAGGAT
Source organism: Galemys pyrenaicus (assembly GCA_019455555.1). Lineage (NCBI taxonomy): Eukaryota > Metazoa > Chordata > Mammalia > Eulipotyphla > Talpidae > Galemys > Galemys pyrenaicus. Next base: position 56,821 of record JAGFMF010011943.1, on the reverse strand, counting down.
ACAACCTAAGTGCTCAATGACAGTTAAGTATATACATACATACATAGAAACCTATGTATACAAATATACACATATATAGATACTCAGGTATAAAAAAAGATGAATGCCAGTCATTTGCAACATCATGAATGGAACTGGAAAAGATTATGTTGAGCTAAATGAGCCCAAAAGAAAAAGATAAATACCAGATGGTTTCATTCATATGTGGAATATAGAGAAACAAAACAAAAGGTCAGATGACACCAAACCAAAAACCCTAGAAATCTGATTGTAAAACTGAGGCTACCAGAGGGGAAATAGGAGGGTGGAGAGGCAAGTGGGGAGGGGGCCCAATGTACTATGGGTGCCTCGTATTGGTGTGGTAGCATACCCCTGAAGAGGTAGGATATTATATTCTCAATCATATGCAGTGCTGTGAATCAATGTTACCTTAGTTAAAAATATGTTAAAAAGAAGGAATGAAATTCTGATACATGTTACAACATGAATGAAATTCGAAAACATTATCCTAAGTGTGAAAGAAGCCAGTCACAAAGGTCCACCCATTATATTATAGAGTTGTGCATTCATCACCAGTGTCTAATTTTGGAATAATTTTTATCACTCCAAAAAGAAGTTTCATGCGGTAATATATTCACTTCCTACTCTCTTTTCACATTATCAATTGCAACCACTAATCTACTTTCAGTCTTTATGGATGCCCCTATTCTAAATATTTGTCATAAATTGAATAATATATTTGACCTTTTACATCTAGCGCCTTTTATTTAGCATGTTTTCAAGGTTCATACAAGTTATGAATAACTATAGCATGTATAAATATTTCATAACTTTTTATGGCAGTACTAAATTTTGATGAAGCAAAAGTAGTTCATTGGAAAAAATACAGTCATTTCAACAAAAAATGTTGAAGTAAGTGAAGATTAAAAAAAAATCTTAAACTAAACTTTACCCTTATACTAAATTAAATCAATGTGGACTAAGCCTAAGAGCAACATGTAAAACTACAAAACTTTTTTTGGGAAAGATTTTATTTATGTATGTATGTATGTAAGAACTGGGGTACAGGCCAGAGGTGTTGGGGTTGGGGGGAGTGAGAGGACTCACCAGAGACAGAGTGAGGAGCAGAACATGTGGATCTACTGAAATACACTGCTGAGGGGAGCAGCAGGTGAGGTAGGAGAAATCTGCTGTACCACATGGGTCAGTTCCCTGCTAGGGATTAAACTCCTGCTGCAGTGGCTGCAGATAGCATCATAGTGCTCTGACTTAACCCCTTGTGCCACCAGGGAGTCCCCAAAACTACAAAACTTTTATAAATAAAAATAGAAATGTGCATTTAGGTGTATTTTTTAAAGATTTATTTATTTATACAAGAACTGAGGTACAGGCCAGAAGTGTGGAGTGTGTGTGTGAGGAATCACCAAATACAGAGTGGGGAACAGAACAGGCAGACCGACTGAAATACACTGCTAAAGGGAGCAGCAGCCAAGACAGGAGAGGTCTACTGCAACATATGGGTCACCTCCCTGGCCACAAATCAAACTCCTGTTGCAGTGACTGCCAATAGCTTCATAGGGCTGTGAGTTAAGCCCTTGAGCCACCAGGGATACCCCACACATTTACATTTCAAAGTAAATAGGGCTAGGCAAAGAATTCTTAGAATTGGCACTACTGCATGGCATGATCCACTTTTAATAAGTGGTAATTTAAGTAGGACCTCCACAAATTAAGTATTTTTGCTCTTCAAAAGATCTCTTTAAGAAAATATTTGTAAAACACATATCCAGCAAATGACTAGTCTCTTTAGTAAAGAACTCTCAAAATGCAATGGTTTAAAAAATCAATTGGAGAATGAGAAAGATACACAGAGACAGTTCACCAAATAGTATAATAGCAAATAAGATGTTCCACCTCATTAGCCATTAGGAAAGTGCAACTTCAAACCAGACCATCACTACACACCTATTTAAAAGGCTAAAATAAAAATTAGTGACACTACCAAAAACTAGCAAGGATATAGAGAAACAATCACTAATAAATTGTTGGTGGGAAGGATAGTTTGGATAAGCATCTGGCAGTTTTGCATAAAACTAAAACTGCAGGTTTCAGATAACCCAGCAACTATACTCTTGAATAACAATCCTGATATAGAAAGATACAGAAAGTTATGTTTACATAAAAACCTGTATTCAAATGTTCATATCAGCACCAAATTCATTGTAACTAAAAACTGGAAGACCAAATGTTCTTAACATGTGAATGGTTAAACTGTAGCAATAAAAGAAGTAACTTATGGATATACCGAGAACTGTGTTGAGTGAACAAAGCCAGCCTCAAAAGGACATTTACTGTATAATTTCTTTTATACAACATTCTAGAAATTAGAAATTTATGTCGAGAAATGAAATGGAGAATATTAGTGGTTGCTATGAGTCAGATATAGGGCAGGGGTGGTATATTTATCTAACAACAGGCGGGATCTTCATGTTAACATGATATATTCTCCACGTCAATGGCAACATCCTGGTTATTGTATTGTAGTTTTTCAAGATGTTACCATTGAGGGAAACTGGATAAAAGGTACACAGGATCTCTCTGTATTGTTTGTTATATGTTATCTCAAAATATAAATGCTTCTTTTTATCTAAAAAAGAAGATAAAAAAAGGACTTTTTTAGAGATACAAAAGTTGAAAGAATTCCTTATCAGCATATTTCACAGTAGGAGAATGGTAACAACACATCTTCAGAAAAAAGTAAAATGAGAGCAGATAGAAATATGGATCTATACAGAAGAATGAAGAACACCAGAAATGATAATTGCATGGGTAATACAATACTGTTTTCATAGTGTGTACACTATAAGCCCTAAAACAACTAGTACAATAATAAAACAATTTCAGGCAATAGTGCAGTAAAGGTCATGCAAGAATATTTTAGTAATACTCATTCAACACAAAAGAATGCAGAAAAAGAGGTGAAAGAGGACAAAAAATGGGAGAAAGAGAAAGCAGATGATAACAATATGACAAACATAAACCTAAAGCATCTTAATGATCAAATTAAATATAAATGGTCTAAGCACCTCAAAGGTAGGTAGAAGCAAACTAGATAAAAAATATAATATGTATATGCTGTCTACAAGAAATATGGTCTAAATATAAAGACACAAATAGGTTAAAAGTAAAAGAATGAAAAAGTCATACTAAGGTAACACCAATCAAAAAAAAAAAACTTGGAGTATTTATATTAATCATGCAAAGTAGATTTTGGAGCAAAGAATATAATCAGGTACAAAGATCATTTCATAGTGATAAAACAGTCAATTCAAACAGGAGACCATCCTTAATGTTTATTCACTTAATGACAAAACTTCACAGAACATAAACACTGATAAAACTACAAGAATACATAAATGTACAATGTACTGAGAGATTTCCTTACTCTTAATATTTGACAGAAACTCAATTAAGAGAATAGAAGACTTTAACAACACTAGTAATGAAAGTGATTTCCACCAGCTGTCAAAGCCTTCCCTGCACCAGGATGGGCTGCCAAACACTGCTCATGCTGGGTGTGCTGATGAGCACAGGGGCCCCATGGCTGAGCCCTTCTAGTTGTTTACAATATATTGATTTTATTTTCTTGTTTATAATAGTTTATGCTAAATTATTCTGCATTATAATGAGTTATTTCTTTATTATTTTGATTTAAATTATAAAAATTTAAAATGAAATATAAACTATTAAGGTATTTAAAATACCTTGTATTTTGCCTACATTTTATTAACTTTTTATTATCTTATTGAGTTGTAGAAGTTCATAAACATTTTAGGTACATATCCTTTGTCAAATGCATGTTTTCCAAATATTTTTTCTGTCTGTGGCTTGCCTTTATTTTTATTGTTCATAAAATTCAACTCTGATTTTTTTACCTTTTATAATTTGTGGATTTGTGTCATATTTAAGAAATCTTTCAAAAATTCAAGGAAACTGAAATTTGCTTGTGTTTTTGTCTACAAGTTTATAGTTTTAGTTCTTACATTTAGGTCTGTGTTTTATACTGTCTTAATTTTGTACACAGTACATTGTTTTATTTCTTTTTTAGCATGAAACTATTTCTGTACTGTTTAATGAATAAACAGCTCTTTCCCATCTCATTGCCTTGGCACCTGTGTTGAAATCTGGTGACAGAAAAGTAGCTATTTTTTTAGACTCTGTTGTCTTTCATTGGTCAGTTTTGTTTACTCATTAATGCACTGTCTTGGTTACTGTAGCTTTATATTAACTCCCAGACAAAGTAGTGTAAGTCCTCCAGCATTGTTCTTTTTTCAAAATTGTTTTGACTGTTCAAAGTGCTTTATCTTTTTTTACCTATTGTGAACTACAAATATGTCTTCTTATGTGACTTTAATATGTTCTTCTTTGACTACTTAATATAAAAAGATAAGGATTTTGAGAATTTTCTTGTACTGTTCCAATACAGACGTTCCATTCTTAGTAGATTGAGGAACCGCCATACTGCTTTCCATAATGGTTGGACCAGCTTGCCTTCCCACCAGCAGTGTAAGAGAGTTCCTTTTTCTCCACATCCTCGCCAACACTATTTAGAATAGGTAAAACCTGGAAACAACCCTAAATGCCCCAAAATAGATGACTGGGTCAAGAAGATGTGGTACATATACACAATGGAATACTATTCAGCAATCAAAGAAGATAAACTAGAGTCATTCATAGAAACATGGATGAAGCTAGAAGGGATTATGCTTAGCAAAGTAAATCAGAAGGCAAAAGAAAAATACCAGATGGTTTCACTCCTAAGAGGAATATAAGGGAACCAAATAAGGGATCAAGGAAAAGAATAATAATGAAAAAAACAAAAACACAACACAACAAAAACAAAAAGACAGGGACAAATTAGAAAACACTATGTGTGATGGGGGTAGGGAATAGGATGAGGGCAGAAAGAACACAAAGGACTGAGATGATGGTGCACTGGTGAAATGGTGGTGGGAAACCCATAGGGACCACTGTTGATATCAAATATATATAAATAAATAAAATAAAATCCTCATGGTTTTGAAAAACACACCAACCAGGTTTGAGTTATACCAGATACAATGAAGTTTTGGAAACAGTGCCAGTTTCGAAAACAGGCCAATTAGGTTTGAAACCTACCACCCTTAAAGGGACATAAGCAGGACAGTAGAAAAAATCAATCAGACCTCTGAGACTTGTCAATAAATTTGCCTGGGACTGACTCATCTAGAAGACCTTAGGTTCCAGCCTTTGGAAGACCTTTGCATCTGACCTATGAGACCATCGGTTCCTGCCATCACATCTCTAAGACCTTCAAATACAGCCTTCAGGCTTCTGCTTTGTTGCTTCTGATTGAGGACAGCCACTCCTGCCTTTGGCAAGACTGGCACCACCTCCTGACCACTGGTGCTTTATCCACTGGCACCACTGCCTGACCATTACTCCTGCCTTCAGCATCACCTGCTAACCAGTATCTTTGGAATATGTCCAGTACCTCTAAAGAGCTGTCTGCCAGTGGCCTGTTACCAGCATCTCTAAAAACTGTCTAATGCTGGTCTGGGCTCTGACATTACCTGATGACTAGTGCTGGCTCTAGAGCTTTATACTGGTACCTGATCCTCTGGCACTGACTCTAAGTTGTTCACCATTTCTGATCCTCCAGTACCTCCTTCTGACACTGATACTGCCTCTAGAATGTCTGGCACCACTTTGTTGCATCTGGCATTGTCCAGTGAGGCATTGTTCAGTGTGACACCCAGATAGGTGCTATTGACTGCTACAGTGCCACATCAGCAGTGTCGCCTGTGATTACCTCCAGCTGCCACCATGAGTTTGGTTCTGGTCTACTACTTACAGGTGTGCCACAGCTCCCATCTCTCATCAAAGGGACAATAGGCATTGTTGGTTTAGACTAGTGGACACTTCAGACACTATGTGGGATATGTGTGGCCTTAGGAACTCTTTCCTTCCTCCCACTTTTCCTATATCACTTACCCTTTGTAAATAAGCCCTGCTGTGATGCTTCGTGTTTTAACTGTGTCTTACAATTGCAAGCACATGGAGGAGGACCCATGAACTGTGATATTACCACAGGTTTGCATGGTTTCAAAAGCACAATTCAATACACACAATGGTTATGAATGACAGGTAAGATTCTGCAGACTAGAAAGATACCCTAGAAGAGGAGAACAAAATTATTATACACTTCGTAATCATCCCAACAACATAGTACTAAATCATTGACTACCAAAGAGATATAGTGAGGATTACTCTTCTTCAACAACCACAAGAGAATGAACATTTTCAAAGTAGGGAACATTATCTTTTGGATAAAATAATGCTGGCATAGAGTAGGATATCAATTTTTGCTGAATAAATGAGTAAACCACTTCTCTTATCATCTGCACCACTAATGTTATAGTCTCTCAGTCTTTAAAAACTTCTTACGGGGTGGGGAAAATATAGGAAACCAGAATTTTGACTATTGGTTATAAGTAATTATTTCTGTCCATGGTAGAGTGTTAATACAATTCTGATTTCTCAGACAGGAAATCGTTTTTAAAACAATATTCCAAAGCACCAATTTCTAACTGCTAGGTGGTGTCATGCCTATGACAATTTGATTTGTAGATCTTATCTAAATTATTTTACGTAAAGTGACTTCAAATTAATTTTGGTTTGAGAATTTCATGCTAACCATTGATAAGATTATAAATATCCTGGGATGCTACCCTAGATGACAAGATGCCCAAGTGATTGAGATGCCGTTAGAGAATTTTGTTCCTTGGGTAAACAAAATGATCTCAGCTGTAGTCACTTATAATAGAGTCCCTTTATAAAAATGTGAGAGGAGATTACGTCATCTAAAGGTTTTATTTGGGTAACACTAAGTTGGGAAAGTTGGAAGTATTCTTCAAAAATACAACTAAAATGAAAAAGAACCGTTTTCCTTGTTGCCTTTCTCTTATTATGTGTCACCTTATTAGAACACGTCCCTTAGGACAGATGGTCTGAAGTGTAAGCAACAAATAGGGAAGGAGTGGTAGTGATGGAAGCAAGCTAAAATAAGGAAGGACAAGTGATCTAGGTTGAAGGTTCAGTACTAGAACAAGGTAATAGCAAAGAGGAAAGACAAGGAAGGATATAATCTTTCTTTTGGTCTGATCTTACATGTCTCAACTTTAAAAATGTCTCTTCTGCCCACCTCTATTCTTCTGGTTTGTTCCTATTATACTGTGGATACATAATCAAGATTTATTATAGCAGAGTATCCCCATAGACTCTGGCAGGTAAAGGATAGTATGATTTTCCAAAGAAAAGTTCAATGCAGTTGACAGATGAAATACAATTAAAGTCTAAATTATCAAGTATCATTAGTTTAAGTCTTAAGTCCATACTTACCCATCATCATATCCTTTTTGTTACCAGATGACACTAATTGATAAATCAGATAGAGAACTGTAAACCATGATACTTAAGGGAAACTTGAATACCAAGGGCTATCCATTCTGTTCATAGGCACTATAAAGAATGGAGCATAATGCATCAAGCCTCTGATCATTTTCATTCGGTCAGATTACTGAAATGTTTATGATTTACTTTCATTATATTGCCACTTGAGATCACAAATGTTGCAGCATCCTATAGATGTAGTTCATAGTTTTTCATTCAATGGGCATACTCCAATTGCATTGTCATAATTCAAACTGATAAATCTGATTATCTTTAGTGACCATACCACTTGTTCCTTTCAGAAAACATTTTTACTCACAAATAAACATCTCATCAGAGACAACGGAGTATCCACCAAATGTATATTCCCACAATAGATACTTAGACACACACAGGAAAGAAAATTTCTATTCTGAAAGGTCTAAAATGGATATACTAGCATGTTCACATCAAAGCAGGATTATATAAAACCCAAAGGCTTCTAAGAAATCTCACTCACTCACAACAATGTTTAAATACTTTCAGGCCAACCTGGTGGCACAGCAGATTGAGTGCTGCACTGAGAAGCATCCACAGCACAGCAGCACGAGTTAGATTCCCAGACTGGGAGGGGACCCACAGGGTGCAGCAGACCTCTCCTGCCTCACCCGCCACTGCTCTCCTCAGCAGTGTATTTGTGTCCATCTGCCTGTTTTGTTCCCCGCTCTGTCTCTGGTGAATCCTATCACCTCCTATGACTCTGGCCTATACCCAGCTCTTGTATGCATAAATAAATAAATATTTAATAAACAAATACTGCTTATATCTAGAAAAAATTTTCATGTCTTAAATGCATTCACATAAAGACATCATTCTACCAATTATCTTTGCAAATCTTATCTTCAGTCATAGGTTTTAAAAGAGCAACAAACCAGAAACTCTACCAAGGCCCAGTTCAGAGTACTAAGATGTTAATACACAAATGTAATTTTGATGAAGCACAGCTTATCCAAAATCATTCTCATTTTTCCGTGAATGTGGGTATTTCTAGCTAACAAAACTAACTCTGTACCAAACTGTGCAAAAAAAATTAAGCATCTTTCCTTTTGCAACACTATGAAAAAATAGTCTTACCTACAAATATTTGAAAGACCAAGAGTTTTAGTTATTGAGCTTGCTGTATTTTAATTACATCAACTTTTATTAATTTCATACTTCAGCAGAGTGTAAAAGGAAATCCTTTCCTCTTCCTTCTCTATCATTTCTATCCAGTTCAGGGTACTGAATGAATGCACAGATTAGTTCCCAATTGTCCATCACCTTAAAAATTAATTTGAAAAGTAAACTTGGAATAAAAACATTATTTCTATTTGGAGATATACTGGGTGTTCAAGAAGCCCCAACTATCCACAGTGCACACATCTCAACTATGCACACACTGTACCAAGTGTCACAAAATGCTTCATTCAGCCAGCTGGAGATACAGATTCCATACTGAGGAACACAGAGCTTTCTACACTAACAATGCCCATGTGGGTCTTTACTCATTTCATAGAGGAGAAAGAAGAAAGACGAGTAGGGAGTAGGCCTGGGGAGGGTTTGGAAGCTTCTGTGACTGTTTTGAAAAAAAGGAAGACTTATTGGAGACAAAAGAAAATGTTTGCAACCGTTCAGCAGAGTGTATTAGGGGCCAAATGAAGTAGTTACAAGTCATTCTGGAATAAAGAGTATTAGGCAGATATTTCAAACTTTTGGCCGCTAGATTATTATTCACCAAAACCTCACAACCTCCTGTTTATCCTGTTTGTACAACCTCCTGTTGTAAAGCAATGTTACACTTCCCTGTCACTACCAATAACATGTTTTTAAAATGTGAGGGTCAGAGGTTATATATTAAATATCATATACTGACACCTTATCTTTCTAGGTAACTTACCTAACACTTTCAATTATTCAGAATTAGCCAATAACCTAGATGACAGTCAAACATATATCTTATAAGAATGAAGAAGCATTAAGATTTATGTTCTTTACACACAAAATATGGTATACCAAAACATTGTAGGACTACTGTATATATTTCTCAGTAAAACAACTTGAATTCTTGTTAGAGAGAGAAGACTACAAAATGATATTGTGAGATTGAAGAAAATGAACAGAAATAGAAGAGGCCACATAGCAAGAGAGAGGTAAGAATGAAAGAGAATGAGAATGAGGATCTTCACTGATCTGAAGTTCACTATTAGTTCAATTGTAAGGAAAGCTGAAAGAATCATTTGGGGAACATTTACTATGACAATTTATAATGAGCTAACATAAACACAAAACATTTATAATAACAAATATGTTCCAGACAACATACTTGAAAATAGAAAGTTTTGTTGCTAACTTTTTCTCTTAAAGTATTTTACCAAATAAAAATATAGTAAATTCAGTGCTAAGCAGAAAGTAATAATAACTTATATTTATACTGCTTTGCAGCATACAAAGAATTTTCGCATACAGTATCTCATTGGAACCATACTGAACTATTCACTTTTCTGTTGTGGAAGCCATTTGTACTGACAAGAAGCTGTTGCAAGCATCATTCTCCACATGTGGGTCTTTAAGATGTGATATTTGCCATAACAGAGTTTGTCTCTGTTTGCCCCTCTCTCTAAATCCTCCTCTTCTGGCACTCTTCCTTATTTTCTAAATCACCAAACTCTACCATACAAATGTCAGTCTGATCTCCTTACCCTTTCTTATGTTGAGCCTTATTTCAGACACAGGATCCAACTTTCCCTTCCTTTTCCCTACCCTCCAGCCCCAAAAGAACTGTTTTCCACTTTTTTGTACACCTGGGCCACTCCCTCTCCAACTTCCACCTTTCCAAGAAGGCACTTGTTTTTGAAGCATTTCAGCTATGAAGACCACCCACCATGTGGCTCACTTCTTGTTCTCATTCTATATTGTACAGCACCAACTTTTATCTTTAGATTGTGAGCTCCTCAGAGAAAGGATTTACTTCTTTGTTTAGGGCAATCAACCTATTGTAAAGCACTGTGTATACTTGCAGACTATTACTAATGCGATTCTTCCGGGGTTTCACTGGAATTATCACTGAGTCATGTAACTTCACATGGGCATCATTTTTCTTCCCTTGAATTATTTGGGGCTCTCCCAGACTTTTTAAAAAGTAAAAATTAGTACATTATGCTTTCAAGAGTACTGTCAGCTACGCATTTAAATGTGTATGCTTCATCCTGCTTTACTCTATATCTCATACATAACAATATCAAATTAAATAACTTCTAAGAGGCTGTTACAAAGGTAAAACACAAAGCCATTCTGTTTTTGGCTAATCTATAGATAATCTTATCCATTCCTCCTATATAGAAAAATCACACTGGTCCACTTAGAATTGAATACATCCCAGCTATCATTTGTTACAATGCTGCATGAGCGGAACAATGCTGGTTAGAAAAAATAGAGTTATTGATTTCCCTTGAAGGGAAAGAAACCTTAAGATACACAGGGTTACTGAATAATAAATCCATTTCTTCAATCAATGCAAATGTTTAGTGACTTGAAGTAAACTTTAGAAAGTCATATTGCATTAGAGGATAAACATATCAAATAGGACATCATAAATTCTCATGTGGAAACAGAAGTCAGATATAATCCAAAATCTCCAGTCTCAGCAATTGCTTTCATAAGTATCAATATGGAAAGAGGCAGATGTGGTTTCTTGCAGATGTGGTGTCCCTCCCTCCCTCCTCCTTTCTTCTCCCCCACCCAAACTTGTCCAGTTTATATTTAAGCATTTGTTTTAAAAAATATTTGCTAACTTTAAGTGCAGCTCCCAGGTCTACGCTACAGTGAAAAATAACTCAAATGTCTGCAAGCACATTAGAATAATGCAAAATTTAATTGTCAAATTACCTTGTTCTGAAGTCAGAGAGGTAACACCTTGACACTGTCTTTTATCTCGAAGAAATTTTAGTCCACCTCATGAGACCTGGGGCCATTCCAGATACCTATTACCTCCAACTCATAAGCAATAACTTACTCTCTACCCCACTGGGACTTTTGGCTTCTACACAATTACCTGGATGAATCACAGTGCCTAACTTTTGTTCTTTGTATATATGGATAGAGATGGACACTTTCTAAACCCTGTACATGATATTTGTAAGTCATCTTAAAGGAAAGTTCCAAAGAAGAGCATAAGATTGCTGTGGAAATAAAGGGATACAAAGATCAATTATTTTAGCATCCAAGTACATTTCAGTATAAACCCTGTGAGTGTCACAAAGCAAAAATGCAGAAAAAGTGGGTGAGAATGATGACTCCATAAGTAAAATATGCTACTAAGTTCACGTCTACAGGCATATAAAGAGTCTATTCCATAGTGAGACTAGCCCATATGTAGGGCTCTGCACAACATATAAATAAACTTATTTTCCCATCAATACAAGAATGCATTGTAGGATAGGTATAGATTATATCACCACCATCCCTTAATGAGATTTTCAGACTGTGTGGCTAATAGAAGATAAAATATGATGTGACAGGTGAAGTCAAGATGATTAAAATTTGGATTATTAAAATGACATCTTGACACATACCTACAATGGTTTTATTATGAAAGTTCAGCATTCTGTTCACAAGCTTCATAATATCTCTCTAGGCAGAATTAAATGTGTAAGATTTTCTTCCTTATAAACGAGGTACTGTAAAATAGTTAACACATCTGCTGGGGTGAAGTCAAAATATTTTTTCAATTAGAATGAAGAGGTACAGACTACAATAAATCCTTGCTGTAATGCCAGATTACCTTTTACTTCCCAAAAGAGACACATTAGGTTAAAATTATTTAACATTAAACATTCATAATCATAAAATCAATACTTTTCAAAAAATAAATTTTAACTAATGTTCAATCGTGGAATTAAATTCACTAAACAAATGTTAACACTGTGCTATCACACTTTACCAACCAAGGTTGGTCAGTACACCCTTTAATTACTAAATTATTCACAGCATACTCATTAATTACTAAAGAGATATAACTAGTTTCTTCTTAGCCCAACAGGATCTACCAGGACTTTCTCATCTGCTACATTCAGAAAAAAAATGAGAAATTAAAATGACCATGAGATTGACAATTATTAACAAAATGAACAGGGGTTCATGTTAAATGTAGGTTAAGAGTTGATCACTAATTTATCTCCCCTCAACCAACCCTTCTATTTCTTTAGTTTGAATAGATTTTTTTAAGTAATTGGTGTGTTGTTAAAAATCATATTCCCAATCCATAGGAAGAGACTATAAGAAAATATAACTCATTGTTGTTAATGGTAAATTAGCAAGTAATCACCACCTAGTAGTACTGAGAAAAAGATAGAAAAGCAAACTTCTTACTCCTCTTACCCAGTATCGTCTCTTCTTTCTCTCACAAGGTAGGCACAAAACCAGATATTCATATTATAAACTAGCTGTTAGTAAATCAGAATCAGAAACAAGCATTTACTTGTCAGATTTATTTGTAATAATGTAGTCCACTGCACTCAGTACAACATAGCACCATTACCATAGAACATCCAAGAGAGGGTGGAAATATTTTGTCTTTGTCATAGGATTTTACTTGAATAAAAGAGAAAGTATCCTGATAGTGAAAATGCTAAAAGAATACATGACTTAGGAGGTTACAAAATTTCATTCCCAAGGACCCTTTAAAAATAAGATAATCAACTTCCTAAAAAAAATAAAAAAGATACTCATCTTACTAGAGAGGTTTAGGTAGACTAAGGGAGGAAGACAGATGAAACTCACCAAACGCATGCAGCACTATAACAATAAAAAGGGCCTCAATTCCACAGATGGAATAAGATAAATTCACTGCTTGTAATTACTAACCTGATCCATCCATAAATACTGATTTTTGCCATTTGATGCTTACAAGCACCTTGGCAATTCCTCTAATAAAGAATGCAATTATAAGTCTTTTGTATGGGAATACTTGGGACAAATGGGAGGAGAAATCCTGTATAATAGGAAAACACACATTATATATGCTCTAGGTTAGTTACTTCCTCAGGAGAAAGATAAACTATAAAAGAAAGGCTTTCCTTATTTCACTTTTCTGACAGAAGTGATAGCAACTAGGCCCCCACGGGAAGGGGGGGAGGAGGGGGAGGAGGAGGAGGAGGAGGAGGAGGAGGAAGAGGAGGAGGAGGAGGAGG
>JAGFMF010011943.1:21345-43074 GCA_019455555.1 Galemys pyrenaicus | reverse complement strand
GGGGGGGGGGGGGGGGGGGGGGGGGGGGAGGGAAGGTCCTGTCTCTGACATTGACTGAAAGGAGTACCAAAGGCCCTGGGTCTGGTGTCTCAAAGAGCTATTCACTGTTAGTAAACCAAACAAATTATAAAGAGCTGTTAACACTGGGTGTCTCTGACACTGCTTCTCTAGGACCAGTAGTGGCCATCACTACTAGCCAGTGCTGTCCAGCTCTCCTGGTGACCAGTGACAACCATCACTAATGCTATCTGGATGAAGCAGCCAGCCACTTGTGGTTACAATAAGCTTTTTGTTTATCCCTGGTTGTAAAATAAACCCCATGGTTGTTGTTCCTGGAGTCTGAGGTCTCTTGCAATTGTGCATGTGGGTGAGAACCCATAGAAAGTGACCTATATCAGGCACTGTCTTCTGGTAGGCTATAGCCCCTATGCTATAACCCTTGGTTCTGGTTTGTGGCCTTTTGGGGCTTTTTGGTGGCTCTCTGGTCTTAGAGCCCTCTCTGCTCCTGTTTCAGAACCTAGGAAGCTCAAGAGTCCTTGTTTTTAGCCCCTATACTATGCTGTCTTCAAAGAGGAGACAGTCAATTTATGGTTATTGTTTTACTGATTATAGTAAAGATATCCTGCTTTTCCTTCTCTTTCTTTTTTAAATGTAATAAAATTTTATAGGCAACCATCATCATGAATCTGATCTTTGTTTACATGATGCATATTTATAGCACACGATGTCTCTTGTTAGCACAGCCCTTAGTAAGAAAGGTTTGCATATTACTGGGGGTGAATAGACACAGAATTTTGTAAATGCTCTGTAGAAGAATGTGGTTTTCATTTTCAAATATTTTTCTATTGCCAGTTTAGCAGGTGTTTCTCTGGATCCTATTAACCTGAGGGTTAAAATCAAGGTACCTGGATCACAATGAAAGCTCTAAGAAACATCAAACTCCTCCCCTCAAATTCAGGTACTCCAGCTATTCCATTTCCTTCTGGATCCAGCAGTATCTCTTATTCTTCCAGTATCTGCTAACTGCTCTCCCCAGAAATGGACTAAACGGCTTTCCATCTTTTATCTTCTCAAAGGGAGTAATCATTCCTCCTGTACTTACCTTCCTTACCAGCCTAGCAGCAGTTGAATTGACAGCACTAGTCTGTCAATTCCAATGGTTCTGCCATTTTCATTAAGGTACCTCCTTTCCCAACTCAGTTTTATCTGATAATATTAACCACTACCTTACCAACGCTCTATCTTCAGCTATCCAGTTGCTAAAAGTAGAAAAAGATAGTCTTAATTCTTCCTTTTTCTCTACCTCCATATCCCATTGGCAAGCCTTGTTGTCTATCTCAAAATTACAAACAAAATCTTGCACTTCTCTGATTCTACATTGTTAACATTCTAATGCTAGACCCCATTATCTCTTCCTTAGACAAAAGCAGTAGCTTCCCAGTTAGTCTTCCTACTTCCACTCTTGACTTCCTAACAATCCACTGTCCACTCAGCAGAGTAACCTTGTTATAGCACAATCTAATCAATTGTACTCCCCCCTAAAATCTTCCATTTCTTTTCCACTGCACTCAGAATAAAATCAGAATTTTTACCATGTTTTTAAACCCCATGCTGAATGATCTGGTTTAACATTTAACACTACTTATGTTTTCCCTTCGGTCCTACAAAGGTCAAACTTTCTCTAATATCAGGGCTTATTAACTTGCCTTTTC
This sequence comes from Galemys pyrenaicus, assembly GCA_019455555.1. NCBI lineage: Eukaryota > Metazoa > Chordata > Mammalia > Eulipotyphla > Talpidae > Galemys > Galemys pyrenaicus. The sequence goes on along the minus strand of JAGFMF010011943.1, from coordinate 41,362 downwards.
CTTTACTTGGAACACTCTCTCCTATTTGTGTGGCTAGATCCACCTCAGCTGTAATTTAGTTTAAATGTTATTTCTTCAAAGGTATCTTCTAACCACTTTAACAAGTATTGTCTTCATCATTATTATCTCTACCTCACTACCCTATTTCCTTGTTCATATTTATTACCATCTTATACTGTTTTTGAAATTCATTGCCTGCTCCCCTCCCCCAAGTGCTGAAGGAGGGGAGGGGACTATGTATATCATCATTATATCTTCAGTGTCTAAATCCTCAAAACATATTTGAGAGGGAGGAAACATTTGTGGCCTGCAGTGCATGGAGGCAGCCTCTACTCGTGGTAGCACCGGTAGTGAAACTTGGGCTTTCCTGAGGTTGTCCCTCTCTGCTGCTGTACTAGATGGCAAATCCCTTCTTTTCCCACTGGGAACACAGACATACTAAGTGTTTCTCCGTTTCATTTCTAAAGGTTACCCACAATCCAAAAGCTGGTGTTTCTCTTCATCTTCTTTCTTCTAGTGCTAAGAAAGAGGAGTGGAAATCCCCTCCCCCCTCATTTGTAAGAGAAAACCTGCATCTCTTCCTATCTGAATTTCCTTGCAGGAGTCAAAGACTTCTCTCCAAAACACTTCTGCTTTTACTCCAATCCAGGTCTTGTATGTCCAAGACTCTAGTTTGCACCGTCTCTATATATATATACCCTGCAAAAGCATACTGGAAGTATAAAAGCAGAGTATAAAAACATACTGGAAGTCACTAGAGTTTTGTGGGCAAAAAAATCAAATTTGAATTCTGAAGACATCTACCTTTTTAGTTAATAAAATTATAGCTAGATTTCCACGAAGACACAATGGAAGAAAACTACATGTAGGGGAACAGAATTTGAGGTTGGGAGAGGTGGCTAAACATTATATCACTGCCCTATCTCTATATAGAAACTTCTGCTAAATTACCAATCTTAGGAGATCTGGGTGTGATTTCACTAATGGAGCAGGCCAGTTTCCTTGAAAGACCAACTTGTAACATTTCCATAGTAACTTGGAGAAAACATGATTTGTTGCTTACAATCTGAATAGAGGCAACTACAATGAAAATAATGGGAAGGAGAGAAAAATAGAGAATGAGAGGGAGAGACAAAATGCAAGAGAGAATGAAAAAAAACAAAAGCGACAAAATGGGAGCAAGAGGATGAGAGGGAAAATAGGAGAATGGAGGGTGGGGGAGGGAAAAGCAGGGGAGTAGAGAATCTTGGTTTTCATATTTAGCTTTTATGACTGAAAGTTTCTAGGCACTTGATATTTTAGAACATTGATGAGATAAATCAAGTCCATTAGTAAGGCTTTTAGTATTTTATTTGTGGGATCTCTTCATTATTAACTAGCAAGGAAAAGGCTGCTTTGATGGTCCTAAGCACAGAAGAACCAAAGTAAAAAGAATTTGGAGCTCAAAACCATGTATTTGTTTTGTTCTTTGTGATAGCTATGATTAAAGTTTAGTTAATGGAAGACAAGAGGCAGAATCATTAGCTAGAAAGAATGCCAATCTCAAATACTATTAACTATAAGAACTGCTGCTCTATCTATTAGTGCATAGTCTTCCAATCTTTTCACTAATGGTTGTTTTATTTTATTTCCCCCCAAAGAACCCCATTTCTGGAAAGCTTAATTTCCTAGACAAATGACATCTATTAATCATCCTTTAGATTTTATCAATTGAGAACATACAGATACTGTGATATCATGATTTATAGAATATATAGAGATACACATATGATCATTCACATGAACAAGATACATTTCTCATGGATATTTGTTCTTCATCCATCATTCTATTTCACAGCTCCCCAAAAGCCTTGGAACTTCCTAAGTGTCAAAAGTGTTAAAGGTGTGTCTTTTGTACACAAAAACATTGAATCAAAAGAATACCTATACCCCTATGTTTATTGTAGCACTATTTACAATAAGTAAGACCTGGAAACAACCTAAATGCCCAAAAACAGATGACCGGATCAAGAAGATTTGGTACATATGCACAATGGAATACTATTCAGCAATCAAAAAAGATAAACTAGAGTCATTCATAGAAACATGGATGAAGCTAGAGGGGATTATGCTCAGCGAAATAAGGCAGAGGGCAAAAGAAATACCGGATGGTTTCACCCCTAAGAGGAATATAAGGGAACCAAATAAACGACCAAGGGAAAGCATAACAACAACAATTATAATAATAATAAACACAACAAAAACAAAAAGACAAGGATAAATTGGGAACACTTTGTGGGGAGGGAGAGGGTTGAGGGTAGAAAGAGCACAAGGGTCTGAGGTGATGGTCACTGGTGAAATAGTGGTGGGAAACCCATGGGGACCACAATTGATGTCAAATATATATAAATAAAGGGGGGAAAAAAGGTATGTTTTGTTGTCAGTGAGGTAACTTTTGGAAGACACCAGAGGAGGGGGGCTGATTGCCAGGGAAATCAACAAGAATAGAAGGTTGGAACTTTGATCCAGTATCTTACCTCCCACTGCCACACACACAAACCTCCAGGGAGAGGGGCAGAAAGTTGAACCATTTGCCAATGAGCAATTAGTCAATCTCCCTTAAGGAAGACTTCATAAAAACCCAAGAGGAGGTGGCTTGGAGAACATCTGTGTTGATGAAGACATGGAGATTTGGAGAGAATAGCATATCTAGAGGGTATGAAAACACTACATCTTTACCCTATACCTTGTCCTATGCATCTTTTCCATCTGGTTGTTGATTCATATCATTTATTATCCTTTGTAATAAGCTGGTGATCTAGTGAGTAGATAGGTTTCTTGAGTTGTTGTAACCTTCAACCAAATTAATCAAACCTGAGTAGGATCCCTGAGAAACTCTGATTTATATAGTCTGAAGCAGAGATAATAAATAATTTGGGCTTGCTAAGAGCACCTGAAGCTTAGGGAAGGGGTCCTGGGAACTCTCTTATTTGTATGCAATTATTCAGAAGTCCAGGTTGCAGCCAGATCTTGCAACTGGCATTTGAAGTAGAAGGTCTTGGGAGACTGAGCCTTTACCTGGGTTGAATTTTCTGACATTCTGCTAGTATCCAATAATTTCTTGGTGATGTGGGGACACTTCAGCAACCACAATCACATTGGAAATTGGGTCCTGGACCTCAAACATAGCTATCCATTAGAATTTGTGATTACTATGAGAAAGTGAGTATTATCATAAGTTGATGGAATTCCAAGGGGTCGCATAGAAATTTGGACGTTTAATCCCCTGGACAAATGGCATTTGAAAACTGCTCAGAGTCCCATTCTTGCTCTTCACAGACTCTAGATGATTAAGTGTGATCCAGTAAAAAAAATAAAGCTTTCAACATAGCTCTCCAATGAAATAAAATAAATGATAGAGAAATACGTCTTTCTATTCATTGAAGAATAATCCTGAAGTACAAAGCAGAGAGGAAGAGGAGCTAGTTGTACTTCTGGTGCTATCTGGATGCTGTTTTATGCAGAATGAGAGAAAGGAAAGAACATGGGCTCTAGGGCAGGCGGATTGGCTGGGAGGGGGGTAACTGCCAAATTTTACAAGAATATACCAGCTTGTGCCCTTAGGCAAGTTATTAAGTTTCAAGTTCTTTATCTGAAAATGGGGATGATATCATCTACTTTAAAGCACTTTATAAGGATCAGATGAGACGTATATAAAGTACCTACTAGCACTGCCTACACCCCCCACATTATTACTCTAAAGCACAATATCTTGTTGCTTAGTCAGTAACATCCTCATTTCTCAAAGATCACCTGCTGGCTGGTAAAACTGATGGGTGGATACAATTAAAGGTCCAGTTCATAGTATATTTTTAGGTTCTTGCAATCTTTCATCTAGGTCTTAGGTAGCTACACCTTTACTTCAGTAACTACACCTTTGTTTCCTCTGTTAATGTGGATACAAGTATACTCCAGTGTCTAAGAGGTCATACAATAGAATCATGCATTAAGTTGCAGTCCTATGACCAAAGAGCATAGGACTAATTGCAGTGATAAGCCTATGGAAGAATAAGGTTTCACAGTCAGATATCTGGGTCAGAATTCCATCTTCTGTCCATGGTATGCTATATAATCTTGGAAAAGATACTGTATCATCTTTAGCCTCAGTTTCCTCCTCCGTAGAATTGGAATATTTAATTCCAAAAGTTTCTGTAAGGATTAAAAGAGAAAATGCACATAAAGGGCTTAGCACACTGCCTGGAACACATATGTATAATAATATGTTGTCAGTTTTATTATAATATCACTGTGATATGCCACGGAGTAATAGGGTAAAGCACCAAAGTACTGTGCTCTTGACAGGGAACATCACTGATATAAGTAATACTTGAGAACTCAAAGCAGGGTAGCCAAGTCAACAGAAGGTATCACTCACTTTCTTCATCAGATTTTACGGATAACACATGACCTGTGCCCAGATAAATAATTAGGCCTCTCTTATAACAGCTAAAGAAGATTCTAAAAACATTATAATATAACATATATAACTAAATATGGAGTCTCATAAAATTTCTCTATCTCACATAGCTTGAAGTTTAAGTTCACTGATTCAGACCAGGTGGAAATTCAACACATTTCCAAAATAGCCACTTTAACTATTTTCAGGTATTTATAAAATAGAATTAGGCCATAGATATTCTGCCTGGGTATTGAACACATCCACCTACATAGGGTGAATTACCCCAAGATCCAAGTGGGCCATTAACACTGTCTTTGTTTTTCCTCAATTTTTAAAAATGTCACAGTTTTAAAGATTACTCACATAATTTTCACTTGGACAGTGGTGGAAGAAGGCATTAGGTATATAAAAGCCAAGAAATATGGTGTGATTCCAATAATACTTAATGGAAGTCAGAGACAGAGACAGTTCTATAGGGATAAGTTTACTCATGTGCAAATTAAGTGAAAAGACACAGGCTTTCTCTGTAAGCTATAAAAGTCTGCCATCTTAAGTTTGCATATTAATACAAACAAATGAGGGCTCAAATATACAAAAGTTTAGTTATTATATAATGTCTGATACTTAGAAGTAACTACTAGATACTCTTCTTCTATATCCCTACCACAAATAATTGCTTAGTCAATTTTCCCAGCGATACATGGGGAGTGAAGACAGTAGTAGTGATAGTGGTAGTGATGGTGATGATTGTAGTAGTTTAAAATTATTTCAACTTTCTGTGGGTCACATCTTGTTATAAACACTGAAGTATTAACTTAAGCCTGACACCACCTCCAAAAAAGGGAAGTAATGCTTATCTAAAGTTTGTAGAAGAGGAAAATCAGACACAGAAAAGTAAAGTGACTTACCTTAACCACTAAAAAGCCAAAATTCAAACTAAATTATCAATTCTTAATCACTATGCAAAAATAAAGTGGCATAAAGAAAGAGTACTGGGCCAGCATTTACAATGCCAGTCAAGACAGACTAAAAATTAATAGATTTATTCTCATTCCTTAAACAACTACAAAACCAGAGAGAGATGTAAAACAACATTTTTTTTCAAATATTGAACAAAAAGTTATATGGAATTGTATTCCTCCCTGCCACCACAAAGGGAAAAGTTAAGTGAAATTATCACCCCAATATTATGTGGAAGCAGTTTCCAAGCCACAGTACCAGGAGAGAAAATTCAGAGCCAGTAGTCTCATTGAGTTAAAGAAGTAGATATTGAATCCAGTTCAGAGGGGACAATGTTGTTTGAAATTAAAGAAAGGAAAGGCACAAGAGAGCTGCATAGAGTGTGAGCTCCAGAGATCTACAAAGATGTACCCTTGATTCTTTTTTTTATTTTTAATTTCATATATATTTTACATTATTTTTCATTTTTGTACAGTGTATATTTCTTGTCCCCATGAAATTCCCATCATCAATTCACCCATGCACCATCACCATAATCCTTTGTGCTCTTCCTACCCATTTTGTTCCTTCTCCCTCCTCCTCCCCTAGGGAATGTCTCAGATTTATAATTGTCTATTGATTTTGATTTTTAATTTATTTGATTTGATTCATTTGATTTGATTTCCCCCCTTTGTCCATTATTTGTTTCCTTTACATTCCTCCTATAAGTGAAACAATCATATTTTCCCTTCTCTTTCTGGCTTATTTCACTGAGGATAATCCCTTCTAGCTCCATCCATGTTGCTGCAAATTGCATGAGTTTATATTTTTTGATTGTGGCATAATATTCTATTGCGTATATATACCACACCTTCTTGATCCAGTCATCTATTTTTGGACATTTGGGTTTTATCCATAGCTTGCCTATTGAGAAAAGTGATTCTCTGGCTGAAAACTATATAAGCAAGAAAGTAAACAACACAGAGCTAAGATAAAGAACCATTATAAAGGAATGGGAGAATGACTTCTAGGACAGTGAAAAAGGGAGCTGGACAGATAGATTCTCAATCCAGCTAAACAACTGTAATTACTGAAAATAAGAAAAATGTAACAACTACTAAAATCTCTGGAAATTGTTCTAAATGTATACAGTAAATGATGAATCATTTTTTCAAGAAAATCTACTAAACTTTGGTAAAGGAAATGACTGCCTATGGCATTTGACATAACACCTAAATATCCCAGGCCCAGTGTGACAGTAATTCCACTTTGAGCAGTTGTAGCCAATAACATAGGGCTTTCGAGTTCCCAGTTCCCAATCAAGGATTACCCTGTCATGTAGGATGTGACAGGATGCCCACTTTAATCACTCCCATCATGTATTTCAGAACTCTTATCTCAATGGGCTTGACTGAAAGACCTGAGATTCCCTTCATCCACCTACCTTCCACTCACAGAATAAAAGCTCTACTCTAGGCATGGCAGACCAAGAATATTGGATCTCAAATGTTATTACCTCAGATCACTTGTAAGGTTCTACACCTCTATACCTCACAGATCAAGAAGTCCAGAAGCTAAAAGCCCCACTTTACATACCATGAATAAGAAGGAATATAACACAGAGAGAAGTAGGACACGGTTTCAACCTCCAGCTATGAATGAATGGTGGATTTTTTTTTCTCTTGGGGCACAGGAGGGTCATAAGCATAGAATATTCCATCATAATTCATCCTTAGGAAACTGACTTTATTTTGAACAGAGAATGAAGTTCAAACCTCAGAGAACTATGGAAATTTTAGTGATGAAAACTTAAGGAGGGGTTGGTTGCTCCACTGCAGCAAAGCCATGTATCAGTTAGAAGCTTAACAGAGAACCAGGGGAAAATATAGCCAAGAGACCTCCCAGGGTCAACATAAATCTCAAATAGTGGTCTCAGAACTACCCATGAAAAGGATATGAGTTTACTTGTATTAGATGGATTTATATACTCAGAACATTATTAAAAATAATAAAACAGGGCCTCCCTGGTGACACAGCAGGTTGAGCACCACACTGTGAAGCATCCACGGCACAGCAGCGCAAGTTCAATCCCTGGTCAGGTAGGGGACCCACATCATGCAGCAGACCTCTCCTGCCTGGCCTGCTACTCCCCTCAGCAGTATATTTCAGTCGATCTGCCTGTTCTTCTCCCCACTCTGTCTCTGGTGAATCCTCTTACCTCCCACACCTCTGGCCTGTACCCCTGCTCTTGTATGCATAAATTTAAAAAAAATCTTTAAAAAAATGAATATATGGCAACTAATGTCAGTAATAGTTGTCTATGATATCAATAGTGACAACAAATTAGAGAAGTCAGAGAAAGACATTTAAATAAGGTCCTACTAAAACCATTGCCATTCCAAGGTAACTATAGACATTCAAAACATTGTGCCCTCTGAAGAAAAGATATCAGATGCTTCACACTGTAAGGGAAATAGACTTCAATGAACATGTACAGCCAAGCTACTAAACAAATAAACAACAATCCCTGGAAAGGGTGTGTGTGACTGTAATCAGTTTTCAAGCTGCTACAACATATCATGTAAAAACATATAAAACATACAAAGAAACAAAATTTGACTCATACACAGAGGAAAAAGGTAGGCAATAAAAATTTTCTTGAGAAGGTTGAGATATTGAATTGAGCAAACAAAGGCTTCAAAGCATATAGTACAAGTATGTTTTAAAACTTGTAAGAAATCATAGTTAAAGAAGTAATGGAATCTACCAAGCAATGCCTCATCAAAAACAAATTCTAGAGGTAGAATTTTAAAAAGAACCAAAAGGAGGGCCTCCCTGGTGACACAGGGGTTAAAGTCTCAGCATTATCAAGCTATTGCCAGCCACTGCTGCATGAATTCCATTCCCGGCCAGGGAGGTGATCCAAAGGCAGGGGCAGGGAAGATCTTCCTATCTCACCCACTACTCCCCTTAGCTGTGTATTTCAATGAATCTGTTTGTTCTGTTCCCCACTCTGTCTTTGGTGAATCTTCTCACCCCTTCTCCCCGCACCTTTGGCCTACGTCCCAGTTGTATGCATAAATAAGTAAAAAATAAATCTTAAAAAAAATAAAAGAACCAAAAGGAAACTCTAGAGCTAAAAAGAACAATTGAAGGAAAAAAAATCATGAGAGGATCACAATAATAGAACTGATAGACAGAAGAAGAATCAGTGAACTTAAAGATCAGCAAATGATGCAAACCATAAAAAAATGAAAAAAGAAGAAACTCTGAAAAATGTAGGAATCCATTAAACATACCGGCACACATGTAAACAAAATACTAGTGAAAGAGGAGAACAAGGGGTGTAGAAAAGATACTAGGAGAAATAAAAACCAAAAACTTCACAAATTTGGTGAAAAAAATTAACCTGCACATACAAGAAGTTCAATATACTCCAAGCAACATAATGAAAAGAGATTGACACTCCGAAAAATCATAGCAAAAATACTGACAAAGAAAAATTAAAACTTGAAAGTGATAAAAGAAATACTGACATATATAAGGGAATTCAAGAAGTTTAACAGCTGAAGTACCATAAAAGACAATGCCATTAAAAGGAATCAAGATATTTTCAAAGTAATAAAAGAAAAACTGTGAACCAATAATCTTCTATCTGGAAAAACGATTATTCAAAATGAAGATAAAATAACATTATTCCCAGATAAGCAAAAAGACTGGCAGAATTTTTTACTAGCAGAACTGTCTTATAGGAAGAAGTAAAGAAAGTTCTTCAGACAGAAAGAAAGTAACCCCTGATGGTAATTTTGATAATAAACTAATAAACAGAGAGTTAAAAGATAGAAAAATATTTATTTTCTCCTTTCTCTTTTTTATTTTATAATTTAGTAATTTTTTTTACTATTGTGGTATCACTGGTTTACAGTACTGTAATGATTAAGGGCAACAGATCTATGTTAGCATACTACAGTCGCCATCAAAGTACCCATAATCTCCCTTTCTCCTAACTAATTTAATTGTATGAAGCAATATTTATATTACTGAACTGTTGGGTGTGTAATATATTGAAATGTAATACATTTGATAATAATATGCCAGGGAGCTGGGTCAGAACAAGTTGTACTGAAGTAAGGAAATAACACAATATGGTGAATTAAAACTACATGGAAAAAAAGAATAATAGTAATAGAAAAAAAACAGAATAGTAATAGAAAGGTTAATATATATAATGAACTTTATAAATACATACTTGCTCTCCTTTATTCTCCCAACTTTTAAAAATAATATAAATTTTATAAGGCAATAAGGTTTGCAGCATACATAGACATAATAACAGCACCAAAAAATCAAAAATGGAGAGGAGATATTGCTATATATGTGTGTGTCTATATCACACAGAAATTAAGTTAGTAAAAATATGAACTGGATTATGATAAATTAAGATGCATATGATAAGCTTTGAAGCAACAAAATACTAAAACATTACAAAAGGATAATTAAAAGAATTAAAATGCCACACTAGGAAATATTCACTTCATGCAAAAGAAAACATCCAAAGATAAACAGAGGGAAAAAAGATACAAGACATATAGAACACCAAAAGTAAAGTGGCAGATATAAACCAAACTACATTAATAATAATATTAAATAGGACAGGTTTTAAATAATTCAAGATTGACAATTGTCAGGTTGCCTTAAAAACAAGATTCAGTTACAGCTAACTAAAGGACATACAGCTAAGATTCAAAGATACATACTGGTTAAAAGTTTAAAAAAATGGAAAAAATATATCATGCAAATAGCAATCATAAAAATGTTCACGTGGTCATACAAATTTCAAACAAAATAAATGTTAGAACCAAAACAATTACTAGAGATAAACAGGGACATTATATAATAATAAAAGGGTTAATCTATCAAGAAAACCTAACAATTACAAATAATTTATGTTCCCAACAACAGAGGCCCAAAGTACATGAATCATGATTTGAATGGAGAAATAGACAATTCAAAAATAGTAGTAGATGACTTCATAATTCCCCTTTCAATAACAAACAGAACAGCTAGGTAGTGGTCTTCTGCTTATTGATCTTGTAAGGATGCAGGAGATTTAAACAAAGCTATATAAAACTATATTAACATTATAGCCAACAACAGCAGAATATGCATTCTTAAGTATACAAAGAGCATCTCTAGGTTAGGCCATATGCTAGGCTATAAAACAAATCTTAATACACTTTAAAGGAAATGAGTTATACAAAGTGTCTTCCCTTACTACAATAGAACGAAATTAACAATCAAAAACTAAAATAAATATGGCCAATTCATAAACATATAGAAATATATATAGAAATATAGAAGCATCACACTTCTTATTAACTCATGAGTTGATGAAAAAAATCACACTGAAACTTAAAAAAATATTTTGAGATGTATAAAAATGATATGATATACCAAGACTTATGGAATGCATGAAAACAATGCTTTGAGGTAAATTTATAAATGTAAGTATCTACATGAAAAAAGATGATATAAAATAAATAATGTTAGCTGGATACTTGGTGGTGGGCATAGTGAGATATATTATAAACAGTTGCTGAGATGGGAAAAATGTACTCCTGAAACTTATGCAGTGTTATAAACTAATGCTATTTCAAAAAATAATAATTTTCTATGTTAAATTACTAGAAAAAGAGCAATCTAAATCCAAAGCAAGCAGAAGATAAAAAGTAATGAATATTAGTAATGAAATTAATGAAACAATAAAGAGAAAAATAGAAAAAAAAAAAACAAAGTTGGTCATTTGAAAAGATCTCCAAAATACAGAAACCTTTAGTTAGACTGATGAAGCAAAACAGAGAGAATAATCAAATTCATAAAAGCATGAAAGAAATGGGAGGCATAAATACTTACTGTACAAATATAAAAATAGAACTGAGAGATTGAAAATATGATATCTAAAATGAATATAATATTGGATGGATTTAACAAGAGATTATACATTATAGGAAAAGATTGGTAAATTTGAAGATCAAGCAAAAGAAAACATCCCAAATGAAGCACAGAAAGAAAAATTACTAAAAATAAAAGAAATGGATAGATCATTGGCCTCCCAAAAGGAGACAGACCGGAAATACAAAGGCCAAAAACTTACTTATTTAGTAAATATGATAAAACTGAAAATTCAAGGTTACCAAATCTCAATGAAGATAAACGCAAAGAGAATGATACTAAGGCACTCACAGTTTAGTTAAGTTCATTTGAACCAGTGATAAAGAGAAAATGCTAAAAACATCCAAATTAAGGACAAATATATTATATATAGAGAAGCAAATGTGAGACTGGTCATATCAGAAGCTGTGCTATTTAGAAGACAGTAGAGTGACATCTTTAAGTGGTGAAAGAAAAATCTGTCAACCTAGAATTCTTTACCAGTGAAATTGGCTTTTAAAATAAACTCTTTTAGGCAAACAAAAGCTGAGAGAACTCATCACTAGGAGATCTACCCTATAAGAAATTTTATATGAAGTTCTTCAGGCAGAAGGAAAATAATACTAGAAGCAAATGTTGATTTATACAAAGAAGTAAACAGTACCACCAATGGCGAATATGAATGATCTTTTATTTTTTAAAATGTCTGTAAAAGATCAATGACTGTTTAAAGCAAATATGTTAACAATGCATTATAGAGTTTACAGCATACATAAATGCAAAATATGTGACAACAGCATCACAAAAGATGGTGTTCACACTATATATGAAGTAGTATAATATTATTTTAAAGAAGACTATACTAAGTGCCACCTTTCCCAGCAAACACTAGGGGAAAGTAAGACAAATAATAATCTAATAATGGAGATAAAATGAAATCATAAAAATTCAGTTACCCCAAAAGAAGACAATATTAGTGGGGAAAGAACTAGAGAACAAATGAAACAAATGACATGAAATAGCAAAATGGTAGATTTAAATCCAAACATAATCATAATTACATTAAATGAAAATTACCTAACCATTCAAATTAAAAGCCATATATTGTCAGATGGGATTTAAAAAACACAAGCAAATATTTGCTATCTATAAGAAACTTACTTTTAACATTAATGTAGACATAGTTTACAAATGAAATGTTACAGTTCTGGTCAATATAGAGAGTACACGCATTATCACCTATTTCTCCTGCTAATACAACTGAAAATGCTGGAGAAAATATAAAAAGAAAACAACACTTGAAGACTGAAAAGTAATCAAAAACACGTAAATTGTGAAAGTGAGTTTAAAGTTAGAGGACTATTCATCAAGGTAGAGGCTCCATATTTTTTTCTCTTGTACATTTTCCCTGGTGGTGGTTCCTATTTGCAGATATGTACAGCAGAGCAATAGAAAGACTGGTGAAAACCCTGTATTATTGGGTAGAAGAACCAAGAAAGGGGACCACTTTAAGCCTAAGAGTGTCAGAGGGGTAATTTTGTTAAGTTTTGTTTTCGCTAGCAACTTTATCCGATCATGGAGTTTTTTGGCAGTGATGACTCTGAGCACCTAAAAATTAAAGGGATATTCTATTTTTCTGGCCAGAGGAACCAGGAAAGAGGATGCCCATGACTTCAAAGAGTGGACTTGGAAAGGAAATTCTGGATGGATGACAGTAAGAGAAAACATCCCCTAATTCTATGAATGAACCTACACAAATTCTGTGCTCAGCCCTAAACTATGCATGTGTAGGAAAGGCCCAAAAGGTCTAACAAAAGTTTTGAGAAACAAACAAGATTCAAACTACTGTTCAACCATGGGATGGACACCTAAGTGTCATATGCACGGACAGAAATAAAACAGTAAAAAATGACTTGGAAAACAGAACTGAAATTAGAAACCCCACTTACAAAAGGCAAAATGGAACATGTGGTCTGAACTTAACTAGGCTGACAGTCTTCTCTAGATTAAAATATGATCTACAGTATAACACTCACAATGAGCAGAATACAATCCAAAATTATTCAAAATACAAACAACCAAGGAAAAAGCTAATCAACAGATATCATACCCTCTATGACCCAGCTACTAGAATTTTCAAAGACATAAAGGAGCTTATGGCAAACAGATGCTAAGATGACTTCCCAAATATTTTGTGCCTCCTTGTATTCATGGCTTTGTTGTAGTAGATTCCCTTGAGTACAGGAAGGATCTATGACCAGCTTTTAAGCAAAAGGATGGCAAAAACAATCGGATACCACTACAGTGATTATGTTGTATTATATAAGACTCTCTCAGTAGACTACACAGAGAGATTCTTTGCTGGTCATCGATATATAAGCTTCTGTGATGTGATCTATGGAGAATGTCATGTGGTAGGAATCTGCAAGCTTCAAGGAACTGAATTCTGCAAGCAACCATATATGCTTGGAAGAAGATCTCAAGTTCCAGATGAAAATGCAGTTTAAGCACCATGATTACAGCTAGGCCTTGTGCAGACTCCTAATCCACAGAAATGTAGAGATAATATATGTGTGTTATTTTAAGATGCTTAAGTGTGTAGCAATTTGTTATACAGCTTTAAAATTATGCTTTATGCAGTAAAGGTAACCATATTTTCTTTACTTATATATATTTGACATTATTGTGGTCCCCATGGGTTTCTCACTACCATTTCACCTGTTCACTATCCCCTCAGCCCCTTGTGCTCTTTCTGCCCTCATCCCATTCCCTCAACACCCCACAAAGTGTTTCTGATTTGTTCTTCTCTTTTTGTTTTTGTTGTGTTGTGATTTGATTTTTTATTTTTATTATTCTTTTCCTTGGTCCCTTACTTGATTCCCTTATATTCCTCCTAGGAGAAAAACCAACCAATATTTTTCTTTTGCCTTCTGACTTATTTTGCTGAGCACAATCCCTTCTAGCTGCATCCAAGTTTCAACAAATGAATCTAGTTTATCTTTTTTGATTACTAAATAGTATTCCATCATGTATATGTACCACATCTTCTTGATACAGTCATCTATTTTTGGGCATTTAGGTTGTTTCCAGGTTCCACCAATTATAAATAATGCCACAATAAACATAGGGGTACGGGTATTCTTTTGAGTCAGTGTTTTTCTGTCCTTTGGCTAGATCTCTAGGAGTTGGATTGCTGAGTTATATGGTAGTTCCATTTTTAGCAGATTGAGGAACCTCCATATGGCTTTCCATCGTGGTTAGATTAATTTGCATTCCTACCAACAGTGTAGTAGAGTTAAAGGTAACCATATTTTAAATGAGAGCTAGTAGTTCAGAAAATAAAAACCCTTAAAGAACAAAAATGCAAATTTTAGATATAGATTTAAAAAATTAATTGAATGGATGGTATTACTAGTACAATGCAAATGACAAAACATAGTCAGATAACCTTAAGAAATCCAATAAGAAAAAATAATATGAGAGAAAATCAAAGATGCCCAGAGACCTGTGAAACATTATCAAAAGTTCTAAATTCATGTCACTGAATCCCAGAAGAAGAAAATTAAATAGGTATGAAAATACATTTGAAGAAACAATTGAAAATTCTTCAAATTTAGTGAAAGGCATGTTTAAAAATATTCAAGGAGTTCAGATAACTCCAAACACAATAAACACAAAGAAAAGTATGCACAGGTATACCATAACCAAGTGCTGAAAACCAAACATTTTATCTATGTTAAAATCAGTTTCTAGAGCTAACACACTACATACAGGGGAACAAAGATTCAAAGAACTGTGAATTTCTCATACGAATCCATAGAAGTCAGGAGATAGTAGAAATGCATATTTAAAGTGTTAAATGAATACAACTTCTACGTAATGTGAAATTGTCTTCAGAAATGAAGGTGACAGACAATCATTTTCAAATGAAGGAAAGATAATTCATCACCAGCTGATTGCTCTAAAGAAAATTCTTCTGGTGAAAAGAAATGATATCAGATGGAAGCTTCAATCTTTGGGAATCATTGGAAGAGCAACAGAAAAAGTAAGTATCTGGTAAATATTAAAAACTATACTCAAGTTCTTTAAAATCTGTATGACTACTAGAAGCAGGACTCATAATATAGTAAGTGGAATTTTCAGTGTATGTATATATAACAGATGTAACAATGATAAAGTTTAAGTGGAGTAAAGTAAATGCATCCACATATTTTTCTACATTTTTCTTGAAGTGGTACAATATTAACTCAGAGTAGACTGTTCAATATAAGGTAGATCAAGCACCAAGATATAGCAAGATATGAAGATATAGCAAAATACCAAAAATAAATTAAATGAACTATTAAAAACACTCTAGTATTCCAAAATAAAAGAGCAAATGGAAGACAAAGGAATAAGGAATAAAGGGAGCAATTAGAAAAATATACAATAAAATGGCAAAATAAAATCCAATCATGCCAATAGTCACATTGAGTGTAAACTATCCAAATACATGTAATAAACATCAGATTGTCAAATTGCCTTGAAAAAGCTACATATTGGCTAAGAAACCTATTTTTAAAAAAAGACATATATGAGTTGAAAATAAAAGGACGGACAATTAGATTATTCAAGTAAAATTTTGAATTATATACTCATTCAAGTAAAGCTAAAGTAGCTATACTAAGTACTATCATCAGGAATAAAAAGTAACACTACATAATGAAAAAAGGATCAATGTACCAAGAAGTCATAATAAAATTGAATATGTATACTGCTAAACAACACAGTTTCAGAGTATACGATGCAAAAAAGTGATAAAAATGAAAAGGATAAATAGGAAAATCAACAATAATAATTGGAGATTCTAACACTCTCTCCTTAGCAATCAATAAAACAAGGAAACAGAAAGTCAGTAAGGATATAAGACTGTACAATTCTATTAACCAATGTTACGTAACTGCTTTGCAGTACATTTCACCTAACATAAGCAGAATACATACTCTTTACAAGTTCACAAGAATTATTCAACAATTTAGTTCATATTCTGACCCATAAAACAAATGCAAAAAAAGGTGTTTTTTATTATTGTGGTAAAAACACATAATATAAAATTTACTATCTTATGTTTTTAAGTGCACAGTTCAATAATGTTAAGTATATTCACACTGTACAACAGATCTCTAAGGATTTTTATCTTGCAAATCTGAAACTTTATTCTCATTAAACAATAATTCCCCTTCTCCCTCTACCCCCAGTCCCTAGTATTCGCTATTTTATTTTCTGTTTCTATAAATTTGATTACTTTAGATACCTCACATAAGTAGAATAGAGTATTTGCTGACTTCTTCCTTTTATGGCTAACTTACTCCACTTAGCAGAATGTTTTCCTTCAAGTCCATCTATGTTGTATCATGTGAAAGCAGGATTTCCCTCTTTTTAAAAAAACAATGATTGATTCATTTGAATCAATGAATTCAAATTCATTTGAATCTAATGAATTTGTAGCTACTTATATACTCCAGATTCAAAAAACATCTGAGCAAAGGATTCAAACTGGTGAAATAAAATGTAATATTAATAAATATAAATTCCCACATTTACATTTCAACAATATTATTAATATCACTACCAGAACCAAAACAAGGGCTATGTTTATTGGACATGTACCATATACCAGATTTTGTGATAATAATTTTATATGATTCTTTCTTTTCCAATTCCCTCTACATTTTGGTAAGATAGATAACTAATAGTAATTATTTTAAAAACATAAAAATCAAAGCTGATTTTTATTACACTGATATTTTCAATATCATATAGGTGGCAAACATATGCACTGAGATACAAAACTGACTGAACAACTAAATACTATCATCTTAATACAAGCATGAAGGCTACAAAGGCAATCAAATATTAGCTGCCATGAGTTTTTCCTTACTTTTTTTATGGCTGAAAAAAT
This sequence comes from Galemys pyrenaicus, assembly GCA_019455555.1. Classification (NCBI taxonomy): domain Eukaryota; kingdom Metazoa; phylum Chordata; class Mammalia; order Eulipotyphla; family Talpidae; genus Galemys; species Galemys pyrenaicus. The sequence continues at coordinate 24,113 of JAGFMF010011943.1, read as the reverse complement.
CCCATTGTATGTATATACCACATTTGTTTATACATTCATGCATCGATGGACATTTGGACTGCTTCTACTTCTTAGCTATTGTGAATAATACTGGCATAAAAATAGGTGCATAAATATCTCTTTGAGATTCTTTGTTCAATTCTTTTGGTTACATATCAACAAATAGGATTACTAGATCATATAGAAGCTCCATTTCCACTTTTTTGAGGAAAGCCTATACTATTTTTAATAGATGTTACAGCATATTGCAAATACTACAGTGCACAGGAATAACTATCTATATACACCAGTATTTGTTATTTTCCGCGTTTTGATAGTGGCCATCCAAAAGAGGTGTGACAAAATTTATTAATAATTGAAATAATTCAAAGTATGTTCTCTAACTTGATGGAATCGGACTAGAAATTAATAACATAAAAATATGCAAAGAAAATCCCACAAATATATGAAAAGCAAGTAACACACAACTAAGTAATGTAGAAGTCAAAGGATAAGTCTCAAAGGAAGTTTAAAATATTTGAACTTAGTGAAATTGAAAAGTCAACATATGAAAATTGCTGGTATGTAATTAAAGCACTGTGGTCAATAAAAACTATACTATTAAATGCTTATATTGGAATAGAAGAAGACTAAAATTAGCCTTCTAAGCTCCCAATTAAAACATCATATAGGAGGTCAGGGGAAGATGGCAGCAGAGTGAAGACGCTGAACTCATCGTGTCCAGATACACATGTCAGTGAATGCCCAAAAAAGGAAAAAGAAAAGCCAGAAAACGGACTGTCAGCTCACATACAGGAAACATCAGCCCAACGGAAAGTGGTAGGAATCTCTAAAAGAACTCTGTTTGAAGTGAGGACGGGGCAATCCCCTGCGATCTGAGGGCGCCACTCCGAGAGCGGAGAGTGGCAGGGGGCTGCTGGATGCATAGCAGCTGATGCAGGCTGAGACTTGAACTGAAAAAATTGGTCAGAAAACGCCACAGCCAGGAGCTGCTGCCTGGGGCAGATGCAGAGGGACAGAGCAAAGTTGGGCTGGAATGCCAGTACAGCCCCAGTGGGGATCTTACTGTGCCCGGCTCCCTGGGAGCGCCATATTGGGATTTTTCGCACCAGTGGGACCTCAGGTCACAAAGCAACCCTTGCAGCTGAGATCTGAGCTTTAAAAGAGCTGCTTGCCTGGGGCTGGCACAGACAGACAGAACAAAGTTGGGCTATAACACCAGTGCAACCCAACTTGGGATCCTGGCATGCTCGGCTCCAGGGGAGCGCCATATTGGGATTTTTCAAGCTGGGGGAACCGCAGGCTGCTGAGCCACCATTGCAGGCTGAGATCTAAACTTTAAAAGTCAGTCGGAAAACGCCACACCCAGGAGCTGCTTGCCTGGGGCTGGCGCAGACAGACAGAGCAGGGTTGGGCTGGAGCGCCAGTGCAGCCCAACTAGGGATCCTGCCTTGCTGGGCTCCCTGGGAGCGACATATTGGGATTTTTTGAGCCAGGGGAACCGCGGGTTACGGAAAGGCCCTTGCAGGCTGGGATCTGAGCTTTAAAAGTCAGTCAAAAAAAAGAGGCCTTGCTCCATACGCAGAAAATCCTCTCCAACGTCCAGATCCAGAGTCCAGGGACATCTGGAGTTGGTAAGACGGGCATACGGAACTTAGGACAGACACAGCTGGTGTGCCAACTGCTGCGTGGCTGCTTCCTCCCCCTACGCAGAGACTGATATTGAGGGGAGCCATACAGAACTAGTCCCTACATAAGGGGCCATTTGGGATCTCTAGACCTCAGGTGAGGGAGATCTCAGGAACCTCATCACCCACCCAGTTACCACACGGACCCTTATCTGCTGCTGAGAGTCAATCAGAACCACCACCCCCGTACCCGCCCCCCCATGGGATGTATTTTTCTTTTTTGTTGTTGTTTTTGTTTTTTCTTTTGTTACTGTAATTGTGGTTGTGTGTTAGTTTGTGATTGTTTGTTCTGTTCTGTTTTGGTTTTGGATAGTTTTGTTCCAGTTGCTTTTAGCTTTTGGTGTTTTTACTTTTCCTCTCCCCTCCTTTGTCTCCCTTATATCTTGTCCTAGCCTTTTTTTAATTTTCTTGACCTGATAGTCTTTTCTGTTGTTCTTGCTTTATTCCTACTTGTCTCTCTGTTTCTTCATTTTCTTTCTTTCCCTTTTTTTTCTTCCTGTTTAGTTTCTGCTAGTTCACTCTATGCTTGTTCATTGGTTCAGGTTTTCTGTTCTTCTTGTTGCTGGCTCTGTTCTTGCTATGTTTGTTTGTTTTCTTTTTTTCTTTTCTTTCTTCTTCCCTGTTCTTGTTCTTTCAACATCTGCCTAAACAGAATACTACTGGAACCTATACCCAGCCGCAGAGGAACAGTTATCAGAAAGAAATACCTAAAACCCCAGGAAAAGAAATCAGAAATCATGCCCACTAACACCAGCTGGACCGGGACACAACAGACTCTAACACGAAGGTTAACAATGGGAAGAAAGAAAAATACCAATGACCAAGCAGGTTCGCCCAGAAACAATACATACAGAAAGAAAGTCAACATCCAGAACCTGATATTATAGACACAAAGGAATATGCACATCTATCAGACAAAGAAATTCTAAAGAACATGATGAGAACAATCAAAGAGTTAAGAGACAATGCAGAAAGGGATAGGATCATAATCAAGGAAATGAGGAATGAGATGGAGTCCCAAAAAAAGAAAATAAAAGAAATGGAAGAAAGGGAAAGAAAAACAAATGAAGCAAATCAGAG
>JAGFMF010011943.1:0-17356 GCA_019455555.1 Galemys pyrenaicus | reverse complement strand
AGTAAGTCAGAAGGCAAAAGAAAAATACCAGATGGTTCCTCCCCTAGGAGGAATATAAGGGAAACAAATAAGGATCAAGGAAAGGAATAAGAACAATAAAGGAATAATAACAATAAAGACACAACATAAACCAAAAAGGAAAAGACAAGGACAAATTGGGGATACTTGTTGGGGAGGGGAGAGGGGGAAGGTTGAGGGCAGATGGGAGCCTGGGGGACTGAGGTGATGGTGCACTGGTGATATGGTGATGGGGAATACATGGGGATTACAATTGATGGCAAATATATGTAAATTAAAAAAAATTATATTAATAAAAAAAAGAAAAACATAAAAAAGTGCTTTATGAGTTGTTGGATTATACCAACAACAGACAGTTCTTTGAGACACCAGGCCCAGGGCCTTTGGTGCTCCTTTCAGTAATGTCAGAGACAAAATGAGGCCCAGTCTCTGACGGTGTCCTTCAACTTTTTCTTCCCTCCTCAGAGGGCAGCTGCTGGATGCTTCTTTTCTTCTTCTTTGGAGGCTAGAACCATCTTCTCTTCTTTAGGGGCTGGTGTCGTCTCCTCCTCTTCAGGAATTCTCCTCTTCCTCTTTTAGGTCTTGCCTCCTCAGGAGCTCTTCCTCTGCAGGGGCTCTTCCTTGGGTTTGCTGTTTCTCCAGAGGCCTCTCAGCTCCCTCCGACCCTGACTTATATCCACTTTCAGGGTGCCCCACCCACCAGTCTGATTGGAACATTTTTCAATCCTGTGGTTGATTGGTCTATTCCACAATCCAGGAAGTACACTGTTAAACTAAAGGTCCCTGAGGAGCAACTGCCACAACTGTCTTGTGATGGAGCAGCAGGAACAGAGAACACCACTGCTCCTGCCAGCTCCCACCACTGAGGTGGCTGGGTTCCGGTAACACTTTGACCCCTCTCCAATCCATTTCCACACCAATGCCAATGTAAGAAATGTATGTGACTCCCCAACTTAAAATATTTTATTACCCATCGTTTTCTTCTCTTCAAGTTAAGTACCTGTCTACTCTTCCACCTGAATCTATTGCTCCATTCCTTGTCTTGCCTTCCTTCCTACACTCATGCCATGCCAAATCACATTTGAGCCCCAAGTACATCAAGTCCTACAAATACTTGTGCCGTTGTACATACTTTTCATTTTAAATGAAAATGAAAGATAGATAATTTTACTTTTTTCCTCAAGATATAATTTTACTATTCGTTAGAAAGTTAGCTCGAATTTCACCTTCTCTGTGGCACAGACAGAAGTAACCACTCTTCTGTGCTCACAAGCCCATGTATAGCACTTATTGTACTGTATCAAAAGTATTTAGATCTCTAACTTTCCTTACTAGCTCAGCAAGCACTTAGCACAGTGCCTAGAGCATAGTATATCAACAAATGTTACTGAATGAGTTGACTGTGTAAGTGAAGAGATTAGAAATAGCAACCAAACAAAGTCACAAATTGACAGGTAAAACACAAATAGAAATTCTTTTTTTCTTGTTTAAATCATCACAAATGTATTATTTCCAGAGGTCAGATGACTAACATGACTCTACAGGGCTGCTTTCCTTCTGGAAGAATCTATTTCCTACATTTTCCAGTTTCTTGAGGCCATGCACATTCCTATGTTCATGGTCCTCTTCCTCCATTTTCAAAGCCAGCAACCATAGCATCTTCTCTGCTTCCATTGTCATATCACCTTCACTCTTAAAACCCTCATGATTATTAAATCAGGACTACCTAAATATCCAGGATAATCTCCTGGATAGAGATGTTAAGATCCTTAATTTAATTCACATCTGCAAAGGATCAGTTTTGTTTTATTTTCTGCCATGTCAGCTAACATAATCATAGATTCTGGAATTAGGCCATGGATATCTTCCACATTAGGGGTGCTCCTACAACCTCCCCAACAAAAAAATCCCCTGGTTGAAATGTCAGTGATGCATATATTGAGAAACCTGTATCTCTGAAACAATTGCAGGTAGGTCTCCCAAATGCCTTAACAGCGCCATTTCTTTTAATTTTTTCATGATTCCTTGTTTTAGTTTTATTTATTATATTTATTTTCATTTGCAGTATCATTAGATTACAATACTATACACTATTTAGTGGAACACTTTAACACCTTTTCATATCTATATTACCATACCATATTCACCAACAAAGTACTCATAATCCTCCAACATAGACTTTTGGTTCCCTACCCCCATTGTTCCCACCTCTACCCTCCCCCTCTAGTAGCCTTAATTCTGCAGACATAATTATAGGGCCTGCTTTGGTTTAGGTTTCTCTGTCCCTTTATTTTGTTCCACTACACTTCACGTAGTGAAATCATCCAATGTTTCTCTTTCTCCAGCTAAGTTATTTTATCTAGCATAATCCCCACCAGTTCCATCCACGTTGTCACAAATGGCAGGATTTCAGCTCTTTTTACAGGTCAATAGTATTCCACTGTGTGTACACACCACACCTTTTTTACCCAGCTAGAATAAACTGTTGTGCACTTAGGTTGCTTTTATAAGTTGGAAGTTGGCTATTGTAAATAGTGTTGCAATGAACATAAGCATATATCCTTTTGAACTGGAGTTTTTGGTTAATGCCAAACTCCTTGGTTAATACAAAGGAGTAGAACTGCTAAGTCATATGGTATATCTATTTTTTACATTTTGAGTATGCTCCATATTGTTTTTCACAAATGCTAGACAAGTCTATATTCCCACCAATAATGTATGATGGTTCATTTTTCTCCACACTTGACAATATTTGTTTCTAGGTCTTATTTTTTTTAATGGGCCATTCTTACAAAAGGAGTGATGTCTCATTTTGATTTGCATTTCCCTGATGATAAGTGATGATGAGCATTTTTTTCCATATGCCTGCTGGCCAACTGTATGTCTTCTTCAGAGAAGTGTGTAGCAAATAGAAATTATTTAAAATACTCTAATAACAAATATTTCCCTAAAATGTTTAAGGAGTAGGAACTCAGAAAATCTCAGAAATCTTAAAGAAGTAGGTTTAACTTTAAACAAAATCAGTATATTGAGACCTGACAGGATAATGCACACCACAACAAACACCCTCCTCTTTTTACTACATATACACAACAGATTGAATAGGTTTTACTGTGAAGTGTTTTTAAGGTGATTGATGACTCATGAAGACAAATATATTTAGATATTTATGCATAATAGAGGACATATCTTAAGTTATTATGTGAAATATATAAGAACAAATACTACCAACTTGTGGATTTATAATTTGTGAAACATTTTTATATATCTCATTTAATTCACACATCAACCCTTTAAGGTAAGTATCACTTTTCTCCTTTTACTGGTGAGGAAACTGAGACTTTGAGACCACATATTAAGAGAGTTAGAGGCTGAGCTAGGATTCTAATCTAGGACTGACTAAAATTGTTTTCCTTAGTTTTCCAACAAGTACACTAAAGGGAAGTTAATCAATTGTTACTATTTGGAGGAGTATTTACTGTTTCTTTTCTGTTGGTTCTTCAGACTGAATATTTTCTACTGGCTGCCTTTCCATTGTTCAATCTTCTCTTGAGCTGTTTCTAATCTGCTGTTGAGTTCATCTACCAAATTCTTAATTTTAGCTGTTATAATATTCAGTTCCAGAATTTCCTTCTTATCATATAGAATCCAGTTTTCTGTTGAAATTCTCCATCTTGTCAAGCCTTATGGACATATTAATCACAGTTGAAATCTTTAAGTTTCATAATTCTAATGTTTCAACTAGGCAGGCAACTTTCTATTGTCTTTTTTTCTCATAGTCCTATGACCTGGTGTTAGGGTTGAACTGTACCCTCATTCATATGCTGATATCTTGATCCCTATTATCTCAAAATATGACCTTATTTGGAGATGACCTCTTTAGAGAAGTAATTGAGTTACATCAGAATGGATTCTAATCCAATACTACTAGTATGCTTATAAAAGGGAAGAAATTTGCACAAGGAGATACGCATAGAGGGGAGACAGTACAAAGCAGCATAGGGAAAAGATGGTCTTCTATAAGTCAAAGAGATAGGCCTGGACCAGCCTTCAGAAAAAAACAATGCTACCAATATATTATTTTTGGATTTATAGCATCCAAATCCATGAGACAATAAAGTTATGTTGTTTAAGCCATCTAATCTATGGTATTTTATTACAGCAGTACTTACAAACTAATATACATGGCATGTCTAGTAACTTCTTATTAAAAGTCAGAGGAGCGCTGGCTGATATAATCTTCCTCCAGAAAAGGTTTGCTTTTGTTATTGGCAGGTGATAAAGGACAGATCACCATAATCTTGCCAAAGATTGAGCTGATTTAAAGCTGTTCTAGTCCATCCTTACTCCTAGAATTTAGCCCTTTGGGGATCCCAACTGAAAACCTGGAGTAATTACTAATATACCTCCTCTTTGGCAAGCTCTGAACTCCAATTTCTGTCTCTCCAGCATTATGAAATTCTGAAAGCTTTGTCTAGATACTCAGATTTGTATCTGCCACTTTCTACTTAACTTTTCCACATCTTTGCCTTGTACCACTTCTAATGTATCAAATGACACAAGAGGAAAAATAGTATAAAATATGGGAAGAAATTCAAAGTACTTTCTTTTTCTCTGATATCTTAAACCTTCAAGTCCTCATTACCATGGTAGCCCTAAGCTAATTTTAAACTACCATAGGTAGGTCTAATTTTTGTCTTTACAGCACCTGGAAAAACCTCTGCTCACCTTTTCTTAGTTAATACTTTCAGTTTGGCTTCTCAATCTCTCTACCCATACAACTTACTACATTGGGAAATGCATTCAAGGAAATGTAGATAAAATGTTGGGTTCAACTCAATATATCTCTCTCCTCTCTTGGATTTTGATCCCTAGTTACTTTAGAGTTCTCTGATGCTTTCAAATGGGCACTTTGCAATTTTATCCAGTCTTTCTAGTTCTTGAGGAATAGTTGGTCTGATACAAGTTATTCAGTCATAAACAGAAATCCCACAACCATGTTTTTTAATTCCATTGACATGGCCACTCTTGGTTCATTTATCCATTCAATCAGTCAGTCTGTCATTCCAACATGTACTGAGCACAAATTATGTGTCAAATTCTATAAGAAAACAAAAATCTTCTGTTTTTAAGCAATTCACAGTAGAACTGATGGGATTAGGACTACAAGCTCAAATGGTGAAAAAATAATGCATAAATATTTAACAGTAGAGGTTATAGAAGATGCTATATGTGAGAAATGGAAGTAACTATCTTTATCTGGGGAAGGAGTCAAAAAACGATCACAGAAAAAAATATCTGAGATAATTCAAGCCAGACCAGTAAGGAGCTAGGAGAGAGAATAAGCACTTAAGAGTCCATAACATTATGTGACTAAGGGTATGGCAGTAAGCATGGGAAATTACTGCTAAAGTTAAATACATGATATGGTGTGGTAGGACATAAAGGTGGAATGCAGGCAGAGTTTTGATTCAGCAGGACTTTGTCTCAGTCTTAAAAGTTTTAATGGAATTTCCAGTGGAAAACAATAGAAATTTCAAACTTCTCTAATCAACAGCTAGTAAAAATTAAAGGCAGCATTATTATACTAATTAATCAATAACCTCAAGTCTTTTAGTAACCTGACCTATTTATAGAGAAGATAAATAAAACTTCCAAAACCTTACAATAGGTACTATGTGGCCAAGAAATGAAATGTTAAATCTCTGAGTCTCATTTCCTATGTTTATAAACTCAGTTATCTATTAGAAAGTTCAACAAACACAGAGCTCTAATTTTTTCAAGAGAGGTTATTTGCCCACTTTTGCCCTTAATGACGTTGCCATCAAAGAACAATCTATCAAAAACATACTTACTTGTAAGACTAAATATCCAGTAAGTCTTCTAAGATTCCTCCTTTTTATAGATTTAAAAATTGAAGATGCCAGATAACTAGCCCACAAAGTTACCAAGACAGCAGTATGAAAACACTGAACATCTACATAAACTGACAAGAAGTGTTTACATGATCTATGCTTCAGGGAGCTGTCACTACTATGACACTCAGGTCAGCAGAGTTTAATGAAGGAGTTGAGTTGAGTTCTTCCAAGCCTACAGCAGAGAAAGGCTTTGGCAGACAAAGAAGAGGCATTATTCCAGAGACATGGTACAACGTAGAAGCAGTTTAAGGAAAAAGATTCTGCATAAGAAAGAAGTCAAAATATGCTATAATAAAAGGAAAGACATGGATTGGGTTAATGGAAAGGATGAGGAAAGAGTCGGGGGCCATGAAAGTCTAGAGAGGGGTCATCTGCAAGGCCCAAAGTCTGATTCCCTGTCTTCTATATTTCTGCTGGCAAGGTGCAATTCTGTAATGGAACATATAACAACATAATATTTTAACTACCCATAATCAATCCTTTAGTCCATCAAAAAAACCAAGAATAATCTATAAACATATAAACAGTCTACACCTAGGAATTAATTCAGCAATGAAACATCATGGAGAAAGCACAAGACCTAACAACAGCACACCACCAATACATGATACAAGAAGGAAAACACTAGACCATGCGTTACTTAGATTTCTGATACCAGAATCTCTATCCATAGAATTTGGCTAGAACACCAGAGTTGGGCCTCATAAGCAACCTAGACCATTTGAAGGTTAGAGTTAATAAGACCCTAGTTCCAAATATCTCTAAAAGCCTAACAATTTGGATTTGCTGTTTCCCATGGGAGGAGGTGGAGAGCTAAAAAGTAGGTGGAGTACAGCAGGAAAGGTTGAATTCCTGAAGAAAACTCACATCCTTAAGATTACTTAATACTGCCCAGAAGTAACTGAACTACAGCAGAAAAATTTCAAACACATTCCAACATGCCTCTAATTAAGATAGTTTTGGGAGGTTCCAGAATTATAGCTATCAAACATGAAACCTAAAGAATTTACCAAGATTAAAAAGATTACCAACTTTAACTCACAGAAAAAACACATTGGAAAGAACAGGTTAGAGTACACTCATAATGATGCCAAATTGCTGTCCTTCATACAATTGCTACATCATTTTAGATATAATCATTAATCATAAACACCAGAATGACAATGTGTTGTGCATTGTACAAAATATAAAATTAGATATGATTCTTTTCAATGAGTTCAAATCAAGTATCTGGTAAACTTTATTTCCACCAGAGAAGTACTTTGATTAACTGTAACAAGAGCTTATTTTAAAATACAACAAGACATGCGGATAGGATATGTGATAATGTGAAATGTCTAACAAGCAAGAATTTTTGTAGCATGTAGAAGCAAGCTGGGTACCCACTTGAGGTATGTATTTTGAAATATTTATGGATGGTTAACCAGAAAGGCTAATTTAACACCTACACATCAATTGCATGGAGACAGAGCTGTGAAATATTTGCATTTACTACTCAGTAAGAAGACCATCACCAGCACAGATTTAAGAATGCCAGTTGCAATTAAATTAGATGAAATTTCACAATTTAAAGATATGCAATCTTTTTCCCTGAGAACCTTAATTTACATAAGCTGACTGGAAGCCTCTCAAAAATGAAATTCTGACTATAAAACTACAAAGGAGAAAAGAATGGGTATCAAAAAAAGATAGCTGTAAATTTTTTCTGTAACCTCAAACTTTAAAAATGCTAACAGCAATAACATTTATTGAGAGTGCACACTGTGTGAGGAACCATGCTACATGCTTAATGTATATTATTTCATTTAATTCTTATAATAACTCTGTGAATTTGGTCTTATAAAGAGTAGTAATAGTATTGTTTCCATTTCATAGATGAGGAAACGGAAGCTCTGAGGTTAAATAACCAATCCCAAATCACACTACTAGAAAGAGATAGAAGTAAGGTACAAATGCAAGTCCGCCTGACTTTTCAAGTTGGTACACAGATGTAACAAAGGAGATAGTTGATGATACCTACAAGAGTGACACAAAACTACAAACACGGAGAAGTCCAATGTTCAGAATGACTTGAGAGTTAGAAGCAGATACAGGATAACAAAGTGGGATTTAAAAAAGTCAATTGTATGATGAAGGGTAGAACTGGACTTTTAGTGGTGAACAGATGCTAACATGTATATTGCTACATATTATATATTAATACAATGTTACATATAATGTTGTATTATAAAGTTACCTCAATTTTAAAAAGTAAAATTAAAAAGTTAAATGATTTTTTAATATCTTTCAAAAAAAAAAAAAGTGGGATTTCAAGCTGCCATAAGCAATGAAAAGAAATGCAAAGTTAGGTGATAAAAATAAAGAAAATCAACCCAACTCCAACTTTATTTCTATGTATTCTGTTAAGAACAATTAGTAAGTAAAGGCACAACAAATACTGTAGAATGAAACTGAAAGACGAGACTACGTAAATCAAGAGGCGCTAGTCTTAGAATAATCATATTCTTGAATACTAGATATAACTTAGTCTAAAATTTTCAAATTGTTGTGTAGACAGAATTATAAATAATAACAGAGGGACAGACACCTAAAGAGAGGCAAATGAAGTCTTGAAGAAAGTCATGTTTGCAAGCTAGTGAATTTAATCTCAATTCTAACCAGTTTATTTAGAACACAGAAAGAATAAGATATGGTCAAGGCAGAATTGTATTTCTCCCTGAATTTCCCAGCTAAGCACAACTATAAAAACTAGAAATGGCACAAGAGACAATCAAAGAATCCTGGAATAATAAGAAGCTGAGCTATGTTGGAACTCCCAAATTGGAGAACAGTACAACAATAGCAAGCCTTGAATCCATAAAATCAACAGAAAAGGCCATCCAGACCAGTTATTTCCAAATCCTCCATCCTAGCAAGTGATGACAGCATAAGGTAGTCTTATTTCTCTACAGAATCAAACAGGAGTCCCTCTGGCAACATTAGGCAAGCCCACTATCACCATTATAGAGGCTCAATTGAGAACTAAAATGATACTGGATTCAATTATGATGTGTGGAAAAAAGGGTTGCTTCTATCAACAATTCTGACACCAACAGGGTGTCAGTATCCAGATAACATTTCTGACATTACATACCCAGAGATAGCATCACATCCCACAGGTTAACGGTTCAGTCTTACAAGACTCCCAGACTACTTCAATGCCAATGGCAAGTTCATGTTGTTATCTGTGCTTCTGATAAGCTATAGACTGAAGATTCCAACAACCTTCTTCTTTGTTTCAATTAATTTCCTAGAGCAGCCACAGAAATCAGTGAAATATTTTACGCACTAGATTACCAGTATATTATAAAATGTTATAACTCAAGAAAAGAGATACATATGACAAATTATGGGCAAAGAGCATGAGGCTTCCATGCTCTGTCTAGGCATCTCCACATGCCCACCAACCCAGAAGCTCCCCAACACTAACATTTGGGGTTTTATGGAGGCTTCATCACACAGTCATGGGTGATTAAGTCATTGGCTATTAATGGCTGAATTCAGTCTTTTTCCCCTTTCTGAGAATCGGGGGGTGGGACTGCAAGTTCCAACCTTCTAATCATGGTTGGTTGCCCTAGCAACTGCCACAGTCCCTTATTTGCTTTCCAAAAGTCACCTCATTAACACAGACACAGTTATGGTGCTAAGGAATTGTTTGAATAACAAGACATCCATTTTACATTCATTTAAGCATCTGAAACTATTTTAGGAACTGAGGACAAGAGATGAAATATTGTAACAAAAGATGCACCAATTTTTCTTACCACCCAAGAAATTCCAAGGTTTTAGGGAGCTATAGGTTAGAAACCATGGAAGATCAAAGATACATGATAAATATATTTTAGTCATTTGAATGACCAAATAAATTTTCACAAAATCACAGGAGCCTAGGTAGAAATAAGCAGCCAAGAGAGCTACTCTCCTTTACTACCATGTCTGAGATTCTCTTTGCTCACCCACAGATTCTGAGGATAGCAGGAAAAGAATACCTGAGATACTCAGATACAACAGGCAGCCTGGTCTAGGAAACTTCTGTGTCTCTGTAGATCCAAAACATTCCACTCCCACCCAAACACTCTGGGAGGGAGGAGGGAACTAAAAATGGGACTCAAGTCACATGAAACACCCCAATTCCATGAAACATCTTTATTTCACAGACCCAGCGCTGTCCTTTCTTGGCCAGAGACACTGAGACAGTGTGTGGCTTTGGGGCACTGATGGAGGATACTTACTCAGAGACATCCAGTGACAAGCCTGGAAAATCACTTCTGCCCCCTCAAAAATAATTAGCAGGTACCATGGGAGTCCCAGCAGCAACAGATAAACCAAGCAAAACAAAATGATGCCACAAAGTCTAAGAAAATTACCATTGTAACCACAACCCACAAAGCTTGACTAAGACTCACACACTAAATAAGGTGGCTATCTGTTCAAAGATTTAAATAACTGAGGTGATGGTGCACAGGTGAAATGGTGATGGGAACCCCCTGAGAACTACAAATGATGTCAAATACAATTAAATCTAATAAATTTTAAAAAAAGATTCAAATAAGACCCAGATTATCACAATAGAAATATTACAGATAATATTTCTAATAATAGAAATATTACAGATACACTAATATGAGGGGAGGGTGCCATTTTCCTCATCTCCACTTACAGGCAGTCACTTTGGACTACAAGTCCCAGCATGCCAATACTGGTCTTCCTGGATTTGGGGGGTGAAGGAAGCTGAGAAAGAACAAGGTAGATTTAAACAGAGAGGTGAAATAAAGACTTGGAGAAACACATGGGAGAATATATATGGAAGAGAGACATATAAAGAAACTGAGAGATATTTGGGAGAGACACATGGGTGAGAAACATGTAGGGAGGCTGCTCCCAGTCCTTTGCAGAGATAATAGCAACCATTATCCTGACTTCATGGTAGATTATTATGTGGTACATTTTTAATTTTGAGTCTCTCTTTCTCTCCCAGTTCTCTGGAACCTATCTAATCCTTTTCTTGTGGCTCCTTGCCAGAAAGTACTTTGTAAGTATGGCAAGCTTTCAGGCTCAGTGTCCCCACTTCAATATGAGCCTGTTTGGCTGGGCATTTGCCCATGAAGGGATAGAGTTTAATTGGTAAGTTATTATTTGAAATAGTTTCTTCTCTCTCTCTCTGCCCACCAATTTCATCTAAAATCTTTCACACTCAGAGTGTGCCTCGTTTGCCTTTGTGCATGCAAATGGCCGAATCCCTTTCAGAGCATACAGCCCTAATGGTTTGGGATCCCTGGGTGTCCTCTGATCATGCACTAAAAGAAACATATCCATGATACATTAATATACTTTGATAATTGCAAAAATCAACCATCTTACCAATAAAGAAGAAAATAATAAAATGAAGGAGAAAATATAATCACCTGATGCCAACACTGGAATGAATCAAATGTTGGAATTATCTGACAAGATTTTATTTTATTTTTAAAGATTTATTTATTTATACATACAAGCACTGGGGTACAGGCCAGAGGTGTGGGGGGTAAGAGAATCCACCAGACAGAGTGGGAAAACAGAACGGGCAGATCTACTGAAATACACTGCTGAGGGGAGCAGCAGGAGAGGTAGGAGAGGTCTCCCTGCACCATGTGGGTCACCTCCTCAGCCAGTGGCAGGGATCGAACTTTTGCTGCAGTGCCTATGGTTTGCTTCATAGTGCATTGTTTAACTCACTGCACCACCAGGGAGGGCTCCATAACAAGATTTTAAAGCATAAAAATAATTACTGAAGTCAAATATAAATTCCCTTGAAATAAAAATTATAGAAAATCACAGCAGAGAAATATAAACTGTAAAAAGAACCAAATAGAAACTGTAGAACTGAAAACTATGAAAGAATTTTTTTAAAAAAAATTGCAGGAGGGATCAATGGTATAACAGAGGTGACACAAGATATAATGAGTGAACTGGGGACAGAACAATAGAATTAACTCAGTCCCAACAACAGACCAAACATAGCAGGTACCTGTGGGGACAATAACAAAACATCCAATACTAGTATCATTGGTATCCCTGAAAGACTGGCAAAAGGATGTAGAGCTTAAAGAATACTTGAAGTAATAATTTTCAAAACTTGTTAAACATATACACACACAAACACACATACATACACACACCCCTACCTCCAGGAAACTGAGTGAATTCCAAATAGGATAAATGCAAAAGAAATTCATGCCAGAGTGCACCATAATTAAAATTTTGAAAATAAAATAAAAAACAAATCATGAAAGCAGACAAAAATAAATACATTTCCTACAGGGGAATACCAATTCAAAAGGTCAAGGATTTCTATTATGAAATGATGAAAGCCAAGAAAGTGTGTCATAATATTTTTCAAGTTCTAAAAGAAAATAACTGCCAGCCATGGATTATCTATACATGGTGAAACTATCCTTCAAAAGTCAAAGGGAGGGGCCTCCCTGGTGGCACAAAGGGTTAAGGCGCAATACTGTGACGCTATTTGGAGCTACTACAGCACAAACATAAAAATAATTACTGAAATTACTGTTCCACCTGCTGCTACTCTCAACAGTGTATTTAAGTAGATCCACTTGTTCTGCTCCCCACTGTCTTTGGTGAATCCTCTCACCCCAACACCACTGGCCTACACCCCAGTTCTTCTATACAAAAATAAATAAAATCTTAAAGAAAAAACAAAGGCCAAAGGGAAATCAACATTTTCATATCAAAGAAAACTAAAAATATTTATTGTCAGCAGACCTATCCTGAAAGACTGACCAAAGAAAGTTCTTCAAACACAAAGGCAATGATAAATATTAGGAACATAGAGAGGAGAAAGTAACAATGGAAAGAGCAGAAATACAAGTAACATAATAGACTATTCTTCTTCTCATAAGATTCACAAATCTTATTTGATGATTGAAATGACAATTACAATAACACCCGATACTCCAGACAATTACATTTAAATGCAGGGAAGGTAGAGACCTAAATGTAAGTCAGCCTTCCAAAACTGACTTGAAATGATAAAGGTGTTAACAGTCATAGTGTGTGTATTGTAATACCCAAAGCATACAGTATAAAAATTATACAAAGAGATACACCAAAGGCATGATAAATATAACTTAAAATGTTCAATAAATACAGCTAAAAATGTTGAATCAGTCCACAGGAACATAAGAAACAAGGAACAGAAGAATGAGAACCAGAGAAAATAAACAGACAAAATGAATTATATATAATAAATGCAATGAAATGGATTTAATTGTTTCCCATTACCCCTCTCTTTCCATATATATATTCTTAGTATATTTTAATATATATTACTATATATATTATTGGTATATATTCGTATATATTATGGAAAAATTAAATTCAAATGATCTAAATATGCCACTCAAAAGAGATTTACAGAGTGAATAAAAATTCACAACCCAACTATATGTTTTTTACAAAAACACACTTTAGCTTCAGCAACTCAGGTGAGTGAAATAAAGATTGAAAAAGAAATACAACAACAAATATTGTTTTGAAAAAAATAGTGATTTTATCAAATAAAGATGAGTACAACACAACGAAAATTTTAATAAGTAGACAAAATATTACATAATGATAAAGGATCAATCCACAAGGAAGATGTACCAATTCCAAATGTGTATACAGCAAATAAAAGAATCTCAAAACACATAAAGTAAAAACTGATAGAACCACATATAGAAAGAAAAATCAGGAATTATATTTAGGGACATAGACAAGCAACAAGCAACCCTCAGTAAATGACAGAACTGACAGAAGAAGGAATAGGAGCTTTGTCTTCTTTCTAGCAAGAGATACAGGTTTTGTTGATCTTGAAGAACATACAAATTGCAAGCTCCTAAAAAGAATACAAAATTACAAATATAAAATTAACTATAGGACTTCACAAGGTATTCCTGAAAAGTGTGGGGTATGGGAAATTAAGCTTCATTCAGTTTATAGAATGTCTACCTTTAAACACTGTTGTAGCCACAGTTCCTCATGCTTGGTGGATGTTCAATAAAAATTAATCGAGTAAATGAATGAACAATATAGTGACATAAAAAGGAAAATATCACTGTAAGCTACAATAATAGACATATGTTCAGATGAGTAATGTGATCACCAGGTCTGATCAGAATACATCTAGACTATTTTTTCTGTTTCAACCACAGAAAACAAAAGCCTTCTCCAATGACAAAAACCCTAACAGTAACTGTTGGAGTGGCCTATAACAGTTGAGCTTTGCCCTTGGAGTAGCCCACCAAGCCTTCTAGCCTGAGCAAGAACTGCACCCAATTAAGATGAAGGACAAATTCCACTCACTGAGATCATGAACAAGGAGGTTGCTGGGGAAAAAAAGACAAATCTGAACAGACACTTTTGAAAGCCTTTAATAGATAACCATGTTCATGGGCTTGTTCTCTTTGTTGCACAAGGCAGTGGCCCCTGCAATCAGGCGAGCAGTGGACTTTCACCCTCTCTGTACCCCCAGGGAGGAAGAGCCCCAACCTCAGCAGCTGCAGACCTCTGATGCACCCTTGCTGCCCTGGAGGCAGCAGAACTTGGTAAGATTTTTGTTCCAGAGGACCACAGAAACTGGCTCAATGTAGTGCAGGCTTTATTTCACCCTACAGGCTCCTGTAAGCTACAATTCCAGCTTGCACTTCAGTTTGGTAACTGGGTCTTCTACTCCCTCTGCACTGCCAGTTCTACCACTCCCTCTATTCCGCTGGTTAGAATACACACACACCCTCCTTTTTTGCTGCACCAAAGGCCATTTTGTTGGCATTTGTGGCAGCAAGTGGTCAGACCCAGAACTGATGAGAAAGATTCTGATTCAGGGACAGCTTTTAGACCCCCATGCGACACATGTCCTTCTTGTATTGCAACCTCACCACCCACTTTGTACTGCCCACTCTCTTATCTATATCTCACACTATAATTGTAAGTTCCATAAGCCAGGAACTATATCTCTTTTCCACTGTAACATTTTTAAATTAGGCACTGTGTCTAAGGCACAGAAGTCATTCCATAAATACTTGTCTAATTAAAGATAAACCAGAGAATATCCAAATAAGAGTAATCTAGACAGTGGGAAAAAATAATAGCAAGTTTCTCTCATTCAAATACTTGTTATATATTGGATATTTTCAAATATAAGATATGGTCAGTACCTTCAATGAGGGCAAAACTCATATGATGTGTGAAAATATAGCTTCAAACTTATGACCACAGTACAGTGTGGAATGCACAACAAAGTAACAAATGAACAGTTGAAAGATATTTAGCCTAGAGCAGTGGGAGATAATTCAAGGTGGCATGGTGATATTCCCCTTCCAAATGACTGACTGCCAAACAGAAGTGAGTTTGTCTTTGTAGAGGGACAGGCACAGGGTAGATGACTGTAGTATTAAATAAAGCTTTGTTAACATTATCCTGTAAATAGCATGAGCTATCTCTGGTGAGGTCAAATTTTCCATTACGGATACATTTCAAATCTAGGATGATAACTACTGTAAGGGAAAAAAAACCTGCTACTCCATAACATGTCTTTGGCAAAATGTTTATTTCATGGGAAGGGTTTTGAAGGTTGGGTAGAATTTTCTTTTGCTGTTTACCTCTAAATTTCTCTCTGTGTGTCTATTCCAGGAAAACTTAATCTCCTTATCACTTTCCCTGGAGAAGCCAGAAGTATCTATGCTTTTAACAGTAAATGTCCTAACTGATTCCCCTCACATTCTCCCAACCTCCCTTGTCCTAGCTAAGCTATTTAAGATGACAGCTAAAGCCAAGGGAACCAGTTAGTAATGCTGGGTCTCCCCCATGTATACAGGAGGTATACAAGTTATTACTAAATTTATAAATTACTAAACTTCTCTCTGGCTTTTCTCTTATCAATTTGAAGCTTGTTTGATTATTTGACAGTCTAGAAGAACCCCCGAGAGGTATGGAGTGATTTCCTTCATTCCCAACATTACTTGATAGAGATATTTTAGAGGCGATTCACAGAGGAGTTGGGGACTTGAATTTGGTGACCTCTTTATGTCAATTCTAACCCAGAAATAATCTGTACTTTTGGCCTCCGCATTAGACAGAGAGAGGGGAAAAAACAAACTTTTCAAACAAGACTCCTATACTAAATATATCTCCAGTTCTATCTTAAATAAAATACCAGTACTTAAAGAAATGACGTCTCTTTCTGTAGTACTTGCTAGATTTTAATCTCATCCCCAAATTACTTACTTTGTGACAGTTTAAAATATTGCAATTTATGACCACATACACAGGATGATGTGAAATGTTTCTCTGAAGTCATATCTGCATTACAGTAGAGCTAAGGATAAGTTTCCCAAGTTTTCTAGATATGACTAGGAGAGGTTCCTCCATTTGCCATTAGAGTAACTCATGTTATAGGGAGCAGATTTCTTTAGAAAATCCATATATTTCCTCTTCCATGTTTCCACTTTGATTATATAACAGTGAACCTGAGGCTGATTTACTGCTTTAAAACCAGTCATTGTTCCAGTCTCACCAGTGCTTTTCAATATAATACTGGAAGTCCTAGCCAGATCAGTAAGACAAGAAAAGGACAGGCAAGGAATCCAAACAGGGAAAGAAGTAAAACTATGATTATCTGCAGATGCTATAATAATATACATAGAGAACCCCAAAAACGCCACAGAAAAGCTAATCAAAATAATCAACCAGTTTAGTAAAGTAGCAGGATACAAAATTAACATACAAAAGTCAGTAGCCTTCTTATATGTAAATCAATCAAACTGAAGGAGAAAAAATTTTTAAAAATCTGAAACCAAAAAAAAAAATCAAATACTCGGGAATAAACCTAACAAAAGTGGTGAAGGACCTATACAAAGAAAACTATAAAATATTGTTAGAAGAAATAGAAGACACAAAGAAATGGAAAGACATCCCCTGCTCATGAATTCAAAGAATTAATATTATCAAAATGACCATCAAACCAAAAGCAATTTAGAGATTCAATGTTGTTCCAATAAAATTTTCAATGACATTCTTCAAAGAAATGGAAGAAATATTGATGAAATTCATATGGAACCACAAAAAACCTTGAATAGCCAAAGCTCTCCTGACTAAAAAGAAGGGGAATGGAGGTATCACAATTCTGGACTTCAAACTATACTACAAAGCATAATAATTAAAACTGCATGGTACTGGAACATAAGTAGACATACAGAAACCAATGGAATTGAATAGAAAACCCAGAAATAGACTTCTTGGACTCGGGGCAAGATGGCGGCAGAGTGAAGACACTAGACTCATAGTGTCCAGATACACATAACAGGGAAAGCCAAAAAAGCAAAGAGAAAAGCCAGAAAACGGAC
>JAGFMF010011942.1:10062050-10072121 GCA_019455555.1 Galemys pyrenaicus | reverse complement strand
CGCTGCGGGGGGGCCCCCACCACCCCCCCACCCCACCCCCCCTCCCCCCCCCCACCCCCGCGCGCTCCGCAGCCACACTGCCTGGCTGAAAGTCTTGGCTCTGCCACACTGTAAGGATAGAGCCATGAGCACATCCAGGAGGCTCTCTGTGCCTTACCTCTTTCGTGGAGATAATAGCAAAAGAGTTTTTATGAAGATAAAATGAGATAATATTTACAAAGCACATTGGAAATGCTATAAATGTGTTTGTGTGATAAATAAATGTAATGTTTCCTGATAAAATACGGGGGTAGACACCCATAAATTCATGATGCAAACAATCCCAGATCCCTAGTTAGCACAATAAAATTCTTTGAATGTTTGATAGGTATTATGCTTGAAAAAAAAAACTTTAGAGAGATAATATTATTCAATATTCATAATAGCCCTATCTGGCTGAACCATTATGCCCATTACATAGATGAGGAAATTGAGTCTAGAGAAGTCAAATCTCTGGCCCATGGCAACATAGTTGAGTGCCTAGCTGGAATTCTGACATTAACCTGGGACTTTTTGGAGTTCTGGCCTGAGGGCTAAGTACTCAAACACAGGAAGCAGGAGCCTGGCAAGGGAGGGCCTGAGGATGTGCACGCAAGGGCATCTGGCAGATGGGGCCACCTGGAACAACCAGGTGAACACAGGCGGTGGCTGGGTTCAGAGGCTCTGCTAGGCTTGCCCGATTCCCAGCAGCAGTCACTGAGATCGACAGCAGAACTAGAGGCTGTTTGCGTGGGAAATTGGGGCCTCTGCAGGGTTCCAGGAGCCTGGGGGTGAACAGCTTTCCCTCCCTGACTCCACACCCGCCCTGGAGAGCCCCCAGGTGAGCAGTGAACTTCTCACCCTGTGGAGCTGGCAGAGTTCTTGCTGCATTATGGTGCCCTCTGATGGCTAATTCCAGAACAGCCTCTACATCTCAGTCAACATAGGCAAGCTTCCTAAGGGAAAACGCTAGAAGCAAAAGTGGGGGTTGAGGGGGCCTCATTCATTCTAAAAGTTCCATCATGTTTAAAAAATGATAAGGAAAACATGTGCTGTAACAGTGGTAGACATTGTCTCGTCTCCCACTTCTTACCCAAGTTAACAAGAATTTTTGACACAGAAATTTTCCCTAATGCCAGACTTTCTCTTCTCTAATCATAAGATGTACTTGTTCATTAAAAATACATATTTCCAGATTCCATTTCAGAAATGCTTAATCAAAATATCCGGGAGTATAGACTGTGAATAAGTCTCTTAACAGAACCCTCAAGCAATTGATAGAATCAAGGTAACTGGAGAAAAAAACTCAGTTTTGGTCAACTGTGCTCTCAATCCAAGCCACCCTCAATACCACCTTCCCTGAAGAAGCCCTCGTGAGCCACACGGACTCAGAGATTCTCAGTGTCTTTGAGAGGGAGTGTGGCAGCCATGAGAGACTGGGATGGGGAGGGGTTGGCGTGGACACCTGGCTCTGTCACCACCAACTGTGGGACCTTAGGTTCACCTCTGGATCTCTGATTCCTCCTTTGTAAGAGTCGGTTCCCCACCCCCCCCCCAACACTCACTGAATTAATGGGAGCTTTCAAAGAGTTATTGAACGTTGACACACTTTAGGAAAGCATGCACTCCCAGTGCGGCACTAGGAGCCAGCTCTTCAAGCCTGGTGAAACCTGATTAGCAAGATTTTAGTAATTTTTTGAACTAGTTATCAAACCTTTGGTGGTAGCTTGGAATGGGCAACGATGGGAATGTTGATACAATAGAAATGCATAGTTTTTTCACCTCAGAGAGTCAGCTGATAGCATTTAGAAGCACACCACTGAATGTATGGGATGGTTGGTGTCTTTTATATCAAAGGACAGTATTAAATGAAAGACCTGGGCCCAACTGCATAGGAAGAAGAGTCATACCTTTTCCATTGACCCTTAGTAGCTAGTAGCCATGGGAGCTGTAGGGATCACGGCTCAGCATCTCCTCCAAGGTTTCCTCGTTGACATGTTGACTTGAAGCCCCAGCCCACTGCTCCAGCAGAGTCCAAAGTCCTATGTGGAGTGAGAGGCCTGGAGGGATGCTAGGTACTAACTGACCTGCGTCTAATCACCAGGTTAGGGATTTGAGGGAGGATTTGCAGTATATGTACATTACAATAAAGGAAATGCAGTACCATGGGCCTCCCTAGGGGTGAATGGGAGAATCTTAATGTTATATTACTGAAGAAAGAAGCCACCCTTAGGGTACCAAGGTCAAGTCCTGCACAGTCTGCCTGTCTCAGCTCTCAGAACTAACTTTGAAGCTTCTTTCTGGGGAATACAAATGGTAACACATGAACTCCAAGGGGAGGTGCACCAGAAGCAGAGGTTCAGGCAGGATTGGACACAAAAGGGAGCATCAGGTAGCACTCCCCCACCCTCTCCAACCCAGGGTCTGTCTTTCCTTCCTTAGTCCAAGCCTCGAGCTACACAAGAAGAGCTAAGGAAGCTCCTGCTCTGAATCTGGCCTCTAGATTCCCCGGACACTGAGAAACCCGAACAAAAATGAGGCTTTGTAGAACCAGCTCTAAACATGAGATCCCTTGATCCTATGAGGATTAGAATTGGGCTGGAAAGATGGGAAAAGAGGACTTAGGGATCATGACACCGCTGATCAACAGTTTCCTACTCCTTGCTTTGTGCAAGGACCTCTAAAAAATACAAAAGCTTTAAGATAATTGTAAAAATCAAGAAAACTACATCATTTGGGGCCTGTCTCTCTTCAGCCATGAGGATAGTTTAAGACAAATGCACCTGAGAAGTCACGTGATGGGTTAGCATAGGCGTGTTAGGCGTTGCAAGTTAGAGGCCTCTGTTCAGTGAGGCCTGAGGAGGTTGCTAGAGAGCTTTAATGGAGGGCAAGATGGAGCTACTGAGAGGAGGAGAAGGGGTAATGGATTGAGCAAAGGTACCAGTCTCCAACTGTTCAAGAGTACGTGCCAGGGGCCTCCCTGGTGGTGCAACAGGTTAAGCAATGCATTATGAAGCAAACCACAGCCACTGCAGCACGAGTTCGATCCCTGTCACCAGCTGGGGAGGGGACCCACATTGTGCAGCAGACTTTTCCTGCCTTGCAAACTGCTTGCTCCCCTCAGCAGTGTGTTTCAGTCTATCTGCCTGTTCTGCTCCCCACTGTCTCTGGTGACTCCACTCACCCCACCCCCTCCTCACACTCTTGGCCTGTACCCCAGTGCTTGTATGCATAAATAAATAAATCTTTTAAAAAAGTCCTTCTTTAAAAAAAAAAAAGTTCCTGCCATAGGCCAGTTCAGCTGGAGTGATGATTAAGTATCAGGGGACCATGTGGGGTTAGACTGGCAAGGCATGCTGAGATCATGTGAGGGAAGGTTCAGTTTGACAAGGCGAGGGTTGGGAAGTGGAGAACTAGAGTCATGATGATATATTTGTTTTCTATTGCTTTTTTTAAAAAAGAGTTTATTTATTTATGCATACAACAATTAGGGAATAGGCCGGAGGCACGGGCGGCAGTGGGGGCGGGGGGGGGGGGGAAGGCTGAGAGAATTCACCAGAGACAGAGTGGGGANGGGGGGGGGGGGGGGGGGGGGGGGGGGGGGGGGAAGGCTGAGAGAATTCACCAGAGACAGAGTGGGGAAAAGAACAGGCAGATCAACTGAGATACACTGCTGAGGGGAGCAGTGGGGGAGGCAGGAGAGGTCTGCTGCACCATGTGGGTCCCCTCCCTGGCTGGGAATTGAACTCACACTGCAGTGGCTGTGGAAGCCCCACAGTGCGTCACTCAATCCCTTGTGCCACCAGGGACTTTCTGTTGCTTTATAACAAATTTAGTTGCCTGCACCATATCCATTTCTTATCTCACCCTTTCTGTAGGTCAGACGTCTGTGCACAGCTAGGTTCTCTGCTTCGGAGCCCAAACAGGTGAAACCAAGGTGTAGGTTGGGTTGTGTCCTCATTTAGAACTTGGAATTGGCTTCCAAACTCATCCATGTTGGCTGTAGAAATGAGTTCCTCACAGTCACATGACTCAGGTCCCCACTTTCTTAGTGGCTGCCAGCGGGGTGTTGTCCCGAGCTCCGATAGCTTTTTGCCATTCACTGACAATCATCTTTTCCAAACATGGCACTCATGTCCTTCACCGCCAGCAGGCCAGGCTCCCATGCCCTGCACCCTCTAACGTGAAGAAGTGCCTAGTCCCTTTTAAGAGTTTAATTAGCTCAGACACCCTGAATAGTTTTCATTTTGATTAAATCAAAGCCGATTGATTAGTAAACTAATCACAAGGCTATTTTGTCATATTCATCCTCTATTTAGTGGGAAGGGAGTATGCAAGGCAGAAATCTTGGGGGCCATTTTCCAATGCTGCCCATTGCAATCAGCTTTCAGCTGGGTGAGGGGAGGGGTGACATGTTGGTATTTATTTTTTAGAGCCTGACAGCAGGACACCAGCCCGGAGGCCATGGCCATCAGAGAGCGAGTGGTAGGAGAGAGACGAGGGGATGAATGGGGAAGACATAATGTGCCCATTTACAGGATCTGCCATCTTTCTCCTTAAAATGTTATTCCTCTTCCTTCCCTCATAGCTGCACTCCTTTACCCCACTCATTACCCTGCCCACACTGTTGATCTGCCTCTTTTTTTACAGCTTCCATTATCCTCTAACATATCACCCACTTTTTTGTTGTTGTATTCATTACTTTATACTATTTTTTGTCCATTCATTCCACTCAAATCCAAGCTAAATAAGACAAGGAAAACATCCCATTTATACATCTCTATATTTCCAGAATAGGAATTGGCCTATCTAATGTCTCATTAAATATTATATAAATAAAAGATGTGGAAGGGTCTAGAATGAATCAAAAGAGCTGAGAATTGGGTATGGATGTCTTGAAGAAAGGACAGAAGTGGAACCACATTGAGGGATGTAGAGTATGAGGAGGTCTATTTCACTTGAGAAGACCATGGAACAACTGCACAGGTAGGTCCAAAAAGCAGCTGCCACAGAAAAGACAACAATGGCCAGCCAGATGGAGAACTGAACTTGATCATGTGAAAATATGGCCTGTAAATGGAATTATTTTTTATTCCTGAGTTCATATGTAACACCCTCCCCCCCCCCAAAGTGATGATATTAAACAGCAGGAGAATTGGGTAGTGACTAGGCAGTGAGGGTGGAGAATCTCACATCCATGTAAAAGAGAGCCCTGAAAGCTCCCTTGTCGTCTACCATGTGGGGATGCAGTGAGACAACGGCCATCAAGCAAAGTACACGCCGGTGCCTTGATCTTGGACTTGCCAGTCTTCTGCACTGTGACAAATAAATGCTTGTTTTAGTCACCCAGTTCATGGTATTTTTTGATAGAGCAGGCTGAGCAGATTAAGATAGCATGAGAACTGGATTTTAAAATAAGCCTTTATTGGCTATTACTCATATCTATTCTCAAAGTCTCTGCTACTTGGAATAGTTGTCACTATGAAGGTTAGAATTCATATTAGGAACAAGAAGGGGGAACTATTCTCCTTGCACATACCTTGAACACACCCGAGAAGCTGGGGGAAATCGTCAAGGTGCACAGGACCAGCACCAGGGTCGCCAAGGCTCAGGAAGCACAAGGCTCAGCTCCACAGTGCAGGCAAAGATGCCCCAGAACCCAGCGTTGCTCTACCGGCTTTTCCTCTTTCTCCCTCTCTGCTCATCTCCCTCAGCACGTTCCTCTATCTTAGCCTGGCTACGATTTTCATCTTTCCAAATTTCTCCAAACAGGTTCTTTTGCTCCTGCCACCTATGTCAACCTGATTATTTCTTAGTGTCTTCCTACAGTGCGTTTGCCTTTGGAACAGTTCCTCCATCCCTTCCCTCATGCCTGTCCTTCTCCCCTCCCTTGACAGGTACACTGCAGTGGTCATGCCAGTTCACTACCAGCACGGCACGGGACAGAGCTCCTGTCGGCGTGTGGCCTTCATGATTGCAGCCGTCTGGGTGCTGGCCTTTGCTGTGTCTTGCCCTCTCCTCTTTGGCTTCAACACCACAGGTAACAATGATGTGACTTCTAACACGGGCGATTCACGCCACACCCGAGTGAGTGTGAGTGGTGTTCAGTCCTGAGACTTCCCAACCCTCACCAGTGCTTGGCCATCAGATGAGGGTGCTAGTGATTACAAAGCTCTGCCCTCTGTTGATTATAGATAAATAAGCGAAACTTCACCAATTTCATGGCACAGGGTAAAGTTCTGTCTCAATTAGTGAAAAGTCTGGTTTAGCAGAAGTGTCACTGTACTCATTTATAGAAATGCACCAGTTAAGAAAATAAAGCCAGATTAATAATTTAGTGAGGTTTGCTAATGAAAAGATGACAATTCATAATGAACTTCCAATGCTGAAAATGCATCATCAGAGCCCTCAAACAAGATATATGTTTTTTACCTTTTTACTTATTATGTATCATTCTGGCATGTGGAAACTAGTATAGTTTCTTAAATTACTGAAAGATGTATTTCTATCATTACAAAATACAAAAATTCTGGCTATGATTGTGTTCACAGGATGCCTCTTCAATGGGCTATATATTTAGTCAGGAAGTTTTCAACATTTATTTTTACACATGGCTTCTTGCAAATAAGCCCAGCCACTTCATCTCTAACATTACATGTTGCATTTGAATTCTTTATAGTATATCACCTATTGCTGTATGTATCAAACACCTTATTACTCTTCAGGGCTGTAATAAAACCGTGTATGTCTTTATATGGGTGTCAGGAGATTTTTCAAAAGCAAAATTTCAACTGTGTAGTATTTCCTTCACTCACTGACTTTAGAATCATACCCTACTTACCATATAACTTCACTCTCCCTGCTTCACTGAGTTGTTTTCTCTCACAATTAAGTAAGGATTAAATTGATTAACATACACTAACATGCCAACCATATACCACTTGCTCAAGATCAAGTTTGTTTCTCTGACGCAGTAAAGTTTGAGTTGACAAGTTATCCAGAAAACAGTTTCCTGGTTAACTCAGGGTGCTCCTAAAACACAATGATGCTGTCATTTGCATTACTCGTTTCCATTGACTACTTTGTTAATTTCAGTGAGGACCACTTTACACACACACACACACACACACTCGTGCACACGCATCCCAAAGCAACATCCTCAAATGAGTGTAGATACTGACTCTGGCACTTCAATAGCGTTTTTGATGAGTGTTAAATGTGCTTTTGGTTTAATCTGATAAGGAAGCCCCCTGTTCTCGACCCCAGTTCCATATGAAAATGTATTCTAAGCTCAAATCTCTAGTATGGGACAAGCAATGCTGCTGCTAAGCCAAAGCATTAGTTATCCCCCACGAGCAGCAAATCCCTCCCAACGTTTGCTGAGCTGAGCGGTCGTCTTGCTCATCCTTGGAGGCTGGCAGAGGCGGTCTTACTCGCTGTCACATAGACACACACACGTTCCTTGGTGATAGTTAAAACAGTCTCAAAATCTGACATGAGGGGCCTCCCTGGTGGCGCAGTGGGTTAAGCAACGCACTATGAAGCAGATCGCAGCCACTGCAGCACGAGTTCGATCCCTGCGGCCAGCCAGGGAGGGGACCCACATGGCGTAGCAGACCTCTCCTGCCTCGCCCGCTGCTGCCCTCGGCAGTGTATTTCAGTCCATCTGCCTGTTCTGCTCCCCACTCTGTCTGGTGAATCCTCTCACCTCCCACGACTCTGGCCTGTACCCCAGCTCTTGTAGGCATAAATAAATAAATCTTTAAAAAAAAAAATCTGACATGAGACAGAGTTCCCAGTTCATGTCAACATCTAAAGTGAAGAAGAATGATGAGCTAATTGCAGTGTTATTGCCATCACTAAGATCAGTATTGTTCCAGAAACAAACCTCAGACAGACCGTTCCAAACAAAAAGATTTTCGAATATAGACTGGAGAAAGCAAAAAAGGGCCATGATTTAGAATGTACACTCTCATTTGCTTTCAATTTTATTAACTAGACTATAGTAAACCTTTTGTTCATGTATTGTGCCAAAGTGTCAAGTTCACTGTATGAATCCCATCAATCTCAGCCAGTGTTGTTGTTGTTATTATGCGTTAGGAAAGGTTTCTGTGTCTTAAAATTTAGTTATGCACCTACTCTGAGGAAAACGTAGACAGTGGTCACGCTGCTGACGTCAGACCCCTGGTCCTGGAGCAAAGTCAGGAGAAGAACTCACGGTGAGGCGAGTCCAGCTGCCCTTAGGTGCCTCAGTCTGACCTTCCAAATGCGGCTTCCTGCAGATGTGGGTTCTTCCAGCCACTCTGCATCTGTGAGAACTGGCCAAAGTGATTTGAAAGCCTGGTGCACGATTTCTGTCAGTGATTTTTTTCTACTTTTTCTGTGCAAAGGAGTGGTAGACCAGGCAGGATGTTTTCAATGATTCTTGATACTGGAAGTGATTGGACTTTCACCAAGGAGTACAACACAGAAAAGGACTTTCTGGCAGAGTTCTTTTAATGAATGGACTGTGCATGGGATTGTGAATTGTCAAAGAACATAAGGTGTAGAAAAGTTAAACGTCTGTCTTCCAACTTGGAGTTACTCTGATTGTCTGAGAAAATAGGCGACATGCATTTCCAGCCACACGGGTCGGGCAGAGTTCCGAGGCTCATCAGTGTGGCTCCCGTTCCTAGCAAAGGCCCAGTAGCCAAACGCCACCTATTCCACAGCCCCAGATGGAACTGGAACAGGAAGTGCAGGTGCAAGAGGAAACCCTCGAGATGTTTAAGTGACAGCCCAAGCCTTTCAAGTCACAGATAAGAAAAATAACAAGCACTTAAAATTTCTGCTAAATTAGAAAGTGGTTATGCTAGAAAAAATTCTAGAATGAGTAAGCAATAACTGACAACAAAGGTCTAAGAAATCTTCAAGGGAGAAAAAAACCTAAAGAGAAGAAAATAGTATCCGATGTCTTAATTTTCCTTTTACAAAGGGGAAATGGAGGCAAGCTGCTTAGACTTTAGGAAGAGAACACTCACTTGCTTTCCAAACACTGATGCTGGGGAAAGGGAGGGAGCTTGGTTGCAAAGCACAAAGTTAAAAAAATAACAGGCTCATCCGAAAAGCAGATGCAACAGGCTCTCCTGTCTTTGGGGGAAAGTTAGAACAAATCTTTCAACAAGCTTGAAGTTCGTGAATCTCTCAAATCAATCTGCTTTTGCCCTTATGGGACACGTCACCATGGGGCTTATGAGCCTCAGTTAGCTCACAGAAGCCTCTTCGACCTCTTAGTAGAATGAGTGTTGATGTCACTGCCTTGAACATAGCAGGTCCTCCACAAAATGTTGTTGATGAACCGGATGAGTCCTCATCATGCTTTCCTCCTCAGAGGTTGACATTAGTTCTGATAAACATTCCCAGTGGTAGAGAATGAGTTACTGCACACCTTCCCCATTAAGCCAGACTGCCTAGTGCTTACATAAAAAGCTTGACTATCCATTTTGCTCATGTTTTCATCATTCATGGGTTCATTTAATAACGATTTTCTGAAAGCACAGTTTTGGTTAAATAATTAAAACAAGGCACCTCAGTTCCTTGGGTGGGGGGTTTTACTGCCCTCCCCACCTCCTTAGGACTCAGTAGAGAGAAACTTCCAGAACTGCTGCTGTGTGGTCTTCACTCTGCTCTGCCAACAGGGAAAACACCCAGCCCCGGCCTGGAGGGACCCAGGGCAGGACCCCATGCCCCAGCAGCCTGCCTCCGGTGCCTGCAGGGTGCCCCTAGGTCTGCAGAGTGGGGAGTCTGGAAGAGGAAAGACAGCCGCTGATTTTAGGGGAAGAGGGGAGGAAAGCCACCGCACTAAGCCTGCAGACGGCCTTCTTTGACCAGTCAATGATCCTGAAAGAGCTGCCTGTGTTCTCTCCACTCTCATATGTACTTTTCTTTTTTTTTTTTTTTAAGATTTATTTATTCATGCATACAAGCACTGGGGTACAGGCCAGAGGGGTGGGGGGGTGAGAGGATTCACCACAGAGAGCAGGGAGCAGAACAGGCAGATCAACAGAAGTACAC
>JAGFMF010011942.1:10025888-10062000 GCA_019455555.1 Galemys pyrenaicus | reverse complement strand
GGCACAGCAGGAGAGGTCTGCTGCGCCATGTGGGTCCCCTCCCTGGCCGGCGGCAGGGATCAAACTCGTGCTGCAGTGGCTGCGGTCTGCTTCATAGTGTGTTGCTTAACCCATTGCGCCACCAGGGAGGCCCTCATATGTATTTTTCTAAGATTTTCAATAGAAAAATAAAGATTTGCACATGATGAAGTCTAAGGTGTAGTGGCATCATATGCACACTTACTGGGGGTCTCCCTTCTGTCCTAGATGGCTAGTCCCCTTCTCCCTCCTAGAAGCAAACACTAATATTCTTGAAAGATAATGCTTGAAAAAAGCACTTGCAAACACACACACACACACATCCATTTTTAGACAAAGAGAAACCACTTGCTACTTCTGCTACTAGCTTTTTGAAAGTTGTAGGTAGTATATATAATTTTGAGGCAGGCCTGCAGGTACCCAAAGGCATGGGAGAGGGGGAAGGAGAGGGAAATATCTGAGGGGACAGATGGGGAAGATCCAGCACACTGGATGGCAACAAGATGAATATTGGGGAAGTTGCCCTGACACCCCTGTGGCCATCTTCTCCCTAGTAAAATGTACTGAGGGGCCCTTGTTAGAGGAGGTGTGTAAATCATGGTCAGACACTGGCAACAGAAGAGTCAATTTCAAGAGAGGTGCAATCACTGCCCAAGTGACTCCTTATAGATTCAGAAAGCCCATCAGTGGCCACCTACCTGACCCACAGCCACACCTGCCCAGAGTGCCAGGAGGGGTCCACGTGGTCACTGCTGCCCAAAATTCTATGAGCCATTTCCAGAAAAATGCTGTCACAGGCTTTGGTAAGGTGACATTAATCTTACCTCCTATCCAGGACAATCAGAGAATCTGGGAGGAAATTACAGATTCAGAGGCAGCGCTATCATTAAAATGCATCTCTGAGCACTGAGCATGCTTTTTTTCCCCTTTTAATTCTTAGCTGTGGTTCCCTTCTCTCCTTATAAGTCTCTCCCCAAATTTCCATTCCAAATGATATCATTCCTTTTCAGTTCCAGAATCTCAGAGGGAATAAATGATGACTGCTAGCAGTAAATAAATAATAAAAATAACAGTAGCTATTTATTCTCATTAGTTCTCACAACCGCTATAGGAGACAGCATTTTTTTCTTTTACAGATAATGAAACTGAGGTTTGACATAGTTAAGTAACGTACCCCAAGACCACACAGTTAACAGACGGTAGGCCTGGCCCTCACATCTCAGGCTCCCTGACTCTGCCTCCCTTAGAAGACTGAGAAGCAGAACAAGGGGCCCATGTGGCCAATGTTCCCTCCCCACCAGCTCACGCGTGAGGCTGCCTTTTCTGAGGCCAGGCTTTGGGTTGGAGAATCTCCAACCCTTCATGAAGATTGGCCAGATGTACCAACAGCTGTTGCTGACAGCACCAGACAAAGCACAAATGTGCCATGTCTCAGTTAGAGGGAGATAGAGAGTCAAAATCATGGAAAGAACATTGGTTGGGGGCAGGGTGGGAGGCAGGGGTATGAGTGCAGCACAGCGGGAAGAATGCGTCCCGGCTCTCCTCTTTTGTGCTGTGCAGACTTGAGCAATTTGCTGAATCTCTGAGGCTTAGTCTCTAAGAAGAGATAGTAATGCTTCCGGCCTCACTTAATGCCACTGCAATGTTTAGGCAAAATAATGGACATTCTTCCTGGGCACATCACCAGGAAGGTATTGTGATACTAGTTTCCCTTCCTTTTTTCTTCCACAATGGGGCAAGGTCCAGGCCTTATCCTGGCACTGGAGGCATCTCGGTGTCTGCTAGATAAGGAGACAAAGCTACAGGAACCTCCCAATGGAGGCGTGACAGCTTTATTTCAGGAACTAAAGCAGGATAAGAACACTCCCCAATTCATATTGTCCATGGTGAAAACGTCCTTACTTGCTCTCCTCTCCTTTACCAGGATTTCCTGGAAAATTTGATGTTTGTGTCCTAGTCCGCTGCCCTTGCCACCTATCCCGCGTTCCGATTAGAGACCTGACATTCTCAGCAAAGAAGCTTTCTTCTTTCCATTGCATTCAATAACCCTCAATGCCCCCCAGCAGCAGACCCTTTTCTGGGGACTGCATGCCTCCCAGGAGCCCCTACCCTGTTGCTCTGTGATGTGTCCCCACTGCGTGGTCACATTCCTCAATGACATTGACTTAGCACTCGTGTGGATCTTTCTATCTAGACTGGAGCACCCTCAAGGGCAGACACATGTATTACTCATCCTGCAGCCCCAGTATAAAGCTGTGTCTGACTGTGATCATTGGTAAATTTTCTCAAGTGAACTGTGAGTGATGCACAGATGAATTAAACCTCCTGCCCTCAGGGAGCTGAGGAAGTAGGTGTTTGAGATGGCCTCCTACCAGCCTCACAACTTAGCAATCAGCCCTGTGGGTTAACTAAACAAAAGAGCTAAGTAAAGGGTAAAGGGCACAAGAAGTAGGAGTTGCTTCTAACTGACAAACTCGAGGAAGCCTCCACAGATGAGACAGTACATCCCATTTGAACTGGGATGCGATGGGGCTGGGGGGACTCGGAAACCCTGCTTCTCAAAGTTCTGTGTCGACCCGATGCTGGAGACACCATGTGGGATGTGGAGTCATATTCTGCGCTTCTCTCTGAGGTGTGATACTTGGAAAACCGCTTTGCTTTCTCCTCTCCTCTCTCTCACAGGGGACCCCCGTGTCTGCTCCATCTCCAACCCTGATTTTGTCATCTACTCTTCAGTAGTGTCCTTCTACCTGCCCTTTGGAGTGACTGTCCTCGTCTATGCCAGGATCTATGTGGTGCTGAGACAGAGGAGACGGAGACGGTTCCTCACTCGGCAGAACAGTCAGTGCTTCAGTGTCAGGCCCGGCTTCCCCCAACAAGTAAGCTCCCTGGAGGGGTAGAGGAAAGACAACACCCCATCCTGCGGCTGCCCAGCCTGCGTCCAGCTGTGTATGCTTTTGGCTATACTGCTTCATTGGGTACATAATCTCGGCACATGTCTTCAAATCTCCTGCGTAGTCAATATGCAGTCAATACCAATATTGACTATGCTTTGCAGGTAGAAAATCCAATCTGAAAAGTGCATTGATAGTCTTCCTTAGAGTCCACATTACTTGGGAAGATGACAGGGTCATTTCTGGGCTTGTTCTGCTTCCCTTCAAAGTCTTTCATATTCCCCAAATGGCTGGCAGTTCACATGTAACGCAAAGTTTGAGGATTTTTTACAGCAGCTGTACCATCCATCACACATGGGTTTCCAGGGCTGACTTCTGGACAGACCATTCATATCAGCAATCACTGGGTCAGTGAAACCACGTTCCCTTAATAGATCTGGCCTCTGTGTGGAGACTCTGTGACCAGCTAATGGATGGGATGTTAATGGTGTATTTTATTAGGTCTTTCTAGGCTCTGAAAAGGAAGGTCATTGCCTCAACACTGATATTCCAATTGCTTGGACTGTAAATCCCAGTACCTGGCACATGCTTGAAGCATAAATGGATGAATATCTATCACTTGAAATCTGCTAGAAAACAGAAGCAGGAATAGCATACAGCCTCTGCCTTCATGGAATTTAGGATCTAGACAAGCAAATAAAGTGTACTTCCTCCACCCAAAGTTAATAACATTCCAAAACTGAATGGGATGTTGTCAAGTATGAGAAGAAGACAATGAAATACCTAAATATTAAGTGCCTTGGAGGTTATGAGAAAGGAGAGGCCTATATGCTCAGGGAAGGACTTCACAGATAGAGAGAGAACTGAATCTGATTTTGTATGTCATGCAGCCCACAGTGACCTGAGTGAAGGTACACTCTCAAAGTGGAAGCCCCAAGACTTGGCTAGAATAAGAATATTGGTCCCCAGGAAATAGAAGGACAGGACAAGGATAGGAGGATATGAATATATATAAAGCATTCTCATCAACTATGTAGAGCTAAACCACACTGTTTCTCCTTCAACCCACCCTAGCCTTCCTGTCTGAGGCTGCATCCCATTCGACAATTTTCAATAAGGGCCAGATTTCCATCAGATGCCACAGGGAAAATGGTAAGTAAGCCATGCTTTTGATTGTAGGAAAAGAATAAGTGAACTTTTCTCAAGACATTCACTGGCTTACCTTGATTCTACTTCCCTGCCAAATGGAATCTAGCCCCAATCCGATACTTGTATCTATAAATATGACAGGTCTGAGGTTTTGCCTGATTTGAGCTTTAGAATAGAAATCATCAAATGATATTCAGAAAGCCTATGATTATTGGGCTAGAGCCCAGTGACTACAGCCAAAGACCCATGATGTGAAGACGCCATCCGGAACCACCTGCGTTAGAGGGAGTGGGGCAGCACACAAGAGCAGAGCCAAGAAAAACAGAAGAGAAGCTGATACGAGACTTTCTAGCCCTGTGTGCCATTAAATGTGGGGAAAATCAAGACAATTTCATGGTTGCCCTGATCCTTGCCTTTCCAATTTAAGGTAGACCTGCCTCTCCAGGCAAGCTAAATACAGAATGGGGCCCAAGGGTGTTAAATATAAGACCAGCATTCCTCTCCCTGAATTCTTAGTCAAGTAAACATTAATAATAAAGTTTCAAAAACCCATAATGATGAAGACCTGAGCCTTAATTACTCTTTACACAGGGCTCATACTGTAGCAAGTAGTTGGAGACTCCTGCTGTAAAAGATTTTATAAAAACAGATAAGAGGCTTAAAGTTGTCTCTAACAGAGCCAAGGTCTGAGGAGACTCCAAAGCCAAAAGGAAAAAAAGTGGTGGCTAGGAAGGAGATGGAGAACCAAGGTGCTGGTCACACCAGCAGTGTGGAGAATGAGGTTCTGTCCTCCCATCTGGGAGTGTTTCTTCAGATCAGTCATGGGGTAGTGGTAGGGTTTACTTACAGAGAGGGTGGGATATACATTCATTAATATATAATCTTACAAGAGTCACTTCTCTTTTATAAGACTGAATCTCACATCTGTAAAATGCACCTGATCTGTGTTTTCAAATCTGAGATTTTATAAACACTGTCAAGAATGTGTCCCAGACCCGTACTTTCAGAATAATGCACCAGAAGTTCAATACTGTCACACTTAGAAGGTCTCTAGATGCCAGTTCAATCATAAACATAATCTTGGTTATAAATAGTCATTCATACAGAACATACTATGCTAAAAGTAATTACTAGAAAATCCCTTAAAAGGAAAGCCAAATATTTTTTAAACGTATGATGTTAGCTTCCATAAGAATGCCTCTGTGAAGCGCAACTTTAAAAACACTGTTTCTTGAAGACTCCTTATAGTCATGGTTCTATTCATTCATTCAACAAAGTTTCTGTGTGTGCATAGTGTACCAGCACTTTGTATCTGGAAGACCTGTGGTTCCTTGAACTAAGGAGAGAGAGTGGTAAGGTTTCTGGTTGCTTACACTGACTGGCATATAGAAAGGGAATTTACTAGAAAAAATGTCAAGGAACTCAAAGAATTAATAGGAAGGCCTAGGCGTGAATCTCCCATTGGCTGGACTTGGTTCATGTGCCAGATTTCTAGCTTGCTAGTGGGTTGTGGAGAATGAATATCTAGCCATTTTTGTAAAAAACAAAATGAACTTCCTATCAGTAATGGCAGTTGGGGAGTCCTGCCTGCTGCAGGACTTGACTTACACAGTGTTTGGTCTTCAAACAGGGAAAGAAGCTCAGATGTTAAGCACACACATCCCCTAAATGTCAGAAGTATCCACAGATTTCAGTTTTCTGTTCTGCGAGTCTATTCATCCTAAACCCATTTCCCCAATTTCTTTTCTGTTTTACAAGTAATGCTAAAGACATGTCACTGGGGCCTCCCTGGTGGCGCAGTGGGTTAAGCAACACACTATGAAGCAAACTGCAGCCACTGCATCATGAGTTCGATCCCTGCTGCTGGCCAGGGAGGGGACCCACATGGTGCATGCAGACCTCTCCTGCCCTGCCCGCTGCTCCCCTCAGCAGTGTGTTTCAGTCAGTCTGCCTGTTGTGCTCCCTGCTCTGTCTCTGGTGAATTATCTCACCCCCCCCCCACACCACTGGCCTGTACCCCCGTGCTTGTATGCATAAATAAATAAATCTAAAAAAATAAAATAAAATAAAAATAACCATAATCACTAAAAAAAAAAAAAACATAAAAAAATAAAGACATGTCACTAACTTTCCCATGGATATATGTTCTGAGATGAAATTCCTATGTTTTCTTCTTTACTTTTTACTATGGAAAAATGAAAGAGAATAAAAAAAAATAGAAAGACAGAGAATAAAAATCTTTTAGCAGCCATTAATGGGCTTCAGAAATTATGCACTCAGGCCAATCTTAGCTCATCTAGGCTCCCTCCACTCACACCCAGCCAGGTGGTTATGGAGCAAATCCCAGACGTCGTAGCATTTCAACTGAAAATATTTCTAAAACACTCTCTAAAGAATAAAGACTTTTTAAATAAAACACATAACCACAGGACCACTAAACTAATAATTCTGTCAATCAAATTCAAATAACCCCAAATGCCTTGTAAAATTTTTATAGTAAATCTTTTATAGTTTTGAATCAAAACTCAAATAAGACCTAAACTTTGAAAGCCGGAAATCTTGTTGTTACAATTGATTTATTGAAGAAACTGAGTCAGTTGTCTTACAGTTTCCCACATTCCGGATTGTGCTGCTTATACACCCGTGGTGTCGCTGAACATATTGCTCTGTATACCCAGGTCATTCTAACTCAGAGAAAGCCAGACTACAATCCCCCTACTCTCCTCAAGGAATTTACATCATTCTGAAACATTCTATATGTGGTAGGTGCTTTTTAGCCAGAAAGTCAGAAACCAATTTCATTTACCTTGAATTTCTGTGGTCCCCCCACGCTGTTAAGACAGGCTCTCTGCAGGTTCCCCACAGTGATGGTTTCTCTTCCTTGATGGTTCGCATCCCCTTTCCCTTCAGGAGCACTCAGAAGATAAACAATATCCCCAGAAATTTCAGGACCCTTTCTTGTCACACCTGCAGCCTCTCTCCCCTGGCCGGGCACACATGGAGCTGAAACGCTACTACAGCATCTGCCAAGACCCTGCCTTGAGACGACCAGGCTTTCAGGAAGGGGAGGGAGAGTTAAAAAGGGCAGGGAGGACTCGAAACTCCCTTAGCCCCACCTTGGCACCCAAGCTCAGTTTAGAAGTTCGCAAACTCAGTAATGGCAGATTGTCGACATCCCTGAAGCTGGGAGCCCTGCAACCTCGGGCAGTGCCACTACGGGAGAAGAAGGCGACCCAGATGCTGGCCATTGTTCTCGGTGAGCTTGGGCTGGATCCTTCCAGGTTAGGCTGAGTTCAGTGGCGTTGCTGGAGGGTACTATTGTATTTCACCTACTGGAATTCAATGACTGCATTTATAAATGATTATAATACAATTGAAAGGGGGTCTGTGTATAAATGTTAACTCCAGTGGAACCTTTTTAAAACTTAAACTGAATTAATGACACTGAGCAAGTCATCTAATTGAGCTGTGCTTATGTACCATGTTGGTTGCCTATCACGTAGTTATAAAGGATAATTAAGTAATAAATAAGATAATGATGCAACAAAAATGGCTGTCACTTAATAATGCCATACTTAAAAATGCTTGTTTTGGAATATTAAATTAAAAAAACTGTCATATGGTATGATAACATCTAGGTTATTTTCAGTATGGGGAGGAAAGACTGGAAAGAAATTCACTGAGATGTCAAAAGTGATTACCTTTGAGAAGTGGGTGGTTATTTTTCTTCTTTCTACTTTTGTATATTTTCAAGTATAAAATCAAGGCTAGTTTTTATAATAGAAATGTATTTAAATAAAGAAATAAAAAACTGGTAAGTCCCAGCTAAATGGAAATTTGATCAGCGCAGTTTATTCTGTTCACTGTTACTTGTTGTGGAAAGCCCCAAACGTCTCATCTCTTAGATACTTTGCTAGAACCCTAGATGTAATCTTCTCAGCATCAGGACCTATGTAAAAGGCATCTTTTAAAGTCTCCTTTTCTGCCAGTGCCTAAGAGGATGTCATGCATATATAGACAATAAAGATCTGCATTGAATTAGAAAGTAGAAAAGAATAGTAAAGAGCTACCTAAAGATCAAACTAGAAAATCAACTTAAGAACAAAGGCCTGAGATGAATCAAAAACATTAGCATAAAGTTTTCTCACCTATAAAATATGGTTAATATGAAGCACCCCTTCTTCATAGGGTTAGTGTAAAGTTAAATGGCTATGTGAGTCGTTTTCATGTTATAACAAAAGAGTTAAACAAACCCCTTACCCAGTTGTTCTCTTCCTTTGCAACCTAGGGGCCTTCATTGTCTGCTGGCTGCCCTTCTTCTTGACCCACGTTCTCAACACCCACTGCCAAGCATGCCATGTGTCTCCAGAGCTCTACAGTGCTACAACATGGTTGGGCTATGTGAACAGTGCCCTCAACCCCGTGATCTATACCACCTTTAATGTCGAGTTCCGCAAAGCCTTCCTCAAAATCCTGTCTTGCTAAAGGAGGAGAGGATGGAATACTCCCTTGCCCACCTCCCGCCACTAGGCTGTGGGATGACTGGTCAGAACCTTTTCAGAAAGACTGATTTCCTGTGGTGTGGAATAGAGATTTCTGGAACCAGGATATCCCTGAGTGACAGGTATAACCCAACTGCTTGCTCCAAAACAAAATGTTCTACCTCCCCAGTAAAAACAGACTACATTTTTTTTAAGTGGTTGGGAGGTTGGGGGAGGGTGTTCACCTGAGTGATAAGCAATAATTCAGAAGGAAACTGATAAAACATGACTACACACACACACACACACACCATCAGAAGCATGATTCATTAACAGTGAAGGAAAAATGAACAGATCTCATAATTCTCCACTTGTCAGTAACCTGAAATCTCAGCCAGTAAACCATCTTGCAGAATAGCCAGTCTCTCTTCCTTCTAACCTTTAATTAACTGTCAAGCTAACCTTGTCCTTTTGTGGTCCCATTCCCTTTGGGGTATTCCCTTTCTCTTTCATTGTGTCCTGAACTAGAATGACATGACTCGTGCTTCTACCTCCTTGTAGAATCTGAACGATTATATTTGATTAGAGGAATTCCACACCCCAAAGAACATTGTCCCACATTGGGACCTGGACATCATTTAAACCTTACTATTCCTGTATTTTAATTCCAGGTAGGTAAGAAGTTCCTTCTATTTCATTCCCTGATTCTCAGAGTCTGAACTCTATAGTAATTCAAGATGGGGATGTGAAGTAGAAAAGGAATGATAATTCTCACTGCAGTATCACTGATGAAACTTGTAGTTCAGAACATGCCTTCTGCAGGTTTTTCATAATGTTATAAGGTTTCCTACCCAGGGTATCTTCACCTTCTGCTTGACAGAAACCCAAATCTTTCAGAACCTGCCACCCATTAAGTAGAGTCTGTGAAGTGTCAGTCATCTTCTAGGTTCCAGATCCACACAGTGAATAAGGCAGATCCTACCTTCAGAGCTCACCACCTGCTCTGGTGTTTGCCGAGTTACTTCTCAGTGGGCGGTAGGGCCCCACCTACACTGCCAGAGGACTCAGGACTGAATGTCCCAGGCAGAATATCACCCAAAGTCATCACGTGGACTGTCTTTGTAAAATCCTAGTGTAGATGCTAAACGTCACCACTCCAACAACTGAGATGAATGGTATAACAGGAACAATTTGTAAATGTCATTAAAATTGCGTTTAGAAGGAACTTGAATATTCTCACCATTTACCTTTTCACCTACAGAAGCTATTTCTTATTGATTACAGAGTCGAGATATAATTTATGGATAATTTATGAAATGTTCTCACCCTGAGCTTCAATAAATCTGCTCTTAAGAGCTGTTAGTGCATAGACATGACAGATACCTGCTGCAATGCTATTAAAACTTTAAAACGCATAAGAACTTTACAAGGAATCCACGCCTCCCCTGATCCCATCTTGGTTCCTCTGATCCTTAAGTGTCTAAGAAGGAATATATACCCCCAGTCAGGTACTTTTTACTCCCGAACACTTTTAATGCCAATGTATTTTAAATGTTATCGTCTGTGTTGTAACTCAGTAGAAAAATTCTGTTTGCCCACTAGCTCTCCAAGTACTTCTACCTGATGACACCTCACTCGGTAAGTTTATGACATAAGCAGAACTGGATGCTGAAACAACTAAATATCTTAAGAAGTATAAGTACATGATTCTTAGGTTTTTCCATGCAAAATAAGCACCAAACAGATAGAACAATGGTTAAAAATGTCATAGAATTCCACACCAAATCAAAGCTTTAAATATAGAAACATAAATAAC
The DNA here is from genome assembly GCA_019455555.1 of Galemys pyrenaicus. Classification (NCBI taxonomy): domain Eukaryota; kingdom Metazoa; phylum Chordata; class Mammalia; order Eulipotyphla; family Talpidae; genus Galemys; species Galemys pyrenaicus. Next base: position 10,051,642 of record JAGFMF010011942.1, on the reverse strand, counting down.
ACCAGCATTAACATATTTGTGAGGAATGGCAGTAAATGTTTGGTATACTTTCTTTTTCTTTTTCAAGTCATTCAACTCTTACCTTTAGGAAGGTAAGTTCTACTTTCTTAATGAGGAAGCTGAGGTAGAGGGGGATTAAGAATTTCCCCAGGTCACATGAAAAAGGGGTAAAGCTAGAGTTCAGATGTACTTCTGATTCCCAAACCAATGCAGTTATTCACTGGCACACCACCTCCTGATGAAGAGATAAAGGAATGGGAGCATAAAAGATGGGGAAAATCCAACCCAAGGTGTTACTCTCACTCTCTGTTCTGTTCAGATTCCAAAACAGTCACATGTGAAGTCTATAATCTGTTCTCCCAGAATTATAGAATGGTCCTTAGAGAGTGTTTGGGTTTATTTTGGGTTTACCCTGTCCGTCATTTACTGAAAAGGAAAGTGAGGCCCAAAACTCTTGTATCATCATGGGTTAATGACAGACAAACATTTAAAAGTGCCACATGCTTGTCCAGGGCTCCTTCTACTTTACGAAGAGTTCTATAAAGACTATAAACTCCATATAGATACAAGGAGAAAGTAATTTTATCACCTCCACCTTTAAACTAAGACATCTTTTCCCTAGACAGTATCTATTATCCTTAATCCCAGAGAGTACCTCCTTCCCAGGACTTCTGGATTTTCTTTCAGTCCAGAAGGAGCCTCCTAAGACAATCTCAAACACATCTCCCATGACTTATTTCATTCTCTTCATCCAGGGGCTCTTTATTCCACCTCCTCTAACTCTGTAGTTCCCAGCTGGAACCAGCACATTTAATCTTAGAGCTCTCTACTTTCAGAGCCAACATTTCTAAATGAGATGAATGAATGAATGCTTCAGCAGAAGACTTCTTGGGACAAAGCAGTTCTGGAATCCAAGGAAGCCTCATAATCACCCACTCTGCTTGGGTGTAATGCAATGAGTATGGCAATCCATATAAAATAAAACCAACATTCCACTCAAGAACTTAATAATTCCTTCTTTCAGAAAACCATCCTCAAAAACCCCATTCATTATTCATTTGCTAAATGAATCCCTTATTCTATTACTATCGATCACCTTCCATGTGCCAGGCACGGTACTTACTAGTGGGAAATATGATTGAAAATGACACAGTCCCCACCCTCAGAAACACATAGTCCTGTGGAGAAGTAGAATTCATGTGCACCGTGATCACCTGCTTGTTGTCTACAGTAAAGGAAGTTCATGGTGTTTGGAAGTACCACATTCAGTCTTGAGAAGGCGTCCCAGATGAGCATTATAGAATTGATAATAAGCAGGTGATCACCATGCACATAAATTCTACCTCTTCACAGGACTACATGTTTCTGAGGGTGGGGGACTGTGTCTTCCTCAATCATATTTCCTACCACTAAGTACCGTCCCTGGCACATGGAAGGTGAGCAATTATTAGTAGAGATACACCTAAAAAGTAGGAAGGGTGTTCCAGGCAGAAAAAAACTCTGAAGAGCTTAAAGAGTAAAACAAGCAAGGAGCATGCAAGGAATCTCAAATTATAGCTTCAGTCTGTAGAGAAGAGGCCCTAGGGATGGAAAGGGCCTCCTTATCTTTGGAATCTTCTTTCAGTTGGTGTTTTCTCAGTTCTTTTGAGAGTTGGGTGACACCTCTCAAAAAAGACCTCTAGATCCTGCCTATACTTCCCTCTGTGTGGGTAACGCACATCACAGAACAACCATTCCTGCCTGACCTGGCTATTTCTCTCTGAGCTACCTTGAATCCCAACATTCAATGTGAAGTCTTTGCTCTTAAGAGTTAGAAGGGCTAGTTGGATGGTTGTAGAGTCAGAGATGTTAAAACTAAGGCAGTCCAGGGCGTTTGGGTCAGAAACCAAGGGAAGTCAGACAGAGATTTGCTTTCCTGAATGTGTGGGTCACAACCAAACAAAGAGGCAGAAAGGTGAAGAAATTCACTCAGAACCGGCTATTTCCTGGTGGTCCTGATTCCCAGGGCTGTGCTTTGATCTTTTGGTATCTGCTGACATCAGAAAACTGAAAAGCTTAATTTGAATCAACATACAGAGAGCAGAGAGGGAATGACAGGCAATTAACTTGATTCCTCCTTTCCACCTAATTCTCTCCTCACCAGCTTACAAAGGGAGTGAGTTTCCATGACTACCTCCTGACGTGGAGACTCCATTGAGGGTGATGCCAGTGTCAGCTCCGCTGTGTAGCACACACTGGCAGAGGCGGCACCGGGCGTCTGTGCCAACCACAAGACCTGGGACCTCTTGCTCTCCCCACTCTCACCTCAATTAATCACCCAGTTTCCATTATTGTGCATGAAGTCCCTATTTATGCAGAGCCTGCTGCTACTGCGGGAAGAAGAGATGGCCCGGGCCTCTGAAGATAGTTGTGCCCTAGAGAGGGTGCTGGGCTCAACTCAAGGTGGTGCTGCCTGTTTTCTGGAAGACAATGGATGGAAACAAGTCAGGGACTGGAGTCCTGGTGCCAGCCAGAAAAGTGACCTTGGGCAATTTTGTAACCACTTTGAGCCTCCGTTTCTCATTAGTAAAAAGGGGAACTTTAGTGACAACAGACTGACCTTCCTCATTAAACCATTAAAAGGTTAGATACTATGTGTGAAAGGAGTGCTTTGTCAGCTATAAATATCTAATGAATAAAAGAGAACATTTATTATCATTATTATTATTATCATTTCCCCCCTAAACAGTTGTTTCTCTCATGCCACTCTGGTTCACAGCCTACCTTACTTTCCCTTCACTTATTCTTTAACTGTATCAAGTTATTAGGCTCTTCAGTTTCCCACACAATATCTGATTTTTCTATTGTATTTTAGCCTCTAGTGCCCAAGACACTTGGCTAAATTTGCAGTCAGATTGTTAGGCAATTGGATTGTCCTCACAGAGCACTCTGTCCCTTTTCACACAGACAAGTGCCCAAAAAGGCTTGATCTCGCCCTAGGCTGATGGCAGGTACTTGCTAAAAGTGCCCTGGCTCCTCTGTCCCTGTGTCAGAGGGAAGCGGGGACACATCCAGTCCTCAAGACTTTGACTCTCTTCCCCTCTTGATGTCTGAACCTAGCGTTCTTCACTTCATTTCCTGCTTGAAAGAAGTACATGGGATTCAGGGTCTTCATTTCCTGCTATAACATATACTGGGTGGCTTAAAACAACAGAAACTTATTTTCTGATGGTTCCAGAAGCTAGAAGTCCCAAACTGAGGTGCTGGCAGCTTCATGCTGTCCTGAAGTCTCTGAAGTCTCTAGAGAGGCTCCTTCTTTGCCAGCCCTCCCATCAGGTGCTTGCTGGCCATCCTTGGCGTTCCTTAGCTTGTGGCAGAGTAACGCCAATCTCTGCCCCCATATTCCCACAGTGTTCTCCTGTGTGTCTGGGTCTAAATTGCCCTCTTTTTATCAATTATTGGATGAGATTCCACCCTAATCCAATATGATCTTAGCTTTATTTGATTATAGTAGAAAGACTTATTTCAAAATATAGTCATAGTTACAGGTTCTGAAAGGCAAAAGTTTAATATTTCTTTGGGGACAATAGAAATAATTCCATAAAATATGGTGATATTGGTCTAAAAAAAAAGAGGTCTGGGTGGTCTACCTAATGAGTGACCTTGAGGGACATGGTGACCTTCTCAGGCTATATCTGCTGCATTCATCCATGTACCTTCAAATTTTCACAAGGGAATACAGAGAGATGCCCAATGGGTCACCAAGATCCCCAATGTATTCTTTCCCAAATGTACCTAACCCCGTTGTGGAACAACACCCCTGTCTTCTCCTGATGAGTGGGATTCTGTTATTCTCGCTGTCTGAACCTAGAGTTCTTTATTCATCATTTCCTGCTTGAAAGAAGTGGAGCCAGGATGCCCCATCACCTGCCTGTTGGTCCCCTGCCAGAAGAAACTCCAAATAGCTAGGTGGAAGCCATATATTAAAGCTGAGTGGAATTCTTATCCATTGAGAATATATTTCTCCTTTAATAAACAAGGATTCTTACCTCAAGAAGTTAAATACAGCATCATAATATGGTCCAGCAACTCCCACTTCTGGATAGTCAAAAAAATACTTGCACACAAATGTTCTGCAGCACTCTTCACAACAGCCAAAAGTTTGGAAAAAATCCAAATGGCCACCCATAGATAAACAGATAAACAAAGGCATGTACAATGGAATATTTAGCCATAAAATGGAATGAAGTATTAATACACACTGCAGTGTGGACAGACCTTGAAACACTTATGCTAAATGAAAAAGCTCAGATAGACAAGATTAGATAAATCCATAGAGACACAAAGAAGCATGTTGGTTTTCAGTGTTTGGAAGAAAGGGAGTAGGGAGTAACTCTAATGGATAAGTGATTTTCTTTTGGGGTGGTTAAAATGTTTGAAACTAGGGGCCTCCCTGGTGGCGCAGTGGGTTAAGCAACACACTATGAAGCAAACCATGGCCACTGCAGCACGAGTTCGATCCCTGCTGCCGGCAAGGGAGGGGCCCACATGGCCCAGCAGACCTCTCCTGCCTCGCCCGCTGCTCCCCTCAGCAGTGTGTTTCAAGTCAATCTGCCTGTTCTGCTCCCCACTCTGTCTCTGGTGAATCCTCTCACCGCCCTGGACCCAGATCTTGTATGTATAAATAAATAAATCTTTAAAAAAAAATGTTTGGAACTAGATAGAGGTTGTAGTTGCACAACATTATTAATGTGTTAAATGTCATTGAATTGTTTGCTTTAAAATGGTCAGTTTTATGTTATGTAAGCTTCACCTCAACAAATTTTTTAATTAAAAAATATAAAATATAATGAACATGCAGCTAAACTTTCCATGTTCTTAGATTAGAAGACTCAGTGTTGTTATTATGGTGATTCTCTCCAAATTGAGCTACATATTTAATTCAATCCACTCTCAAAAATCCAGAAAAGGCAAATCTATAGAGATAGAAAATAGGTTAGTGGTAACTGTCATGGGTGATTGGCAGTGAAAGGACACAAGAGGTCTTACTGAAATAGTAAAGAATATTTTTAAACTGATTTATTGCAATGGTTGTACAATTTGGCAAAAATCATAGAATTAGGCACTTGAAGTAGGTGAGTTTATGTTATGTAAAATATGCCTTAATGAAGTTATTTTAAAAAAATAAATAACCCTTAATCAGGTCTAGAATTGCAGAAAATAAATAATCCTTCAGATCTAGAATTGCAGAAACAAGAAGTAAAAAGTTCCAAAATAGGGACACTTCTACTTCCACATTTTGTTGTGCAAGTCCATGTATTCTACTTGCTGGGTCAGCACCCAATAACAGTGCTTTAAAGTGCATACTGTTTCTCATTATCAGAGGGTGTCACCTCCAGGTTGATGCCTCAGATTCGCATCCAAAAAGCATTTGCACATTGCATTATGCTAGCAGCTTCTGGTGGGTGCAATATGGGATAGAAGCAAAGGATCTCATGGCCACATGCTCATGGCCACACCTTGACTTATATAGTGTCTGGCAGGAGTCTATTCCAGTGCATCAGATGTTATATGGGCGCTGTCCGACTGAGGCTGTATGACTTGGAAAGACAAGCCAATACTGGAATGTGTCCATTCCAATCAGTTTCTATCAAGATGAATCACAAGATGGAAATCTGTATTTCTCTTCAAGAAATGGCACCATATTAGGAGTTGAGTGTCAGTGTCTGTTACTGACAGACTGGATATTCAGTAGATCACCCTGAGCAACTGGGAACCCCTATTTTTGGACCATGCATAGCCTCAATCAAAGGTTAAGTACATGCTGGTGTCCTTTTCCTCTGCATCTGAGAGTTGACTTTCATTTCCTCCAGGCTCTCTAGGGGGTAAGCTGAGTTCTGTCTTCTATTTCCATAAGAAATCCACTCACATCAAGCAATTTGTAAGTTTTAGTGTAATTTACCAAAGATTTGAGCAAAGTTGGGAAGGAGAAGTGGAAACACATCACCACCTTCCTTGCTTTGCCTCTACCTTCTTATCATCTTTCTCCCAAATTTGGTCTGCGGGGTCCCAAATCTATCTTTTAGGCCCAGAACCTGGGGATCTCTATTCCTTACCCACGTGGAATAATATCAATATTTCTTTCATGCCATCTCTAAAGAGAATACATTTTCTCCATTTTTGTAGCTTGGAGAAGACAAAAGCTAAATAAACAATAAAAAATACTAAGAACTATTTAATTTCTGTTAAGATCACTCACTCTACCTTACTCAGAGAGTAAACTGCTCCTTGTTGTACTTCTCCTTACCCTGAGCAAAGCATTTATAGGCCTCAGAGCAACCTTTGGTATTTTTGTAAAGTTAGGTTTATTCCTGACTCTAGTCTCCTTTATTCTGTTCTTGAAGGTTCATGATAGTCTTTTGTGTTCAAGCTTATCTATAATCCCCTTTCTGTCTTTTGTTCCTGTCCTTTTAAAAACCTGCAGAGCTCTGCAGAGAGCTCCCTGTACAACCTCCTCTTACTTTAGATGTCTCCCCCTTTATCACTGGATTATTTTCTATTATATTATAATTGGGATTTTATTGTTTATATTTCCCACCTCCCCCAAGTCATATTCCTTTCTAAAGTCTCACATCACAGAATCACACCTGTGGTAAATACTCTTTTGAAGTGAAGAGTTAATTTGTAATGCAAATAATTACCTCTTTATTTATCTCATTTTCAAGTAGGAATTCTGATATATCAAATTTTCATAAAGACAAATTAGGGGCAAATTATTTCACACCTTTTTCCTTCCTTGTCGCTCATTCTCCTTCCCCTCCCATTCTCCTGTCCTTTTCCCCTCTGATTGTTGTCCTGCTTTCTTCAGGATCTGTGTAAGCACCCTGGGCTTCTCTCCCAGACTCTGCTTTTGTAGAACTAAAGTACTTACTCCTATTACGTGTTGGACAGGGAACCTTTGTCATACCAGGCAAACTCACCTACTGCCTTCCTCCAAAGAAGTTCGTGAGCTGAGATAGCACGTCCACCAGGACTTGGCTCTGTCTAAAGGTGGGCATTTCCATGACTTTTCTCTCCTTCTTTCAACTCAGTGAAGTCCACCTTCTTAGATGACAGACTCTGAGGAGTGATCTGCCTATGTCTCAGCTGTCTCAGAACTAAAATGAGGGCAATGATCTCTGTCTACAGAGTTACTAGAGGAAAATCACATGTAAAGAAAATCTAAATTGTAAAGCAAGATCTGTCTATAAAAGAATATTATCTACTAATTGTACTTAATCACAGACATATTGCCTGAAAATATCAAGTCTAGGATTTTTGAGTATGAAACCAAATTGTCTTCAGGAAGAGTTTTGATCCAGGAACACTGAGCACTGAGTTTTTCTAATCAAGAACAGCACTATCCCCACACAAATGGGAAAGTAGAAAGGCTGGAAAAGTAGAATTTCCAGGTGGTTCAGGAGATAACATGTTACTGTCTCCTTTCATTTATTTCACTTTAGAAAATATTATAAAGACAGAGTCATCTAGAAGACTGGGACAGAGGAAGGAGACCAGAGACCAAAGTAAGGTTTGCTCAGGATTTGCAAAGGAAAGTCAAGTGAAGGAGCAATGGTTCTGGGAAATAAGTGAAGTTCTTCCATGTAGAAAGGAAATAGATAATGGGAGCATGGCTTATCAGGTGAAAATAAATTATAGTTTAGAAAAAATGAAGAAGTTATAAGTGAGAACATAAGACAGAATTCAGTGAGAAGCTAGAAAGCTAGGTGTAGACAATCCTTTCAAAGGACAAAACAAAGCTTTCATGCATGGAAGCTCCATTCCCACCAATCATCGCACCCATGCACACTACCAACACCTTCAAAGCATTGTCCATTTTCACACCCTCAAGCAATGTAAGCACAATATCAAATTCCTTAAAATATTTGTTTAATTATGTCCATGGGTGAGCAACATCATGGGGATGGAAATCAGAATATGAGCTTTAATTTCTATCAGAAAAATAAACCCAACATCAGGAAAACAAATTAGTAGTTGATTTTTAGGCTGCCCTGGTAGTTACACTGATGAGACCTCATACTAATTCCTCAAGGAGGGACAAATAACTAATAAGAGAGGGGAGTTGGAACCTCCAACTGGAAGAAACACCAAGTTCTTCCACCTGGCAGTGATTCGCGAGATTTAAAATGTTGTCTTCTGAAATAATTTATTTCAGTTTTGAAAAAAATAATCATAAAACGTATCAAACACTCAGAGAACTTTAGAGAATAATACCTGCACGTAGCAGCTTTCTCAGATGTTAACATGTAGCTGTATTCATTTTAGATCTCTAAAATGAAAAATACATTACAAATGCACTTAAAGTAATCATTGCTATATCATATCCCTTTCCATGCCCAGAAGGAATCATTACCTAGTATTAAATGTTTATCATTTTCAGCATGTTTTATGCTTTGCCACATATGCATGTATACATATAGTATATTTTATTTCTTCAAAGTATACATATTATTTTCTGAATATTCTTTTTTCACATAAATTGATACACGTAGGTTCGTCAGTCATTCATTTGAACTGCTCTATAAATGTATCATTTTCTTGTTGCTAATCATATAATTTGTTCTCAAATCTCTATTGTTCTGAAAGCTTTAATGCATATTCTTACACATATATCCTTAAGCATGTGTGCTGAATTTTCTTTAGAATATAAACCTACAAGAGAAATTGTTTGCAAAAAAATTTGGACCTCTTCTATCTTAGCAGACATTATCAAATTCTTCTTCAAAGTGGTTATATAATTTACTTTTCCACTCCTAGTGTATAAGAGTTTCCATTTATCCACATTCTTTCCATTTTTTTGAGCTATTAACTATTTAATTTGCAAACCTCATGAGTATGATTTGTTCCTAGACTCTTTATAATTTTATTGCTATTAATGATAAAACATTATTTGTTTTAATTTGCAATTTTCTGATTATTTTGTATATTTTTCTATACTGATCTTGTATCCAACAACCTCAATGGACTCCTTTCCTTGGACTTCCTACATAGTCAACATGTTGACTGAAAATAAGACCTGTTTTTGAACATCTTTGTAATTTTTGTACCTCTTTTTCTTTTTGCATCATCTAGAATGTCCAGAAGAAAGTGAAATTGTAGTTTGTTAAAGCTTCTTCTTTAGCTTTCTGCACAATTTTGATAAATGCTTTCTGTCCAATTAAAAGTGTTTCCTTCTATCCACAAGAGGCTAAGAGTTTAGTTGCTTGTTTATGATTTAAAAAGCACTACATATGTGCCCATTTCTTTGTTTTTTTTTAAAATTTATTTATTTATGCATACAAGCACTGGGGTACAGGCCAGAGGTGTGGGGGTGGTGAAAGAATCCACTAGACAGAGCAGGATGCAGAACAGGCAGATTGACAGAAACACACTGCTGAGGGGAGCAGTGGGCGAGGCGGGAGAGGTCTGCTGTGCCATGTGGGTCCCCTCCCTGGCCGGTGGCAGGGATAGAATTCGTGCTGCAGTGGCTGCGGTTTGCTTCATAGTGCATTGCTTAACCCACTGCGCCACCAGGGAGGGCCCCATATGTGCCCATTTCAAGCCTGCATTTCTAACATTCTTCCCCCAAAATTCAGCAGGTCATACTCTTTCACTTCTTTCAAGTCTTGATTCAGATATCATCTATAAAAGCCCAAACTTTATATAAAATAGTAATTTTTTACTCCCTAACACTTACTCTACTACTTTTATTTGCCCCCTCAAATGCACAAGTTTTTAGTTATGTCAGATGTGTTTTTTCTGTATCTACTAAGTTGGTCATAGATTTCCCCCCCCTTTTAATTTGTTCTGTGAAATAACACATCAATAGATTTTTTGATGTGAAATTATTTTTCATTCTTGGCACCAATTTGTCTTGGTCAGGAGTATATATATGTATGTATAGATTTCATATATATGTATATGCACATACATACACACACATAGTTTTACTTTATTTGGAATGCTTATGTCTGGTTTCATAAATGAGATTGATGTATTTTTCCCCTAAATGACTATGTTATCAAAGATATAATAATCTTATAAGATGAATTGTTTTCCCTCATCATTTTCAAAAAAGCAAGGATTATCTGTTTGTTGAAGGTCCCAGGTGCCACTGTCTATTCCCAGAGTGTCTCTGGCTTTAGCCCCACTCACTACTTTGCCTTTGTTTGTTTACATTTTAGTATGTGGCAGGTATTGTGCTGGGCCCCAGAGATGTAGTGATGAATGATACAGTGTGCTCTCTGTCTTCATGGAGCTTACAGCTGGGTGAGACAGACAGTAAATAAAGATGCATATACACAAGTATATACTTACAAAATGGGATAAATATTATGAAAGAAAGTAGGAAGCTTTTATGAGCAAGAATAATAGGGAAGGCTAACTTACTCCAGTTGGAGAGGTCCAGCAAGACCGATCTGAAGAAATGATACTAATGAGAGGCTTCCAAGATAGAAATTAGTTTTCTAGGGGCCTCCCTGGTGGCACAGAGGGTTGAGCAACGCACTATGAAGCAAACCGCAAGCACTGCAGCACGAGTTTGATCCCTGCCGCCAACCAGGGGGTGGAACCACATGGCGTAGCAGACCTCTCCTGCCTCGCCCACTGCTGCCCTCAGCAGTGTGTTTCACTGTCTGCCTGTTCTGCTCCCCGCTCTGGTGAATACTCTCACCTCCCTGGACTCTGGACTGTACCCCAGCTCTTGTATGCATAAATAAATAAATCTTTTTAAAAAAAAAGAAATTAGTTTTCTACAAAATGAGCCTGGGGAAGATTGTTCCATGCAAAGCAAAGAACATACATGAAGGTGTGCAGGGGAAAACATATGTGTAAGCTCAAGCTTCAGAGAAGACCCAGAGGGAAGTCTATTGAGTCAATAAAATAGCCACTCACTATATACATTTAAATTTAGAAAGGTTCAAGTTAAAATTAAAACATTTTAAGTCCTCAATCGCCACATATGACTAGTGATTACTATATTGGACAAGCTACATTAGGACATTTTCTCACTAAAGAAAGTTCTATTGTACTACATTGGTTCAGAAAATATTTGGAGACTTACAAAATAATTAAAATATCATTCATGTGTAATTTTCATAAAATGGGAACAGTCTCATGATAAATAAAAATGTTGGTTTTTTTATATCTTGTTTTATACAAACTAAGACATAGAATGATCATAAAGCTATTAAAAATAAATGTGTAGGGGCCTCCCTGGTGGTGCAGTGGGTTAAGCAATGCACTATGAAGCAGACCGCAGCCACTGCAGCACGAGTTTGATCCCTGCTGCCAGCCAGGGAGGGGACCCACATGGTGCAGCAGACCTCTCCAGCCTTGCCCACTGCTCCCCTCAGCAGTGTACTTCCATTGATCTGCCTGTTCTGCTCCCCGCTCTCTGTGGTGAATCCTCTCACCCCCCCACACACCTCTGGCCTGTACCCCAGTGCTTGTATGCATAAATAAATAAATCTTAAAATAAATAAATGTGTAAAGACTTATAATTTTAGCTCTAATATGTAAAAAGTCTGAAAGATATCACTCTCAAACAAGAAAAAACCTGAACAAACTAAAACTCAACAACTTTTATCAGACCCATAAGAAATTTGGACAGTGTACCACCTAAAATTCTGCCAGTGGAGGCCAATCCAGAGAATCACAGCTGATATTACCTGAGGCAGAAAGTACTATAATCATAAACTGGTAGGAACTCTGAATTGATAATAAATTACAGGGAGTTTTTTCTCACCTACTGGGGAGGCTATAGCCATAGCCAAATTGGTAAAATAAGGTCTCTCATAAGTTCTTAATGGATGTAAAAGCAATGAGAGAGAGAAAGTTTGAGATTCTAGGAATTGGCTCACACAATTAGGGAGTCTGAGAAATCCCACAATCTGATCTGCCATTTGCAGGCCAGAAGTTCAGAGAAGCTGGTAGTGTACTTCCTTTCCAAACCCAAAGTTCTTGAAACCCCAGGGAGCCAACATTGTAAGTTGCAACCTGAAACTGAAGACCCAATAATCAGGAGTGCATATGTCAGAGGGCAGGAGAAGATGGATATCCCAGCTCAAGCAAGAGCTTGAATTCATCTTTCAACTCTTGTTCTCTTTAGATCTTCAGTAGACTGAATGGCGCCCACCACACTGATGAAGGTACTCTTCCTTAGTCTATGGATTCAGATGCTAATCTCTTTCAGAAACACCCTCACAGACAGGCCCAGAAATGTCTTGCCATCTACGTAGTCATCCTTTTACCTGGTAAAGTTGACACATAAAATGAGCCATCACAAGCATATGACGAAGGAGCTGCTTGAGAGCACTGGCACGTGTGGAGGCAGAACAAGAGACGGGGTGTGGAGAAGGGCTGCTGGAGAAGGGCTGCGTCTGAAAAAAAAACCTAGACTTCTCTTCCAGCCTGGCTTCTCACTTCCTGTTGGGCCTTGAGTTAGTCACACAGTCTGGGTTTGGTCTCTATGAAAGGAGGGGGTTGGATAGATGATCTGTGACCTTCCTTATGGCTCTAAAATTATATTTTCTGAGTCACCGAAGAATGCTCTTTCTAACAAGGAGAAAGGCTAAATTAATTTTTCCCCTTTCTACAATTTAAATATCCTTTGCTTTTCATTTGTATGTAAATGTATGAGCCTTTGACCAAAGCAAAATTACCATCTCTAGGTCACTCCTCAAACTCTCATCATTAAAATGCAGCTGCAGACTTAAAGGACCAAAAAGGGAAAAGAAAACAGATACTAAATCACCCTGATTTATCTGCCCTAGAGTCCTAAAGGAATAATGGGGGTAGCCCAGAGGGCAACCAGGAGAGGTGATCACAAAAGGAAGCATTGTCTAACATGGCCTCCACCTACCTCTAGCCTTTGTTCTTGGAGGAAAGGAGATACTCTAAGAAAAACACAATTTAGGGAGGTCAGGGAGTGAAGTAGGAAAATCCTAAGCTTTCAAGTGATTGTACCCAGTTCAAATTCTGAATCTCCTGCTTTGTATTCTTGAGCAAGTCACTTAACCTCTCTGATCCCAGTTTTACCTGTCATTGGAAGAACATCAAATTCAGAGGTTTACTATGTACATTGAAAAGGCATTATGCTAAAGCACAAGAAGTATTACCAAAGTATACTGAAAAGAGAATGGAATAAATGATGTGTTAAAGATAGAGGAGCAGAGGGAGCACTATAAGCAGGTAGTAGGAGAAAACCAGTCACACATTCCCCATTTAATAATTTCAGTGAAGACACTTGTGATCTGGGCCAGAAGCGAGCGAACCCACAAGGATGATAATTGAGGAATTATACTTCCCTTACAGAGCTGATAGTCTGGTTGGGAGATGAGAACAGAACTGAAGGACAGATGCCTACAGCACAGGTTGTTGGTGCCTTTATGAACACAGGAAGCCAGAATAGAAGCCTCTCCTTTTCTAATTTGAGAAAAGCAAGTTAATAAAAGATTTGGTTCTCGGGCTGGACTTGAATAAGGATTAGGAGATAACTTAGAGGAAAGGCAGGAAAGCCCCTGATGACTAGATAGGGAAAGACAGACCTAGAAATTCCCACTGCCAGTTTAGTCTTGCTCTGAATGGCATTGGGGATCCATCAAAAGTTTTCAGTCAGGGAGGATCCCAAAGAAGATCGTGTTTATGACAAGTTAGTCTAGGAGCAGTGAACAGTGAAAGGAGAAAGAGAGCAGTGGGATTGAACAAGAATAAAATGAGGGCAGGATGTGTGCTAATTTGCCCTAGATTGGGGCCTCCCTGGTGGCGCAATGGTTTAAGCGCTGCACTGTGGGGTTTCCACAGCCACTGCAGCACGAGTTTGATCCCTGGCCAGGGAGGGGACCCACATGGCACAGCAGACCTCTCCTACCTTGCTCACTGCTCCCCTCAGCAGTGTATCTCAGTTGATCTGCCTGTTCTGCTCCCTACTCTTGTCTCTGATGAATCCTCTCTATCCCCCACCCCCCAACCTGTACCCCAGCTCTTGTGTGCATAAAATCTTTTAAAAAAATTTTTTTGCCCTAGATCATCACTTAACTGCCTCCTCTGAGCCAGTCATCAAATCTTGTTGATCTTTCCCTTTAAGTATTTTATACCTGTGTCTTTTATGAATTATATCATTCATTCAAGGAATAAGTCATCCAGCCAGATTGACTGCCAGACAGGTGCCATTAACAGAGGCAAGGAAGTTGAAGCGGAGAACTAGTTTAATTGATGGTAGATAATTAATTTGGTTCTTGACATGTTAGATTTGTGTAATAGCTGAATGTTCAAGTGGAAAAGTTGAACTGACTTTTTGAACATGATGGGAAGTGATTTTTCTACTGAAACAAAGTGAAATTAAAGTCTAGCCAAAATCAGATACAAAGTTAAAAAAGAAAAATTGGACATACGGGACTCTCTTGTGGCACAAGGGATTCAGTTTCAGCACTATGAAGCTATCCACAGCCACTGCAGCACACGTTTGATCCCCGGCCAGGGACGTGACCCACATGGCAGAGCAGACCTCTCCAGTCTGGCCCACTGCTCTCCTCAGCAGTGTATTTCAGTGGATCTGCCTGTTCTGCTCCCTACTGTCTCTGGTGAATCTTCTCACCCCCCAACTCTGGCCTCTACCCCAGTTCTTGTATGCATAAGTATTTAAAAAGTGGACATACCATGTCATTTGCTTTTATACTCTTTTGATATATAAATACTGTGTAGAGAACGGAGTATACTTGCATAGTTTATATTTTCTTCAGTTGGCTCTATAGAGAACAATAAATGCAATTATGATGGAAATGTTATATGTTTGTTAAACCAAAATAAAAATGAATAGATGAGAAATGCTAGAAAATGTGGGTAAAAATTTCAGCTTTTGGGGATGTGATTTGAAAAACTCGTATCTATTCGGTAGTTAGAGTCTATGGAAGGTTTTGTGAGCAACATAAATGGTACTGGGATGGCTCCAAATGATATTTTAACTGCCTAGAAGAACAAATACACAAAGGGGAGAACATCTTCCCGTCCAGTCACAAAAGTTAGAGGGAAACTTCAGCCATCACTGGGCTGGTCTCACCCAGTTTCACTGAAGGTTCAGCTTACCTAATTTCTTCATAAAAGAAGGCTCCTGAAGATGTTTGCCCTGTTCCTCAATAACTGGAGTATCCCTCACTTCTACCTTTGGGTTTTCTCCTTTTATTTTTACCTCCTCCCTCTTGTGCCTTATTGGTAGCAACTATAAAGCAGTGATTATGAAATGGTTGTGACACTTATTTGAAGCAGAGATTATTATATGGTGTGGGAGAGAAGGGGATAAGGACCTTAAGCTGTTAGGAAAGAGAAGACCATTAATAGCAACATCTTGATTTTGTTAAGAGGTAAGCTGAAGCCATCTGAAACAGGCAGGGAACAAGGTGATAATAAGAGAAAATGTGTTTCACAGACAAAGGAGCAGACAGCAGGGGACACTGGTTCAGGGAAAGAGAGGAACATTAGGGAGAGTGTGCAGAGAGGACGTGCTAATCCCTGTGAATCACACTGGCTGAGCAGGGGCCGTTTGAACTCCTTGGCAACTTGGGCCTGGTCTCAAAGTGGATTGTGAGGAATGAGAACAAAAGAAAAGTTCACTTTTCTTCTCTTGTCAGAGCAAGGGAATTGCTTTGAGGCCAACAACAGAAGATGATAATGGTAGAAAGCGGAACCAATGCGAGTAAAATAAGAAAAAAATGTGTCAGGTCACCTGGAGCTTGCCTGGCATAAAGTGAGGTAAAACCACCACTGACAAGACATTCAGCGTGGGTCCACCACGTACTGCTGTGCGAGTCACTTCTAACCAATGCTCAGCTGGCTAAAATCTGAAGATAATGCCTCAGCTGCTCTGAGAATATTCCTTCATTTGACAAACAGTAATTGAGTTCTCACTGTGTCAGTCAGGACTATTGCTATTAACGTGGGAAGGTGCAATAGGAGCGCTTACAAAGCCTTATATCCGACTAGTTTTATGAAGTCAGACAGGACCACTGGTGAGTTCTGGGAAATCACTGCTGACCCTGGAAGGGCACAGGCCAGCAGAAATTAAGGTAAAATGTAGTGGAGTCAAAACAGTGACTGACACATACTTGAGTTGCTATTTAAAACTCCTTAAGAGGAAAGACACTGCTAGTCTTTCTGCTCCAAGCACAACAGTTCTCACCCATAAAACAGAAGGTTCAACAAAAGGATATATAATATAACCTCCACTTAGGCAGCTTTAGAATGTTTCTGGGACTTATCCAGGGATCATGCCATGGAGTTAGTACAACATGGGGCTCTCTTAATGTAGGGATCTGTGATCAAGGAGCCAGCAACAATGGGGCCTTTCCCGTCTATCTTGAGCAGTCACTGAGAAATTAAGTGCTAAAGATGCAAAAGCCTCCTCTCCAGACTCTAAACCAAAGTTTGCAAATTAGGCACACCTAAGTTTTATTTGGCTAGATTATGTTTCTAAAATGATCCAGCATTTTTAAATTGTGACATTTCACCTGAAAATCCAGATAGGAAGATCTGACAGCACAGGCCCCACAGCAGCAATTAGCTAGATGTGGGTGGTTGGCTGGCCACTGTCCCGTTTAAATGGGCACTTGCTTTCCAGTTTGGTCACCTCTACCTCACCTTAGGTGACCAATAACTCATTAACCAAAATAGGGCACTTCTGAGAGTAGAAAGGGATACTGTTAATAATTACTCCTGGACCACAGGTACAAAGCAGGATCACTGTAAGCAATGAGGATGTATTCCTAATTCATGTGGCTTACACTGGACTTGCTTCATTTTTCTTTGTTCACTGTTATGTGGAAAATGAGATCATAAAACAGGGAATCTCAGGAGCAAGGAGAGAAAAGGTACAAAAAGAGAAAAAGACAGAAATTTGAAAAAAGGATAATTAAATGAATGCCAGTGACACCAAACCTTTAGGTAATGGCAGAGGTTTTCTGGTGACTGGTTCAGCATGTGAGTTTGACCTTCCTGGCTCCCTGCCTTACAACAGCACTGTCAGTTTTAATAAGCTGTAATCCCGTAGCTACGAGCGAGACTAATCAAACTGCAGAGAGCAGCCTGTTCTTAATCAGGAAGGCATAGGATAATCATTTAACTCTGTGGATTCTCAGGGAGGTCCAAACTGCCTCTGCAGAAAGAAAAAAAAAAACAAAACCATTCTGGCTAAGATAGTTGCTTACACACTCTAATCTTGACCTTTCAATGGTCTTTGTTTGAAATTTTTATTAAAATGCTTTAATTACAAAGTATTTGGTTTAAGAAATGTTTTAGAATAATTTTTTTCCTTCATTCCCAGAGAATAATAAAATTTCCCTCCCCCAAGGCATGTAGGAGACCTTAGAGCCTACTGATTACCCAAATCCACTTTATCATAGATTCACCCAAATTCTTTCAGCACCACTCAGGATATGATCAATCCCCACACTAAGAATGGGAAGGGTTTAGGGACATGGGATGGAAACTCACATTGAGCACCTACAGACCTACAATACCATGGCTACACATGCCAGTGTCAGCTATTCCCCAGTGGAGGATGGGGAGCAAGTGCTGACTTGCAGGAAAACTCCAGAAAGCGCCTTATTCATTGAGGGCCAGGAGGTCCTCTAATGGTCCTTAGCCCTTTCAACCCAGGAGCAAGTCACAAGAAGCTATTTAGTGCTTAACTGTTGAGGAGCTGACATCTACCTGGAAGCTGACTAGTGGTAGACCTTTAGACAACTAGTCAACCTTCTAGAAATTCCTGGTAGACACTCATGCAGGATACTCAACCTTCCTGAAACTCAGTTCTTAACATAGAAATACCATACCTCATAGCCATGCTCTGAGGGTTAGTGAGATGAATGGGAAGCATTTACTAAAGTGCCCCCAGCACATTAAGAATGCTCCAGATTGTGGTTATTATTCTTACTATGTGTCACCATAGCCTTAAGGCCCCAAATTATATAAAGAGAAAGATGCATCACTGAATAACATTTCCTTTTTGGATTCTGTACTTAGCGTGAGTGCTCTTAAAACAATGACAGCTGATGGATAAATGTAGAAAAAGAAACTTTCCAGTAAGAAATCTCTAGAACATTTCTGGTACCACAGAAATTTAATATTTTGCCCACTACTACTTAGAGGAAGCAAACAGTATGTTTTTTTAATTAAAAATGCTTATTGGCTATTGACTTTAACAGACTTACATTAAAGGAAAGAAACATTTTCCAATGTTCTAATAAGAAAAGACCTGGTAAAAAGGTCAATGTTAGGCAGAATTTTCAGTGTTTTGAACATAAATAAAACCCACCAATTTTATATGTATTCTGGGATTTGTATTACTATTCCTTCAACAGTGGGTTTGGCATTGAACAGGAATATAAACACAGAAGCCTAATCCAATGTATTTCAAAACAATCAGATCCTTGAGAATAGAAACTGTCATAGTTCTATAAGTACCCCTTGCCATTGATGGATTATAAGAATATCTAGAAGTTTCAAACATTCATGGACTTTCTTAAACTACTAATAAAGAGAAAACCGTCAGATGGACATCCAACGCATAAAAACACAGTGACTACATGACAATTACAAGCAATGTTCAACAATACTTACTTAAATGAACAAACAGCAAAGTGGGACACAAATGTAAAAAACAAGCCATCTTTTTGGTTTTGTTTTTACAAAAACTGTACACGTGTATATATATTAGTATTTTGCATAAAAATCTGACAAATATAGAAAAGCACAGGAAAATAAAAATCACTTACCACATAAACATGAATGTTATTCCTTTGGCGAGAGCAGAAAAAATTTACAGAATCAGATGATCTGGAAAAGTCTTCCACACTCAAGATCTGCTGCTGTCAATTTACCAACTGTTTTAAAATCTACAAACCAAACCTCTTCAGGCTTTCAAGCAGCCCTACTGTTGCCTGATCCCTGACATTGCTTCATTTTTCATCAAGCCAACAGTGCTCAATAAATAAGGACAAGTAAGGCTACGACTCTCATCTAAAACTTTTTGTTCCTGAATATTAGAGCTAGATAGAATCACAGGAGTTCCTATCCACCAGGAATGTCCCGTTGAGAAGAAACAGAATGGAGAGGTTAAGTGAGCTGCCCAGGTGTCACAGCTGAGTAGAACTGAAACTTGATCCTGATTGCCAGGCCAGGGCTCCATCTAAGTGAATGCAATATGAATGAATCTCCCCAATCCTGGGGCTACAGTTATCATGTGGTTGGACTATTAATGAGCCTGAAAGGCAGACCATAATGAATCTCTATGACCAGAGGAAAGCAGTTATGCAGACTTTCAGCTTCTAACAGGAACTGGCATTAGCTCTAGAGAGACAACTCACAAATAGGCCATGTGGCCAAGTGAAAGAGTGTGTCCTGGACCAACTGATCATAAGGGCAATATGCAAGCCCCATATGCCACCAGGAATGCCAGCCTGGTTAAATCACAAGAGTCGTTTCTGATTGATTGCACTGATGGGACAGCTTGTAAGAGAGAAGTGTCCAAAAGAGACTCCTGAGGATTTAAGGATTACAATAAACTCCTGAATCAGGTTCCTTCTCCAGTCAACAAGTGTAAGCCCAGAGAAGCCATCCTACTCATCAACAGTCATCTCCTTTCGGGCTCCAGACCAAGTCAGAGAACCCTAAGAATCTCATCACCCTCATTTCAAGGGTGTCACTTCACATCTACGGCATTTGTCTTTGACTCAATGAATCTCTATTGACTAAGAGTTAGCACAGAAATATTAAAGATCATGATTCATTCTTTCTGCTCAATGCAGGTCATTTAAGCCCCTAGAAGAAATCTCTTCAGCCACATGTACATATATTCTCGACACGAACAGACCTTATTCTCAAACCTGAATGATTAAAGCTAAGACCACTTCATGTTCTCTTCTTCCCATATTGCTACAGTGGTACAGGCTCACTGTGAACAGTCAGACTGGCACTCGCCAGGTCTCAAGATGCTTGCCTTCGGATGAGCTCTTTCAGCTCTGCCAGTCTGTCACTTTTCAGTGCTTCCCGGATGGAGTGGAAAAATCCAAAGTAGTGTTCAAAGTTGTGCATCATAAGCAAGACCCCAGCCAACAGCTCTTTGGTCACTAGCAGATGGTGGATGTATGCACGTGTGTGATTCTTACAGCAGTAACAGGAACACCCTCTCACCACCGGGTCAAAGTCTTCCTGGTACCTAAGAAATGAAGTCACAATAACATTCTGGAAAGTGAAGAACACAAGAAACCCACATCTTAGGCCATCTATTCTGCTGGTGCAGTAACCAGCGGTCAGTAATATCATTGGCAACTATGACAGTACTGTGCTCCAAAGTTAACAGAGCAGGGCCTCCCTGGTGGCGCAGCGGGTTGAGCGCCGCACTGTGAAGCATCCGTGGCACAGCAGTGCGAGTTCAATCCCCGGCCACAGAGTGGACCCACATGGCACAGCAGACCTCTCCTGCCTCGCCCACTGATCCCTTCAACGGTGTATTTCAGTGGATCTGCCTGTTCTGCTCGCTGCTCTGTCTCTGGTGAATCCTCTTACCTCCTGCAACTCTGGCCCGTACCCCAGCTCTTGTATGCATAAATAAATAAATCTTAAAAAAAAAGTTAATAGAGCAGGGTAACTCAGGAGACTTCCTTTGACGATAGGTATCCTGGACTGAGAGCTACATAGAGGTCACATGCTCAACCCCCCTATGTTGAGTGCTGTTAGTCACACTATAAAGACACACGTTAGAAAATGGTGTTGTGTTCCAGTGAATGACACTTGTCTCCAACTTGCCACCAAAACTGTATCAGAAGATATGGGGCAACTTTTCATTTGCTGGCTTTCTGAGTTCCTTTCAAAGCACTTTTCCAAATACAGTCTCACTCTATCTCTGCAACCACCCTTGGAGATAGGCATTTTTATTGTTCTTTTATTGATGAAGATTACTAAAGAGGTTAAGAGGGAACTACAATGCCAAGATAGGATTCCTGGCTCCAATACTCACTTGAGCAAGTCCCTTAACCTCCCTCTGTGCCTTCATTTTCTCATCTGTAATCAGGGTAATAAAAGGGCCTATTTTATTGAGCTGTTGAAAGAATTGAGTTAATATATAGTAAAGGGCTTAAACGCTGCGGGGCAAGTACTAAGCACTGCCTATGCATTGCCTGTCATCAGCTATTAAAAAGGAATTAAATAACTTGGCCAAGGTCACTGACATGAACAATCTAGGATCTGAACTGCAAGACTCTCCAACTTCAAGTGTTGATAATAAGAAAACTAATATTTCCAGCTAAATCTAAAATGTAAAAGGAATTTTATTAGTAACCATTTTATATTAGCCTACCATTTCAAAAAGATGATTCACCTTAGCAACTTTTCAAGCAGTTAAATATGGTGAACATCACCATTTCAGATCTACAATCAAGAAGCCCCTAAAGGGCCTCCATGGGGGCACAGCAAGGCTGACCATACTGTGAAGCATCCACGGCACAGCAGACCTCTCCTCCCTCTGCTCCCCTCAGTCGTGTATTTCAGGCTATCTGCCTGTTCTGTTCCCCACTCTGTCTCTGGTGAATCCTCTCACCTCCCAAGACTCTGGCCTGTAGCCCAGCTCTTGTGTGCAAAATAGATAAAACTTTAAAAAAAAAAATGAAGCCCCTATAGACTACTGTATTGCAACCATCCCAGGCCAGGTAGGTTCATTGCTAGTTCTTGTCTTCATTGCAGACAAAAAGATAATTTTGGAGCCTTCGGTAGATTTTTACAGACCTTTGCTGCTGACTTGGAGACAGGCCAGCTTTCTCTCCCAGCATTTCCCTGGCTGTCTCCTTCTGTCTGTAGTCCCATCTCAGAATGATGCCGCCCTCATAGCCCCTTGGCACAGGTGTTCCCACTTACATATGCACGTGCCCTGTGTACCTGTCCATAATTATAGGTGCACATGCAAACCGTTGGTCATAGATGTTAACGGTGGGAGGGCATAAAAAGCCTGGTAACTTCATCTACTCTACAACGATATAGTTAAGAGCTAGGACCTTCACATTCTTTGACAAATTTTCAACTCCATGCTAGTATTAGATAGACCAGTCTGAATCTCTACAATGTCCATTCATAGAAGAAGACCAAAACACCCCAGCACAGAAAAACACTCACTGGTTCACTGATTATTACCACTTTTGGCCAAATCCAAATTTATAAACTACCTCAGTTCATTCTTCAGAGAGGCATATATTTTATTTAGATTTATTTAGCCACATATATGTTTTATATATAAAAAACACCAAGATGACTTGAGATCTTTAAATTTAAGGAACTTGAGTTTCTTAAATCCTTATTATGTTCTACCTTAAAATCATTGTGTTGCTGTCTTTAAAACAATCGGACAGTAAGAAACCAAACAATGGATTTAATGTTTGACAACTTTTCTACAAAATAGTTAATCTAGGGCCTTCCTGGTGGTGCAGCGGGTTGAGTGCCGCACTGTGAAGCATCTGCGGCACAGCAGTGAGAGTTCGATCCCCAGCCAGGGAGGGGACCCACATGGCGTGGTGGATCTCTCCTGCCTTGTCCCCTCAACAGTGTACTTAAGTCAGTCTGCCTGTTCTACTCCCCACTCTACCTCTGGTGAATCCTCTCACTTCCGGTGACTCTGGCCTGTGCCCCAGCTCTTGTATGCATAAATAAATAAATATTAAAAAAACTAGTTATCTAGTATTAGTTTTCTCTCAAAACAAAGTATATCTGCAGAAAAAGTTTTTCTAGAACTGAATTTAAAAAGGCCCCAATAACATCCCACTATAAATATTTTATGACGTTACCAACTGAGAACAGTTACATAAACTTTTTAAATTTGAAAGTCAATTTAAAAGTCAAAAATCAAAATCTAAACTTTTAAAAAATTCCTTACTTTTTTTCCTTCAGATTAATCTCAAATGATGTCATTTCTTGGTTATAATCAGTTGTTTTAATTTTCGTTGTTTGATCCACGTACTGTATTTCTTCCTGTGTTCCATTTTGTTTCAGTACTAAAGGACAAACCAACAAAAAAACCTTGAATAAAGATCAGATAAACAGTGGCCACTGGGAGATGTTATTTATTATTTTATGCCCTCTGACCCTTTAATTTCACTTGAGAATTTAACCTGAGAAAATGATACAAGGTAAGAAAAACAGCAATATGTACTAAGATGATTATTGACCTAACATAGATATTATTAAAGCTTGGAGATTCAACAATGTCTAAGTAAAGAATAGTTACAAGTACATAACACATTTCTTACTGTTAAAGATTAAAATTTAAAAACGTTGTGTATGTTTTCGTGTATGTATATGAGAGAATAAATGAGCATGTGTTAGAGTTAATGTCTCATCATAATGTACAAATTAACTATGCTTTAGAATTGCTTATGTTCCAATTAGATTAGAGTAGAATATGGTTTTAATTTACGTCTTCTGTGTGGAAACTCTGGACCTTAAGGAAATGCAGATTATCCAGAATCTGTTGTTCCCTTGAACTCTCCCCTTTAAGAAAGAACCTTCCTGGAGCCACAAGAGAAACATCAATCACTATGCAAAGAGCCAGCAGCTATGAACAGGGGCAAGAGGATAAGAACTATTTCTGGGAACAACTTATAACAAGGTCTGGGTCGGCACCCAGAGAATGGACAGACAGTTCTAGGAAAGTAATTTTGTCCAGGTCAAAAGAAAAAGGAAGTGTCTGGGGCACTGAGCATAAGGCTATTAAAAATTTGCTACCATACATTTGCATGTTGATGTGGGAAAGCATAATAAACTTTTTGGAAATCCTTATCACTAACTAGGTAGAAATTGCTGCCTGTATTAGGTTATTCCTTTGGAAGTTTTGCTTTTTTTTTTAAAAAAAGATTTATTTATGTATGCATACAAGCACTGGGGTATAGGCCAGAGGTGCGGGGAGGTGAGAGAATCCACCAGACAGAGCAGGGGGCAGAACAGAAAGATTGACAGAAACACACTGCTGAGGGGAGCAGCGGGCCAGGCAGGCGAGGTCTGCCTACGCCATGTAGGTTACCTCCCCAGCCGGCGGCAGGGATCGAACTCGTGCTGCAGTGGCTGCGGTTTGCTTCATAGTACGTTGCTTAACCCACTGCGCCACCAGGGAGGGCCCGGAAGTTTTGCTTTATAATTGACAAAGGTTTTTGATTTACTATATACATACACACACACAAATATGACTGAACTTTAAAAAAATGTTCAGACCAATTTAGGTTTTGTAATCATGAAGGAAAGTGGCATACTCTAGCCAAAATGAAAATGGTTTGTTCTGGAGAACTCAATAACTTACATTTACTATGTCCTGGTGGAAATGACTGAGTTTATAAATGAAGCCATTAACATTTATAAAGTGTCCATGGTATGCCTATACATACACATTATGTAATGGTCTATCTACAGGATAGTAAAATTGACATATGTATAAGAATTTGATCAACCTGATTTAACTCTAGAGGTAATTCAATTTAGATTAATGGTTAAGTTACTTTGTAAAAGTGTAACACCTTCTGAATGAAACTGTAACCACTTGTGGGAAGTAAAATGAACCTTTAAAGAAGTCTCTGGCTCTGCCTGAATTTAAGGTTGGTATTGACAGAGGAAGAGTTAAAGGACAGCCGGAAAAGGCCTGTGAAGCCCAGAAGGAACTCTGAGCATACAATTTTCTTCTGAAAAACTAGGGAGAAATTTCAAGGGCATTCAGTCCGAAGTCTGTATCCCAGTTCCTTTTCTGTTGCCTTTTAAATGTCAGAATCTGAAACTGATTTTCCTGATTTTGGAATAACTAAACAATAAAAGAAAATGGCAGTGCTTCAAAGCAATAATACAAGAAAACAGCTTTTACATCGCATTGTGTTAAAAAACCCAAAGTAATGCTGGGATCAGAAGGAATGAGACTCCTTGTATTTTAATAGCATGGGGTTTGCAAAAAGCAAACAAGAACTCTCTTGTAGAAAAACGAATTAACTTTTACCAAGCAGTTCAAAGGTTTTCTTTTCTAAGATTTTCATCACTATTCACTTTTGAATGTTCTTTTTTCAGGTTGTTAATAGAAGAGGTTTTGTTTTTCTTGGTTCTGCTCACTACAAAATCACTTCCTAATACTGATGAGCTACATGTATAGTATTAAGTACCTACTTTTGTGTGCCAACATGCCAGGGCGTATAGATAAGAAACAAAGATGTCATTTTATAAAAGGTTGGCTTCATAATATGCACATATTTCTGCCTTGTAACTGAAGCCAAAAACTAAGAGGAAATAGAAGAAACTCAAGGATAACACAGAGATTAAGTTCAAAAGACCCACATGTCTCTTCAGGATTCAGCTGGTAATCAAAGCTGAAAGTCAGGGCACATCCCCGCTCTGTCACTTGATAAGGGAAAAAACTCTCAAATAAGTCCACTCCTCTTTCAATACACTCGAGCACTTCATCTGGCCGACTAATTCCACAGATGAGCCTGTGAAAATAACAAGAACAGTGACAAAAAGACAATGCCTCGTCAATGATCTCAAACACTGAAATCCTCCTCATCATCACTGTTTTTTGTTCTTAAGAGTCTTCCCGGGCCTCCCTGGTGGCGCAGTGGGTTAGGCAACGCACCATGAAACAGACCGCAGTCACTGCAGCATGAGTTCGATCCCTGCCGCCGGCCAGGGCGGGGACCCACATGGTGCAGCAGACCTCTCCTGCTGTGCCCGCT
>JAGFMF010011942.1:9979166-10025838 GCA_019455555.1 Galemys pyrenaicus | reverse complement strand
GCCTGTTCTGCTCCCTGCTCTCTGTGGTGAATCCTCTCACCCCCCCCCCACACCTCTGGCCTATACCCCAGTGCTTGTATGCATAAATAAATAAATCTTTAAAAAAAAAAAAAAAGAGTCTTCCCAGAGGATATTATTGATAAAAGTAATAATAATGAAAATCCAGTCATGGTTAGTGTGGGATATAGCAGATCATAAGGCATGATGGAAAGAACACTGGGCTTTGGAGATAGAAGGACCTGGATTTGAATCCTAGTTCTGCCCTTTATCTACTTGCTGTGTTAACTTTAGGAAGGTTTCTCAACGTCTCTGAGTTTCAGTTGTCTCATTTTAAAAACAAAAATAATAATACACACCTCATAAAGGCATTCTAAGGATTAAAGAGATATTTGGAAAAGTATAGTGTAGCTTCTGCCCCCAGAGAAGCTCACCCCATTTTTCCACCCCATTCCTTCTGTACAACCTCCCTAGTCTTATATTAAACCACAGAGCCTATGTACCCAGAGAATAGATTTTTTTAAAGTGCAAAGCTGTGTGATTTATTTTACTCTCAAACACTTTCCACATCTTAGCTATATCTTTACGCTAATTCTTTTTATAATAACTGGGTCACTGTTTATTCACAAAGCAACTCTTGTTCTTTAAATTTCAAATCTGGCCATAGGATCTAACAATATAGTTGGATTTCTTTATATTTTCTCCATGAATAAAAATTCTGCACAGTGGAATGAAATGGTATTTTCAGAGGTGATGGGTAAAGCATACTGGGAGTTTTATTAACAATCAACCAGGTTTTGCACTGTAACAAGATGGGGAGATTCACAGAATCACGGCTGGCTGGTTGGTGCTGGTTTTTGTTGTTGTTTTTTTTAACGTTTGTTTTTCTATCCACCCACAATCCCTTTTTATGAACTGGAAGAGAAAAACTTATCAACTTCCTGATTTCTAAAAGAAGTCAAAGAAAGGGCTTATGTAAGATTAAACAACCAGAACATTTAAATTGATGCTGGTTTTTTTTCACTACAGTTTTAGGACTCCATTCCAACTGAAACTGGCTTTTCTACACACTTATAGAAAGAAAAACAATGCTAGCTTTCAAATCCAGTAACAAACATCTGTGAGCACTTACCTAAAAGAAGTGCAAAAAATGATTAGAAACACTAGTGCTGAATTGTTGTTTGCACCAGAAAGAAATAAGCACAAGAGGGAAAGAAGTAAGCAGAGAGAACTAGGTTAAAACTGGGGGATAGATGCTGGCTCGGGTGATAGAAATATATCATCCTGGCTAGTGTTTACACAGGCATATGTACGTGTCAAAATTCACTGAGCTATGTACAAGATTCATATATTCTATTGTAACTTGTACCTGGATTTTTGAAAAAGTAAGAAAATGACATAACTACACACTAGTCCTAAAGTACAAAGCAGCACCCCATAATTAAACATGTTAATATATCTGCAGGAAAAAACATCTATATTCACATCAAGTGCTAAAAAAGACTAGCCTTTCTTTCAATAAAAGAAAAAAATGGATAGTCTAATAAGATATCAGCCACACTCAGAAATATGGAATTTGTAGCTTTAAATCTTGCAGATTACCTCTCACATTGTGAATCCTGGGTTTTATGGAAAGGAACAACCCTACTAGTGTTACAAGTTCCCTCTATTTAAAAAAAAAAAAAAAAAATGACACCACTCTCTACTTGTTCTCAAATAGAAAAATTCCTTAAAAGTCCGACTTATCAGTGGAGCCCATCTTCATTCCTTAAGGTATCCCAGATTTGTCTTCAACTTTTCCTGATTAAGGCCAGAATTCCACATGACTTGATACTTGTTCCCAGGCACCACATCATAAGGAAGAAAGAACAAGGACTTGTTTGCTACAAAATTGAAGGGAATCAGTGTAACACTTGTCCTCACTTACAATGAGGAACACATGGCAGCTGTCTTCTGGCCTATTGTCTGAAATCAAGGGCAGGATGGCCTCGAGGGAAACTCCCCTACAGTCGGCCTGGCAGAAGGGCCTCAGACTAGAGGGGACACACTCAAACTGCCATCCCCAGCACTCCTGCTCTGTAGCTCACGAGACCTGGCCTGCATCCTAACTGAACACTAGCCTTGGTTTGTCCTCCGGCAGCTCCCCAGTGACTGATGACAGCAAGTGCAGTCTGGTCTCCAGGGTTGTTGGATCCCCTTGAAAGCCATCCAGAAGGAAGCCACCTACGGGCCGCATGGCTGTCTGTCGTGCTGATCTCAGCCTCTCCTCCAGCACATCTCCACCTTCAATCACACCAATGATGGCACTTTTCTGTAGGCCCTAAGGGAAGAAAGAATAGGTTGTTTTGAAGCATTTCCAGTAGCGGAGGCCTGTTTAAACCTTACATGGATTCCCAGTGGACAGAAGAGACTTCAGAACTGCTGCAGTTGCAGGGTGCTGGGGTGTGGTGCTCCCTCCTCCGGAGACTAGTAAGAGCTCCAAGGAACACAGTCTGAAAGCCACTCAAACAAGTAAGAAAAGACTGGGCAGAAACCGATGCAACTGATATATGTAGTTATGCTTTAGCTTAGGTTAGCTTAGATTAAATTAAATGCACACTAAGCAGGGACAAAAGGAATGGCTCTAACTTGTTTAAGTAACTGCCCAGGCCTACCTTCAAGTTGTTTCAAAGGAACTCTAGGAACTTGAGAATTATCTACTTAGGACCACTGACCATTTATAACTACCACCCTCAAAAGTAAATTTCAGATGGCACTAAGATCTACACATAAAAAATAGTTATACAAATATTAGAAGAATGTATTGAATATTTGTATAATCTTGGGATAAGGAAGGCCTTCCTAGTTTACAGGAAAAAGCAAACATCATTAAGTATTAAAACATCTCTAGCAGAATATGTCATCAACAAACGCAAGAGACTTACTTTTTGGAAGAACAGATAAAGACTTATATCACAGAAAAAACTCTAACAAATCCTTTAAGGAAATAACAACCCCACTGAAATCCAGGCAGATGTGTGAGCAGAACTTCAGAAAAATAAGTGTGGCTGCTCTGTACACACATGGAGAACTAACTAAACCTACTGGTAAGGAAATGCAAATTGAAAACAATTAGATACCATTTGTGCCCATCACAGTGACAAACAAGTTAAAAGACAGATTACAACACAGTGGAGGTGAAAGTATTAGAGAAACAGCACTTACACACCCTGATAACTTGAAAGTACAATTAGTTTGGCCTCTTGGGAGGGCAAGTAGACAACACTTATCAAAATGTCAATGCTTTTATCTTTATATCCTAAAGTTCCATTTCTAAGAATCTCTCCTACAAACAAATTCATTCATATGCACCAAGGCACACTTACAAAGATTTTTGGAATAACAAAACAATGGCAACAATCGAAACAATCATCAATAGACTTAAATAAATCAAGACTTGAACAATTCATAGTATGGTTTTCCACGCAGCAGCTTAAAAACAAATGGAGTAGATATAGTAATATCACTAGTGAGATATGCATTAGCAGGCACAAAATTCCCAAGATAATGTTAAACAGAAAACAAGAAAATATTTGAATATATGACTGCATGCATATAATTAAAACTACATAAAGGGATGCATGTATATTTAATACTGTATGTATGTAACTATAAAAAATAAAGTTTGCAAGGGAAACCCCAAATGACCAGTAGCTCTGGTAGAAGACAGGAATGAGGAGGGAGCCTGACAGAGGGATGTACAAATCCAAATACTGAATGTGTAGGCCTAAAGTTATGGACAGGTGTGACAAAAATGTGATGCCCAAACTAGAGACACTTGGCACTATGCTGCCATTTGCCCTGTTGCTTCCACAGCAGACTGGGCTAACAGACGACTCTCTCCCTTCTGCACTAGGGCATAGCTACATGGCTCCCAGCAGCACTTAGATATGAAGCTCATTTGCCATCAGTAGTCTAGGGAATATATGGAGGAGAACAGACCCAACAACAAAACCTTAGGGAACTTCAAAATTTAAGGGCATCTACAAGAGGATCCAGTGAATAAGGATCCAGGGAAGATGTATGCAGACATACAAAGCAAATAGTTATACAGACACGCCTCTTTACATGGCACAGGCCTATTTGGGAACTTCCTTTTCATATGTGAAAGAAGGCATTCTGTCAAGACAATAGTGTAAACAAGCAGAACAGAGAGAAAGGCCACAATGTTCAACCAATACACAGAAACTGTGTGAAATGACAGCACTGATTATAACATAGAAGAGGAACTCATCTGGCCTTCCTAGTAATCAAGCTCTGCCACACTCCCTGTCCTCCTTTCTATGTATCCAAACGTTACTCATGTTACGAGGATAATGACTGGCTGAAAACAATCGCCAATGAGCAATACTAAGTGCAGATGAACAGCAACGCCACCATACTAAGCTGACATTGCTACCGAACATTCTATTCAGAATAGCGACTGTGTTTCTTCTAATTATTTCACGTATATTAGCTTTACTAGGCAAATTATATTTATTTACTGCTAAACTCAAGAAAACAACATTCCTCAACTCAAGGCACATTGCCATAGTGGGAACAATTGACACTGAAATTCTCCTCCTGATATCTGTCTTCTGTTCTCCCACCTCCTCTGCTGTGTCCCAGTGAACACATCTTTTTCCTACTTCATTAGCTCTGCTATCGGGATCCCTTATTTACCACTACAGCTCCATCATCTGCACTCCACCATAACTACTGACCATCAGCACGCACTTACTGAGGGCTCAGGATGTGTCAGGCACTCTTCTGTGTGATATAGAAAAATGACACACAGGAATTGAGCTTAAGAGGTCACTCTAAGACAAACGCATAAAGAAATCACAACAGTATAATATGTCTGAGGCTTTTCTATAGCTACATACAAATTAAAGGGGTGGCAAAGGGAGAACAGAACTTCTAGGAAGAGTCAAGGACAGAGTCCAAGAATGATGAATGGGATGAAATAAGCCGGATCTGAAAGTAAGAGAAGGAAAACGACTGGAGATGAGACAAGGAGAAACAGTTTAGAAAGAGGTCTGTGTACAGGCACAAAGGAATAAAACCTCTAAGACCTCAGGGAACCGTAAGTAATTCAGGGCCACAGTGTTGGGCACAAGAGAAAGCAACCAGCACTGAGCTGAGGAGTGAGCAGAGGTCAAAGTCACAGGCGGCTGCCCATGCTACAGAAAAACTGAAGTGGAAAATCATTCAATTCTTTTAGGGAAGTGGACAGGAGGCTCATATTTGTGCTTTGCAAAGACTTCTTTGATAACAGAACTAAAGAAGGTAGACTCGAGGCTAGAGGAAGTATGGACAAATGAAAGGTAACTCTCTATGAAAGATTATGCCTTACTGTGCTGATAAGAAGGATAAGGAGTCACGGACAGATTGTACATATAATTAGGTAGATAGAATCAAAGGAGTAAATAAATTGTATATTAAAAATAGTCTTGACAAAACAAGCAAGCCGACGATAGATTTGAGACAGAGGGGAGGGTGAGAGGAAGGAATCAAAATGGGAGGAAAGAGCACGAGAGACTGTGAAGAGGATCATGGCCTACACCTGAGGGGAGAAATCGCATACTGTCAAAAAATTTACAACAATGTAAGAAAATAAATATAAAAAATTAAACAGTAATAAAGTAAAAGTAATCTTGAAAGACTCAAATTTCTGAGCTGAGGAACTTAGCAGATGCCATGAGCTAAGAGAATATTGAATATTGATGGAGAGTGAACAGAAAATGAGTCTGAGGAGATAAGAGAATTTGACCTCTGAATCTGAGGTGCCTATGAGGGACAGTCTAGAAACAGAACATGCCGAAGCCCTTTTATATAATTATGAAGTTAAGTAGAGTGAACTTGATTACATACATTTTAGAATTAGTCGTCAGTGAAACCAAAGGGAGGTTCCAGGAAGAACACAGAGAGTTGAACAGAAAGAGAGCCTAAGACAGAATCCTAGAGACTAACAATACTGACAGTTCTGGGAGGAAAGCTAGGAGAGCAAGAGAGACCAAAAGCAGAGGAACAAAAAAGTGCTACCAGGGATGTCAATTATGGAGAATATCTAAGGAACAGGAGTAGTAGTAAGTGGTGCAGCCTTACCTCAGCCCTTTCCTGTAGCCGAAGACAATGATCCAGGAATAAAAGTGATCGGTCAACAGACTTTCTGGCTCTTTTTATGGAAGTTGCTTCTGAGCAAGATGCCTCTCCATCTGACAGGCACTGGAACCAGTCTGGTTGTAGCGCTTGCTGAATTGCCATGAACTTGGCAACAGTCATTTCTACTCGTCCTCCAACACCCCAAACCGACACAGACTGGCAAGATGATGAGGAATCAGAAAGAGTAAAATGCAAATAAAAAGAAGATAAAATGATAAAGTAATACTGAATTTAATTCTTCATTACAACTGGAGAGATGGTGGCAACTGAGCACCCTAGACATGGTGAGTGTAAGAGGTTTCTTGTACCATATTCCAATTTCTCTAGGAACCTCACAGTTGAGAGACCCTTCAATGGCTGCACAGACAGCTTCTGTACTGACACCTCATAATTCTGTTCTATTTTTCTAGTTCAGTCTTCCAGTCTCCCTTACCTCACCACGTGTGCTATTCCTCAATATACAACAGACTTGGATTCTTCGTTCTTTGATCACACTTTAAGTTTCGAATAAAACAACATTCCCCTACTTCTTTGCCTGGTACAATATTACGCATCCTTCAAGACACAGAGTTCACATATCATCTAATTAGTTTGCAAATCTTCATGGGCAAAAATCAATCACTCACTCTTTTAAGCTCTGACAGAAATGTGTGCTTATTTCTTTCATAGAAAAGAGTCTTTATCACACTAATGTATATTTGTCTGACTAGGATATCCCAGTTCATAACTGTGCCTCCAAAGAGAATATAGGGTCTCACACATTATAGTTTAACAGATGAAGAGGTTGCATCTCATTTTCGAATTGTCTTAAGACATAAAAATACTGTTTAAATAAATCCTCTCTCCCTTATAAACGTGATAGATAAATTAGGTTAAAATATTTCCTGCTGAATTCAAATTATAAAATAAGAAGGAGTGTAAAGTAGAAGAATAATTTAAAAGTTATCTTAGGTAAGATTGATAGATTTAGTTGACATCAATAAAGTGGGTACTGGAAAAGTAACTGCATTTGTAAAACAGCAGGATATACTGAAGCTCTGTTAGAATGCTGTCCCTGGGGACAATGAAATGAGGCCACGTCTCCTCATTTCATTTAAAAGTGAAAACATTTAATGAAGGCCTTTTGATACTATTCTTCACTAGCTAAACTCACTTGGCTGTGGACCCAGCTTTTTCAAATTCTGTTCTAGAAGCAAGCAGTATTACACTGAGGTTCTACTATATATAGTTATACATGTGATAACACTCATCAGCAACTTTCTGCACTCTTCCTGAGGTTGTTAAAACTGAAAATAAAGTATGGCATCAAAAGACTTGTTTTCTACCATCACTGCAATTTCTTTTTTGGGAATGTACTTAACCCTTCTTCACCCCAAAATTTTTTGCAACAACTGGAAAGCTGACGATACATTCCTTACTTTAACCCCATCCTCAGCCAGTACTACTTTAACACCTATAAACTATCCAATCCATTACATTCAGAAAAATAAA
Organism: Galemys pyrenaicus; assembly: GCA_019455555.1. NCBI lineage: Eukaryota > Metazoa > Chordata > Mammalia > Eulipotyphla > Talpidae > Galemys > Galemys pyrenaicus. The sequence continues at coordinate 10,018,167 of JAGFMF010011942.1, read as the reverse complement.
GAGAAGGCATAAAGGGGTCAAGAATGGGCCAGCATCCCAGGCAGCAGATCCCAGCATCTGAGGGGTACAGAAGGCTGACTTCCTGGTACAAAGCTGCATGCAGCCTTAAAGGCCTTCAAAGAACACACCTTGTTTGTAACATAACCAGCTGGACAAGGGCTAACTGGATCATGCAGGGAGCAGTATAACAGTGACTCTGGCATGCCTGTATAAAATAAAAAAAGACCATTGAAAGCACTTAAGTTAATAATTACATTGTGTTATAACAGAGAGCAGCTGTATGCAGGATAAAGCAACTCTAAGTTCAGAAAATTCCTCCTACCTGTTCTTAGAATTAAAGGAGGCTTATCAACATGAATGAAAATATTTAAAACCTATAAATCTAAATGAACTAAATGTAAAAGTTCATGTTTAATGATAATGAGTTTCCACAAAAGAAATGTGTTATCTTAAAGCATGAACTATGATCAAAGTATTGAATGATACGTTGTCCCTACTTGATTTGTTATAAAGAAGAATTTAGTATCAACTACGTTCATTCTAGATACCACTTAAAGGGAAAGAGCTACTAGAAAGATGAAGTGATATGGCTAAGAGGTGATCTCACTAACAGTGAAGTCATCCATATCATGGCTTCGCAGGGAAGCTGTAGGATACTGCAAGTGGACCTCACTTCCAGTAAATTTCACCAATTTAAGAAGACAGTTTTTTAGATTTTCCAGTCAAAAAGATAATCATTTTTTTAGAATCCAAAAAGATGCTTAGTTAATCATATGTGCTTAAATTTCATATGCTAGCCAGTATTATCATAAGCAAAAAAACGGTTTCACTGCAAAAAGACCAAAAAAACAAAGCATGTTAAGGAGAAAACCTCTGCAGTCTTCCACTTTATTTTGTACAATTTCAATGATTATAATTAACTGTAGAGAGCTTTATATTAGCTATTTTCACTTAATTATATGTTTGTATGCGTTAAAGATGGTTATTAAAATTGGTGTTAGAGAAAGGAAAACGGTATCACATAAATTTCTCTACCGAAATATAGGGCCTGTAACAGCCAACACTTCGTCATGCCGTTTCCTTCAGAAGCAGAGCACTTAACCGATGGAAACTGGATTTTCATTCACTTAACAGAGTCCTACATTTGGGAAAAAGCTTCAGAAGAAAGTAGTCTACAATTGGCTCTCAAGCTGTCACTGCTAAGCTTTCCTTCCTATAAATAAATGGACATGTACATCTGCATGTAAAACCCTACTTCTTGAACTAAAGATAATATTACTATATCAAATATATGAACGCTTCATCTCCTGCCTTTTGCTCTAGGCTCAAACATAACGATAAGGCTTTGGACCGTAGGCACACCCCTGCCGTTTCTCACCTCTGGGTCTTTGCTCTGTGCCTGCAGTCTCTGCCCACACCAGTGAACACCACCGCTGCACCCCTCCCCGACCTCACGAATTCCTACTCTTCCTTGACTCTGTATGGTCTCACCTTCCCTGTCAAGAATCCTTTCTTTATTCTGACCTTCTTTCACAGGTTCCCTGCAGTAGGTTATGTGCTCCCCAATTTGGGCTCTCACAGTACATATACAGCTCATAATCCTGCAAATGCAGTCTCTACACTTCACTAGAATTACTTATTTATCTCCCTCCTAACCAGGCTCTGTGTTCTATGAGGGCACAGTTGTTTCCTGTTCAATTTCTAATCCCCCATGCCTGCTTCTTGAATATTTAATAGATGCTTATTAAATTAATGAATAAATAAAAAGATGAAATTCAACAGCACCTTCAAACTCCAAATTGATACTTTTTAAGGCATATAACAAATAAGTTATTTTTTACCTATAAACTTTCCAACTCCTTCCTTAAATTCTGCCAAGACTTCATGATGTTCTGCTCTGTTAAAAACAGAAAAATACATGAGTCATTCTACAAGTACTCTATACAACAATTGACACACTCTTCTACTCACTAGCTACGTGACAGTAAATGTAGTCTTGAACAACAAAATACACTATAATTCAAGAAGCCCAACTCATTAAGCTGGGTTTATTAGAGCACAGGTCTTCAACTTGCAACTGATTCTGTAACGAAAGAAACTGACAAAAATCAACTGTTTCAGCATATATGGATTTTCTTCTTCTCCTTACCCTTTAAAATCACTATTAACACAATTCTGCAGTTAGTTTGACCATACGGCAGCTTTTTCAATTAAGGATAAAGTCATTATACACATGACACAAAATAATCTCAACTCCATTAGTTCTGTTTCCAGAACTAGCAACAACTAGTACTATCACCTGTGCAGAGGCAGAAGCAACTCTGACATTGGTGCATAAAGACTGCCCCCTAGATGCCAAGTTTAGCTGTCCTGGAGCATTCTCTGCCCTGTCACCCCTGAGGACAGGGCAATGAAGGCAGAATGGGATCACTGCTTTGGGGAAAAAAAATATAAAGTAGCTCTAACATGTAGTTCTGGCAGGCTGTGACTTCCAGATTAGGGCCAGATGGTGTGTACTATTTCATATTTCTCTTCTGATTTCATTCTAAAAACTACAAATTCTGTACATATAAGCAAAAAGTCTTTCTACTGAATTGTATTAAGGTTCCAGAGTTGATACTTGAATGATCAAATCCAATACTTACAGCGATGACAGTGTAAGCTGGGCCATGACAGGAAGCCTGTGGATATTATGCAGTGTGTGATGGGTGAGGTGTGGGGCGGAGCCAGTCTTGGTGTACAGAAGGCAGCCGGGAAAATCCATGGTGCCATCACCAGTTTTGCCCAGGTTTTTTATTTTCCCTAGACGACAGCCATTAACTACTTTGGTAAGACTCAGCTTCATCTTACAAGATTTCTCTAGTTCCTGATTAAAAAAAAAGGAAGAGCATTAAATTCAGAAGGGGTTTCATAACATCTAAAGGCTACGCATTGTACAGAGAAAGCAAACATTTTTTTAAAATGATAGCATGTTTATTAGTAGTTCCTGTGGGTTTTTTAGAGATCAGGAATAGGGGAGTGGGAAAAGAAACACGAAAGAGTAACATGCCTTCCCCACGTTCCCAAAGACATTAATCAGATCTAAATTCAGTCATGGAATCTTTGCCAGAGCTGATGAAAAACAAAAATTTGGAAGGATAAAAAAGTAAAGACTAACCATGGGAAAGATACCAGAAAACTAAGGCTCCCTCTCAGTCTTGAGTGGAGAAAGTTATACTGCTTAGGTTATAATGATGACTGATTTGATCCTTCTTTCTTTAATTTCAGAGAAAATTAGGCAATACAGCAACTTTTCCTAATTATGTTAAATGAAGAAAACAGGTTTCAAACAGCATTCTGGGGTTTAATAAAACATACAGGATTTACACCAAAAAGTAAACATTTTATCTCTGAGAGGTGGATTATTTTCTAGTATTTTTGTATGGTGTCCAAACAGAGGTGAGAAACCACCTGAAGTATACATGCAATTCATAAACAAGTTATCATTACTTCTATATTTGGCAGGGAAAAATATTTGTTTAAGACTATAAAGATATACTTTCTAACTTACAAAGATACACAGGAAACAAAAATCAGGAAATAATACCAGTTACTTTATTGGATGCTGTTAATCATCATTCAGTAAAACAAATCCTGGTTCTGCTTCCTAAGTGCACTACAAACCTCGCAGATAGTGACAAAATGTCACTGTACACACCAACATTTTACAAATACTTCATTGCATACTATAGCTAGAACGACCCCTGGGTTTGGTCTTTATGCCACTTGGGCTCGAGTCCACTTTTATTAAGTTCTTACAACTATGTGAGAGATTCCAACCTTAGATCTTGTCTTCAGTTTTAAACTATATCATACTTTGAAAGTCAACCATTGTTTAAGATGCTACCAAACAAGTCAGTATTATCTATCATTAATCCAAAAATATTCTAGAATGAGAATTACCTTCTAGGGGGTCATATACTCTTATATTGAAATCAAATAGTCAATACAGTACTTTAGGATTTTAGAAACAAGAACTATGAAAAAAAATTTTTTTTAAGATTTTATCTATGTATGCACTGTATGAACACAAGAGCCAGGGTACAGGTCAGAGTCCAGGGAGATAAGAGGATTCACCAGAGACAGAGTGGGGAGCAGAACAGGCAGACTGACCGAAACACACTGCTGAGGGGAGCAGTGGACAAGGCAGGAGAGGTCTGCTATGCCATGTGGATCCCCTCCCTGGCCCGTGGCAGGGATTGAACCCGTGCTGCAGTGGCAGCGGTTTGCTTCACAGTGCGCTGCCTAATCCACTGAGCCACCAGGGAGGCCTGAATTACGAAATTCTTAATTCCTATTTTCTTATTAAAAAATTCTTAAGAATAATAATTAAGAAATAAGAACCATACTTTCTGCATGGTTCAATATGATATCTCGTGTAAAGTATTAATTATTAAGTGTTTGAGGAAAGTCTGGTCAATTTGCTACAACTGTTTCTTTATTATTTCAAATTAGCAAACACAGAGACATAAAAGTCATTGGAAATCACAGAAATGGAGACTGTTAAGGTAAAGAAGTTATCCTTTAAAAAAGTTTTAAAAACTGGGGGGCCTCCCTGGTGGCAAAAGGGGCACCACACTATGAAGCATCCGCAGCCACTGTAGCAAGATTTCGATCCCTGATCAGGGAGGTGACCCACATGGTACAGAAGACCTCTCCTGCCGCACCTGCTGCTCCCCTCAGCAGTGTATTTCACTTGCTCTGCCTGTCCTGCTCCCCACTCTGTCTCTAGTGAATCCTCTTACACCTCCCACACCTCTGGCCTGTATCCCATTTCATGTATGCATAAATAAATAAATCTTTAAAAAATTTTCTTAAACTGTTTTAAAGATGTTATACACATTAAAAGAAAAAAAGTTTATACTAAAAAATTTATAATTCTTACTATAAACTAATAAGAATATACTCTAGAAGTATGTTATTATTTACACAAGGATATCCCATGTTGATTTATCAGGTATTACACATATACTGATTTCCAGTGATAAAAGTATTTTTTTAAACTAATGAGTTCTAAAACCAATTTTAGCAAAATGAAAGACCACATTTTGCAATCCAAGTAAGCTCTGGGAATTGAAGCAGGGAGAAAGGGGAACATGGAGATGAGAAATGAACTTCAAAGTTAATGAATCAACACCTGTTATTCTGACTGAATATGACTGTTACTCTGGAATAAACCAAAAATGGGACACTAACCTCTTGAAACATAAATATGAAGTAATGAAAATATAATGGACCAGAAGTAGCAAACACTGCACTCACTGAAGCATCTTCTACCCTTGCACACACCTGCAAATGGAAGAAACAGTGTTGTCTAGAGCTGTTTCACAAGGGTTAGAGATAAGAATTTGTTGGTTCCTTCCCTTTCTCCAGACATTCTATCTCATCTGAGTTGTTTCAAGTTGGTAAAGCATTTAAATTTATACCCAAGATGTATTTTTGAAACTAAGTTCATATAACAGTAGGAAGAGCTTCTTCACAGGATAAAACTAAATAATATGTTTGAAAAGTAAAGTTCAGCACTCTAAAATGCTACCAATTTTCATATTTATCTCTCCCCATCAAACCTATGCTTTCTACTTCAGTAACATAAGAGGCTGACAACCAAAGATTGTGAAGAGCATGACAGTCTGCTTTTCCATGCTGAATTAACACATTTCAAAGTAAAATAAACACAGTATTTTAGTAAACCTCTGTTTAACATCCCAGTAATGTATAATTGTCATCAGACTTCAGCAAAGCTGAAAACAGTTTAGAGTCCCACCATGATTACATAGACCCCACCCTGAGTACACCTCATCACCACCATCATACCCTCTGCCATTTACAATAACTAATTTGAAGCTAAGTAAGATTAATTCCAGACTTAGTCCAGAACCCAGGTCTCCTGCCTTTTTTATCACTATGCTCTTTTTATTACATGAAAGTAATAAATGTGAAATAAAAGTGAAAGTAAATCAAACATGCTACAAGATGCATTCTATCTTTTTTTGGGAAGAACATCCTGCAACGTACCATGACCACTAATTAAAGAGGTAATTCCTTATTCTGAAATATACTGTAGAAAGTCATTAAGAGGAACTGGTTCTCAATCCCTTCAACCTATTCTAGGAGAATGGAACACAAAGAAGGGCTCAAATAATGGCCTCTTGCTGTTTTCTCAAAGGTTTCAGAGGCATGCGCTGCTTGGTGGGCTGGTCGCTAGTCAGGGATCAGGCCGTCTGCCTAGTAAACCTGCAGCTTCATCTTGTCCACACACGGCACAGATCCATCTTTAGGATGACCCAAACAAATCAACCTGAGAGACTAAAACAAAATCAGAAGGAGCATATTTACTCTGAGGAACAAAAAAGGAAAATGGACCAGTTAGTGCAGTCTGCCCTACAGGATGCTATATGTAATTCAAATGTAATACAGTGTTAGCATAGAACCTAGAATAGGAAATGTCATTAACAATTTTATACATAAAGGTGACAAAAATGAAAGCCGCTGTTTTCTCCTAATATAACCAAAAGCAGATTCTCCAAGGACATATAAGTATTCTTCAAGAAAGGAAAAGTAGCTAGACTTACAAGTTTAGACTGTTGGTTGTCTAGGGGACCTCTCAGTTCTATCTCTGTGGAAGGAAAGAATGAACATGTTCTAGAAGTCTTTATATTTTTAACAGAAGAGTCTCTACTGTGATTAATCATCCACTCAATCCTGAAAGCATTTTCTCACATCTCCTTTTCCCACACTTTCCTTAATGAAGACAGAATTTTCTTCATTCTCAATCCAAGGTCAGTCATTCTAAATCCTTGGTAGCTACTACAATCTTAAATGCAAAGATGGATTATCTAGTGATAGAACGTATAAAAATTTAATCCCCCCACCTTTTAAAATGAAACTAACAATCTTCAGTTTAGTATCTGAATCCACTAGATCAGGTGGAAAGAAAAATACCACTTGTTTCTCTTCCTAGTGTATAATTCTGAGTTTGTGTATTCACATTCTGCGATTTGAGTTTTCTTGACTCTCTCTAGTCGTGGTAAGCATGAAAAGATAAACAACTGTGTTTCAGAAGATATAGTGTGAAAGTAAATTGTGTGATTTTGTGTATTGTGAAGATGAATGCAAATACTCAGAAATCTGAGGAAATATAAGAGAATGCAATTCAGTTGGACAGCAACATTTTAAAAATAAAACTTTGTCCAAAGCAAGTTTTCTTTAGCTATAGAGGAGTAGGGGAGAATAATGAAAAATTGGTTAATACAGTAAGAGGAAAGAAGAGGAAGAAACCAAAATCATATCAAAAATAGAAATACAAAATAAGTAGGTCCAAATATGTCAGTAATCACAATAAAAGTTAACACATTGATTTCAGCCATTTTATTTTTTTTAATATTTTTTTATAAAGATTTATTTCTTTATATATACAACAGCTGGGTACAGGCCAGAGTCATTGGAGGTGAGAGGATTCACCAGAGACAGAGTAGGGAACAGAACAGGCAGATCTACACTGCTGAGGGGAGCAGTGGGCAAGGCAGGAGATGTCTGCTGGGCCGTGTGGGTCCCCTCCCTGGCTGAGGATTAACTAGTGCTGCAGTGCCTAGGGAAACCCCACAGTGCATTGCTTAACTCACTGCGCCACCAGGGAGGCCTGATTTCAGCAATTTTAAATTAAAAAGACAATAGTAACAGCTAAAAATTACTGGGCATTTATATATAAAGTACTTTATGTCCTATCTTAAATCAACTCATAAGTTCGATGCTATTATTCTGTGCATTTTACAGATGTGGAAACTGAGGCTAGTAAAGTCAACAGTTGGGAAGTGGCAGGACAAGGTTTCTGGCTTTTGAAGCTGTACCCTAATAGACTAGCAGCCTATTAATAGTCTCATCTGCTCCATAATCTCATGCAGTGTTTACTTATTAACTGTAATGGTAACATAATTTTATAGAGACATTTTTTATTTTGCTGTAGTGTTCTTACTGTTCTTGTTTTCCCTTATTTCCCCTCTCTGCCTCTAACCATCCTTTCAGCCTCTACAACCTATCTCCATACTCGAGTACTCAACATACACTTAAACATGATGCAAATTTTCTGCAATTTTTTTGTTCCAGGAATACAAAATGTATATATTTCCTGAAGAAGAGACATAGAGCCAACTCACCCTTTAAAAATAACCAACTCATTATATTGTAGTTTGGATGCAATGCAATTTATTAAACCATCGCCCTTCTGAGTGCCATTCAAGTGACAAGGATCAAGTGCAGGTCCTATGATCTCTGCAACTAGTGTGAGAGTACTAGCTTCTCTGACCTAATTTTCATCGATTTCGAGTCTACTTTAGCCTAAGTTTCCTGGCAGAATGCTATGTGTACACTGATTTTTTTTTAATCAGTAAAATACCCCAATGCCTTCGGTACTATCGCTCTCATTATTCCTAAAAATAATCGAGATTTATTTAAATTAGTTGCCTAAGGTCCTACAGCTACAAGGTAGCTTGGTCCAAAGCTCCCACTGTAAGTCTCTATTCTGTCGAACCCACGTATCCCAGAAGGAACTGTCCCCGGAAAACCTAGGCTCAATCAATAAGAATAGATTTATCTTCATTCCATGGGCTATCTCCAAGGACCCCAGCGCTTAGTCACTCATTCGAAATCGCCCCAACCTCCCTTAGTATTCTGGGCAGTCTAGAAAAAAACTTCCGGTAGAGAACTTGACCCCGGAGCAGAGACTCATTGAAGTGACGCCCTTTTCTCTCAAAGGTACGGCGAAGCTCACAAATCTGGGGACATCATATACTACAGATCCAAGATCCACCTGGAGACCTGGAGAAGGGAAAGGGAGTCATGGCGGGAGTACTGCAACATAATTAGGAAGAGTCTGGGTGCGACGCGGCTCCCCAACCTCTTGCAGCCCTCCCACCATCATGGAAGGGGACACTTACCTGCAAGCCTCTCAACTTTTTTGACCTTGAGAGCCCCCTAAAACTCTTCACAGTCCACTACCACGTGTCGTGTTTGTAGAATTCCTGGTACCCTAAACCACCGCCTTTGATGCGGAGCCAATCAGGGAGCACTGCGTCATCACCGGGCGCCAGAAAAGACAAAAGTGATATTGACGTAAGCGGTGGTGCCCCCAGACAGCTGCTGTTGCCCTGGGTAACTGAGCGAACGCCTTCTACCTGCGCATAGCCTCTTGGGATTAGTGGTTCCGTGGCACACTACACCTGCCTTCCCGGCGGACAATGGAACTACAACTCCCAGGGAGACCCGGAAGCAACCTCGGCAACTCGCCGCTGTTGCAGCTGTGGCTGAGGTCCGAGCCGGAACCTGGAAAATGTTGCTGGCGCCCCAGCAAAGGTCCTCCTCAAGGAAAAGGATGGGGGAGAGTCGCTGGAAACGGCTTACAAGGAAGTCGAGTCCCAAGGTGATGGAACCCCTTCGGGAGCTCTGGGGAAAGGGGACCAGCCCGGTGGCCAGCCGTAGCCCGCCTTCCCATCCTCTTCCCGCGGGGGCATCCTTACCTAGCACGCCCCTGCGTTGACCGCCTTTGCAGGCAGTTTTGCCCTAAATGAAGAAGGCCTAGGAATTTTGGGGTCTGGGTACGTAACGGCTTTGGTGGACAGCAAAATGGAAGAACGGTTTTCATCTGAACGTTTTTCTGAAACCGGAGAGGGCTTGTAGTGCCCACCCAGGTGAAGAGAATTCACGAACTCCTCCCGACGTCTCACCTGCAAATTTTTTTCTATTTTCTATGCAAATTATAGAGGATCTTCTGAACTTAACCGATGGGAGATCTTCACTTTAAATTCTCTGCCTCTTAGCCCTCCCTTCCTAGTTTTATATAAAATAAATTGAGTTCAGGAGTGGAAGTGGATATTGAAATCTATTTATACTGACTGGTTCACCTGAAAATGTCTAACTTCAACCAACATTCAAAAAATAGTATTTTGTATCTTTTACTTCTTCTGGTACAGTAGCATTCAAAGACTCGGAAAACAGATAAGCCCATTTTAAACGTGAATCATGTATATGACATGTGCAAAGTTACAGTCACACGGTATGTGCTTTCCACAAACTACCTTTTAACACTCACAAAAATAAATGTTTTAAATGTAAATGAGTATTAAAATGTGCAGCTTCTCAGCTTTCAGATCCACAGCAGCTTCACCAGCTGTTTTCACCCCTAAATTACACTTTCTTAAAAAATATCCTGTAGACATGTGGCCTTCTTGAGGGCCCTAGGCAATTGTGCTTGCTGCTTATTCTAACTGTACCGTCTAAAAAATGCACTGGTCATATTGCACCTGGTAAATATCTTGTCCCAGTTACTGGAGGGTACACACAGGCGCATTAGTGAGAATTGGAAAGGAGTTTGGCTTTTATAAGGAATATTATACCTAGTATTTATCATGGTTCTTAAGCCTTAGGACCTTTTAAAAATAAGCAAAAAATTCTTTTTGTACTGTATGAGCACCATAGCTGGTTATGAGTATAGACTTGATGATGAAAGGCAAGAATTTAGGATGATTTCTTAGGACTCTAAAAGGAAGGATTTTGCTGCTAGTGTTCATTGCTACTGCCTAGAGGATAAAATGGTAAAAACACAAGAGCTCCTTGAAGTTTAGATATGTTTTTAATAGGTTCAGCACTTTCTTTTTTGCAGTGACAAGACTATTCAGCGGTACAGCTGCATTAATTAGTTATCTGTAAGGGACTTTGCAGGTGAAATCTTATGTAAGTGAAAAGTGTATTATTATTCCATTCCCTCTGCCATGTGTCAGTGTGCTGGTTTAAATATTCCCTATATTTATATAAAAAGCCCACCTGAATTATTAGCAAGGCAAATACTTCTATTTGTTAAATGACGATTAGTGGGAATTCTGTGAGTTTCTGAGAATTACAGACAGTGAAGAAAAGAGATGTCCTGCTGGTCTGATTTCTAATTTCAGGTTAATATCTGATGTGGGTAGAAATTTATGTGACTTCTTTCTCATTTTCTTCTTTGTAAAATAGAAGATTGATTATCCCTCACCCCACCCCCTAGTTCTCATTGGATCAAACAATATTCCTGTTCTAGGTAAGATAGGAAAGCTTGCTACAAGCAGCTCCTGAAATGAAGGGCTAGTGAGAGGGGCACACCCTGCTGAAAGCAAAATTGCTTCCCTGCAACATGAGTAATTTAGTTAATTAATCAGTTCTTGCTTGTTTTTTTAAGGAACATTGCATCTAGAAATTTTCTCAGCTCCTAACCCAGAGGAGCTTAAAAAATGTATATATCCAGGATCCTATCCCAGACCAATTGAATCAGAATCTTGAGTTGGTCTAGGCAAGTGATAAAACCAGTAAAAGGTATTCCTGAGAAGTCTTCATATTTCTTCCACCTCCCATGAGTCTATGTTTTATTGTTATTGAACAGTTTATTGTCAATGAACTGCTTCAGGGGAAAAACAAAGGCCACTTTCCCATATGCTACAGTGAGAAGGATAAATTAGAGTGGCAAAATTGATAAAAATGTTCCTTATGTTAATCTTGTATTAATATTCTGTATATATTTTCTGCAGCCTGCTTTTGACCCTGACAATGTGGAACACTGGGTTGAGGTAAGGATGTTTTATAATTAAGATAGAAAGACATTAAGAGTAGGACATAATCAGATGAAAAAGGAATACTAATAGCATTCTCTTGGGCACATATTTAGCTGTTTTTCTTCCATGTAAGTATATATGTTGCCCTGGGTTTTGTTTTGCTTTTTTCATTTTTTTGTTGCTATTCATTACTGTATGAGTTACAAGAGAACAGATGAATCATGTCCTTTCAAATGCCATGAGGATCACATAAACGGGGAAGAAGAGCCTTAAAAGAGAACTTTGTGGCCTTCCTCAGATATTAGAAAAACAGTAATTACATCGACCTGTAGGGCCAGTACATAGGTAAAAGCTATACAGTCATCACAAGTAAGCCTTTTCTACTGAGAAGAGCCATCTAAAACATGATTGAGCAGTCTTACAAAGAGATGTGTTTTCTATCACAGGAGGTATTTAAGGGGACTCTAAATAGTCACTTAATGTTTGAGCTAATGAAGAATAAATGTGAACATTCAATGAGAGGAGAATTTGGTTAAATAACCTCTGAGATATCATCCAGGTCTGTGATGTATATTTTTGAGTGCAAGTTGAAAGTACCATTAATCCACTTCAGGTGCATGCCTCTGAGTGTCATTTTGGCATCCTGCCATACTCAATTCATTTGTGTACCACATGTTCCAAAATTATGCAACATTTTTCTTGGGAAAATATTCTGCTGGTATTTTGAAGAGCTATATTTTATTGAAATTGACATGAGCACCAGCCCACATGGCCCCTGGACTGGATGTAACAATTGTCAACCATCTATTCACCCAGCCAGCATTCAAGTGCTTACTAAGTAATAGCCCACTGTGTTGTGTATTGGAGAGAAGACTGCACAGGACAGATACAGTCCCTGCCTTCCCACAGTTCTTAGTCCAACTTACTTAAAATTAATGGGGAAATTAAGGTTCTAATGGGATCATGTGGGAGTCCTTATATAGCTGGGACCAGGAAGGCTTCCTGGCTCCTGCAGAAGACACCTGAAATGGATCCATTGCCATGGTAAAGGTGAGCCCCTGGGAAGATCACTCCTCAGCTTGCATTAAGCATTGCTTACATGTCAATGCTGACAATCCCATTACAAAACCCATTCAGCACTTAGTTACACAGTTAGTTAGTTTTCTCCAGGAGGGAAGATTTAAATAAAACAGAAGGATAAGATTCTTATCTAGGGGCCTCCCTGGTGGCGCAGTGGGTTAAGCAATGCACTATGAAGCAGACCACAGCCAAGGCAGCACGAGTTCGATCCCTGCCGCCGGCCAGTGAGGGGACCCACATGGCACCGCAGACCTTTTCTGCTGTGCCCGCTGCTCCCCTCAGCAGTGTACTTCAGTTGATCTGCCTGTTCTGCTCCCCACTCTCTGTGGTGAATCCTCTCACCCCCTACACCTCTGGCCTGTACCCCAGTGCTTGTATGCATAAATAAATCTTTTTTTTAAAAAAAAAAGATTCTTATCTATTCTTGCCTTGTCTACACTGTTTCCTGTTTCAGCAGTTACTTCCTAAGTTCAGCCAACTTGACTCAGATTTTTATCATTTATCATTCTTCCAAAACTTCTCCAACAGCACTTTCTCTGTGTGCCCTGTAATCTCCCTTGTCTTGAGAAAAACTATCACTAAGTCCTCACTTAACCCTGCAGTCCATTCTGATTGCTGTACAATTTTTTTTCTTAATGTCTTTGGCTATATAGCCTAGAATCCTTGCCTTTATGGATTTTATTCTCTTATGTCTACAACTACTTTCCAGCAGTTTCTATTTCTTACCACTGCACAGAAACTGTCATCATGAAAGACTTCCCGACCAAATTCAGGAATTTAAATAACTCAGGTCTTTTCTTCATGCTAAGCTTTTTAAGTTCAGTTTGATGTAGTTGTCACTTTTTTATTCTGAAGATCCTCTCCTCCATTATCTTTTGATAATAGTGTTTCTCGTGTTTCTCCTACTACCTTTATGTTCACTTCCCTTCCTTAACTTCTAATTGCATTCCCAATAAATCCCAACTACACATGTATTCTCAACAATTATAACCTTTGGACCTACAACTTCCAAGTTCACTTCTGTGGACTACCACCCTCAAAATCAGCCAACGCCTCATTTCATGGAAAAGGGAGGATGTATGTGGGAAGATCTGGAACATGATAAAGGTTGAGAAAGGGCTTATAGTTTGGGAGAAGAAGAGGGAGATAGTGACTAAAGGAATTAGGTGCAACTTAGCGTGTAGGGGGAGCAAAAGAAGCAGATGTATAGAAGATGGCTGTTGGAGAGAAAGGCTATCAGTGTGTGATTGGAACAGTAGAAAATTCTGTATGACTTAGATCATGATAACCATGTCAGTAGGTTGCTGAAGTACAATTGAGTGGAATCAGGAGACTAAACAGACCTTGAGGCTAAAATATCGGTGAGTCATCCTCAGAAATATTGAAATCACTTAGAATCAGACAGATGCTTGTGTAAAATGGTGACTCCTGGGGCAGCTCATCTAAATGTAACAGCCTGTCATGATTTATAATTCATCCACATTGTGACTTGAGAGACTGACTCATCTTATGCCAAGGCTTTCTGCTACTTTGAGCTTTCTTTCTTTGTTTTTTTTAAAGATTTATTTTTATTTATACATACAAGAGCTAGGGTACAGGCCAAAGTCCAGGGCGGTGAGAGGATTCACCAGAGACAGAGTGGGGAGCAGAACAGGCAGATGGACTGAAACACACAGTGCTAAGGGGAGCAGTGGGCGAGACAGGAGAGGTCTGCCTGCGCCATGTGGGTCCCCTTCCTGGCCAGAGGTAGGGATCGAACTCATGCTACAATGACTGTGGTTTGCTTCATAGTGTGTTGCTTAACCCACTGCCCCACCAGGAAGGCCCCTACTTTGAACTTTCTAAACACTCTCATCATGTAGTTCTCTCCTCTTGAATCTTGACTCTGCATACCATCAGATGAAACTATAAATTACAGATGGCCATTTAAGGCCTTCTGTTATTCTACGTGTAATTGTCCCTTTACTGGTACTCTGTGACTCCAGCGCCCTTCCACTCTATCAGGTGTCTTCTCTATGCTTTGACTCATGTTGTTCCTCAGAATGGAATACCCTTCCTCTCTGAGACGGCAATCCAGATCCTTCCCTTATAGCTTAGCTTAAGATGCCCCTTCTCAGTGAACAACTCCCCATCATCTGCCTCAGTCACCCAATCCAATCTTTTAAAATTCTTCTCCTTGGAATTACTTTGGCATTCATACATAGATATAGAATTTGCTCCTCTATGGAGTGGTTAAAAACTTTAATAAAAAGAGCATATATAAAATACTTCAATCACAGAACTTATAGATGAACATGCACTTTGCATATTTGTACTTGCCAGCCTTGAGGAAATGGAGAAGTGTGTCAGAGCTGCTGTTTTTGCCATCAGAGGTCACAGGCTACAAAGATCTATAGTGGGCAATGGGATTGTGTGACGTGGGACATTGCAGCGCATATTGAGCATCTAAGATAATGAGAATAACTGAGATGGTTCCTTTACAAATTGCTTTATTGAACTGTTCTTGAGCTGTTTATTGCGTAGCTGGCATTTGATGCTGCTCCCCACACCCCCTCTCCCACATCCCAGAAAAAAGAGTGAACTCTGCAATCAGAGATTTTACTTCTGTTTTCCCCTTAAGGAAAAGCTTAAGCAGCAAAGATATACTTAAGGAATAGTTGTTATTTTTTGAATTTTCTTTTTCTTTTTTCCCCATATGTGCATGTTCCACTCACCTCCTCCCCCACCTCCTCTAAGTTGTTAAATTGATACAATGTTTATTTTACCAAGATATAATTTTAGATTTCTACTGTCTTTTACATATTTATTTTTTTGGGAAAAAAGGTAAGAATGTAGTGTTTATTTATTTACACTCTTTGACAAGTTTCTTGCTTTCGTTCACCATCCCAACCATCCCTCCATTAACTTTGTGCCATACACCTGTCTCTTCTTTGAGTTTTTTAATTGAGGTTTGCAACATTGTATATATGATTCAGAGGCATAGGACCCTATTTCCTACAAAAAGTGTAATTTTTTTTCAAATATTTATTTTTTAGAAGAACTGGGGTGTAGGCCAGTGGTGTGGGATTGAGGGGGGACAAGTGGATTCACCAGAGACAGAATGGGGAGCGGAACAGGTAGTTTTACTGAAATACACTGCTGACGGGAGCAGTGGGTGAGACAGGCAAGGTCTGCTGTGCCATACATAGGTTAGCTCCCTGGCCAGGATCAACTCAGGTCCTAGAGATGATAGTGCTGAGCCTTAACCCACAGACCACCAGGGAGGCCCAAAGCATGTATATTTTATACAAGGAAATTCCAAGATTATTTCTATTTCATAGTGTAACCTAACACTCCTCCCATCCCGCATCTTCATTTTAAGCACTCTCCGAAAGACTTGTTATGGCCAAACAAACGCTGCTCCTTACTCCCTTACTTGTCAGTACCAGACTCTCCTTCTTTAGTACCAAAATCAGTCTCCCTTTTCCTGTCTCTAAGCTCTCTGCCTCTTCTGTTAAGAACCTGTACAAATTCCAGTGCAGGGGATATGATATATCATCCAATATTGTTTCTTTCATTCATAGTCTGAGAAATTAATTCTACAGTCCTGTTTTTTATATTTAATTGCTTTGTTGTGGTTGTTGTTTTAAAAATTTGAGTTGGGGGTCTCCCTGGTGGCTCAGTGGGTTAAGCAACACACTATGAAGCAAACCACAGTCACTGCAGCATGAGTTGGATCCCTACCTCTGGCCAGGAAGGGGACCCACATGGCGAGGCAGACCTCTCCTGCCTTGCCCACTGCTCCCGTCAGCAGTTTGTTTCAGTCCATCTGCCTGTTTTGCATCCCACTCTGTCTCTGGTGAATCCTCTCCCCCCACCAACAGTTCTGGCCTGTACCCCAGTTCTTGTATACATAAATAAATAAATCTTTTTTTAAAATTTGAGTTTATTTATACATTAGTTACATATGTGTGTATGTACACACACACACACACAATTTAAGAACCCTACAGGGGGTGGGGGTCAGCAAAAAAAGAACTCTGAAGGGAAGGACTATATAGTAAGCATATTGTGACCATCCAATGAAGGACATGCCTACCAGCATCATAAATTAGGGCACACAAGAGGCTGAGAAATAATGTAGGAAAACACATCTCTCCTGAGTAAATATTTTATTGACTCTAACCCTAATTAGATCATGTTCTGATTCTTATTTTTCCTCTATGTTCTATTTTCTATGTCTTTTTCATATTACTCTCAACTTTTCTACTGTATTATTCTTCTGCTTCTGTCTAATTTAAATTTCATATTCAAAATACTTGATAACTTAAAAAGTATAGCCATAGCAGGTTTTGGCAGAGGTACTACCAATCTTCCTGTGAACAACAAAGGGAAAAATAATCTTCAAAATAGTTGAGGCAACAGTATAAATTATGGGAACATGGAGCTTTAAAAAATATTATTTATTCCTTTCGCAAACATATATGGGGCAACTATTTTGTGCCAAACACTGTTCTAGATGCTAGGGGTTTCAGTCAGGAAGAAGACAAAAATGATTGCCTTCATCCTACTTAGGGGAGACAATAAATGTTAATGTGTGCCAAAAAGTCACAAATGCTATGAGAATGTCCGGACAGAGAAGGGAACTCGGGATTGCCAAGAGGAGGGTGGTTACAGCTCTATGGAGTCAGAAAGAGCCTTACTGCAAAGGTGACAGTTGAGTAAAGACTTGAGTTGATAAGAAAAAAAATCATGGCTATCTGGGGGAGAGCAGTCCAGCAGAGGGGAAGAAAAATTGGAACATACTTAGCATATTTAAGGAGGAATAAACAAAGAGGTTAGTGTGGCTGAAGGGGAGCAAGTCAGGGAGAGGAACAGGCAGAGGGTCGGTGAGCTCACTGAGGGCCTATGTGTAGCACTTTGGGACACCTTGTAAGGACTTCAACTTTTATTCTGAGAGATATGGGGTGCCCTGGAAGGCTTTGAATGGAATTATGACATGATATAACTTTCATTTTGAAGGGGTCTCTTTAGCTGCCCTGGTTAAAAACTGTTATAGAATAAACTGTCAAAAAATTGTGTTGCCTTGGGCCCAGGATGATAGCAACAGAAGTGACAAGAAAGTTCTGGATATATTTGAACACAGACTTAAGATATTTTCTGACAGATTATTTGTGGGGTGAGAGAACAGATTCAAAAAGGATTCCAAGGGTTTTGTCCAGAGCAACTGAAAGAGTACTGTTGTCATTACCTAAGTCAGAAGACTGGTAGCACAGAAGGCATGACAGAAAACTTTGCGGGGAGAGAAGTCAGGGGTTTTGTTGTAAAATAACTTCTTTTGTGCTGTTAGATAAGCCAAAATGCTAAGACAGTTTGCTCATTTCCACCAATCTCTTCACCAGCCCCATGAATTTAGCCACATTTTTACTAGATTCTTACTGCTGAATTAAAATATTCTAGATTACTACAGCTCAATGACTGCCCTAATTTTACTGAAACTGCAGAAGTAGTAACTTGAGGAAGCTTAGTCACTCTACCTATGGCTCATGATTACATGCAAGTCCTAGTGGCATGGAAACGAGTAAAATATTATACTTTCTATTTAAAATAAAATGTCCACATTTCAGGATGCCATTACTAATGTTCTAACAAAAGTTATCTGAATCTTAATGACCTGTTTGTTTAAATGTAAGCATTCTGAATACTCGCTAAAACTTGATAACAAATAACAACACTTGGTAGAGACAAATAACACCAGAAAATTATTTAGGGTTGTTACTTAAACCTTAGAGTTCCTTCAAAAATGGAAAAATGAAAATAACTTAATAGTTGATAGAAAGTTGGATTCTTCAATAGGAGAGAAATTCTCTAACTCCCAACAAAGTTGTCATCTTAATGGATTTTTTTTTCTTCTATTACATTGAAGAGAGTGGAAAAAGCCTCAGAATTTGCAGTTTCAAAAGCATTTTGTGCTGGAAATTCAGACTTATCCAGACTTTGGCACCAAAGCACAGATTTGAAAACATCTGAACAAACAGAGGATCATGATGAAGTCTATGCAGAAGGTGAGAAATGCATTTTTGCTGTGATGTTAGCAATTCTTTGGTATATAGCTTATTAAAGCAAAACCCATAAAGCACTTCAAAATAGAGAATGGAAGCTTCTTTTTTCTCTCTTATGCTTCATTTTCATTTCTTTCTGCTGTCCCAAACTTAATTTACTCTGTAGTTCACACTATTATTAAAAGTAGGCTGTATTTAAGGCACATTTTGTCTCCTGAAATAGAACCACATCAAGAGGCAGTGTAGCATAACACAGTCACCTAGTGAGTGTTGTAAGGGATTAGTCCTGAAGCACGGGGTGCAGCGTGTTAATTTGACCTAGTACATAACAGATAATTTGACCACTAGTTTACAAATCAATTTTGTTCCTTCTGAATACAGTCTAAAACTGAAGACACCTCCCCGAAGCATAAACTCCTCTGGAAATTGGTATTTTAGTTACTGATATCCTTGAAGAACCCTGTGTTTAAGGATGGAAAAACCAGAGATGAGGGGTGGGGGGATTGTCTGGGATCTGGAACTGCTCTAAATCTAATGCTCACATTATGTCTTCTACCTCACTGCTATTTTCTCCCTCCATCATTCCTCTCCAACCTACTGTGTTGTTTTTTTTTCCAGCACTCTAGACACTCACCTGCCTTAAGGGCTTTGTGTTTGCTTTCCCTCTTTGGAATGAAATTCCCTTCCATAGCTGTATGCCTGCTCTCTCACTTCCTTGCTTTCTTTTTGTTCAAGTTTTATCTTTTTTGACCACCCAATCCAAAACTATCAACACTCAACTTCCCTTTCTTGAATACCATTTCTTTTTCCTCTGACTTGCTTATGGTGTCTCATCCCTGATTAGAATATAAACTTCATGTTGGTAAGATTTATCTGCCTATTTGATTCACTGCTATATTTCCAGCATCTAGAATAGTATTTGACACATGATAAGTGCTTAGTTAATATTTACTGAATGCATAAAAACAATGAATAAAGAAGTCTCTGAAGTAGTTGAAATATTAGAAAGATGTTTTCTGTTTTTTAATTGATAGCTCAGGAGCTGGTCAATGACTGGTTAGATACCAAACTTAAACAAGAACTAGCAAGTGATGGAGAAGGTGATGATGCAGGATACCCCATGTCAAGTATCCCTTCTCTGCCAGAAGCCAATGAGCATTTGAAATATGACAAGTTTGATGGTAAGGATTTATCTGATTGTTTTTAGTCTTAAATCTAATGATCTTAAAAATGAAGTCTTTTAACTTTTTGAATAATGATACATGATAATTATAGTTAGTTTTAATTTTTCTTTATTCAGTTTGAATTGCTTATGCTATATCCTCAGTAAATTCATGTTTTTTAATTAAAATAGTCTATTATTTGTAACTCTTACAATTATAATGGCAGTTAATGCTATTTAAGAATGTCTTTCCCTGGGCCTCCCTGGTGGCACAGCAGGTAGAATGCCACACTGTGAAGCGTCGCTGCACAGCAGTGTGAGTTCGATCCCTGGCCAGGGATGGGACCCACATGGTGCTGCAGACATCTCCTGCCTCACACACTGCTCCCCTCAGCAGTGTATTTCAGTTTATCTGCTTGTTCTGCTCCCCGCTCTGCCTCTGGTGAATCCTCACGACTCTGGCTTGTACCCCAGTTGATGTATGCATAAAAATAAAATGAAAATCTTTAAAAAAAAAAGCCTTTCCATATGTATTGTTGGATAACTACTTTGATGGAGACTATATTTAATTAAACATTTGTATGTTATTTTATATTAGTAAATGCTTCATATATCTTTGTAAGGGAGGTTATTACTTATACACAAAGCTAGTGTCACACAAGTTAAGTAGCTAATTTGTGAGGATTCCTCAGATGTGCCTAAATAATCTGAGGCTTTTTCTGTGAACATACTGATAGGGTGTAGTGATGATAGCCCAGTTCCTTGTACATGACTCAGATACCCTCGCTGAACTCACCTGACAGCATTCCCCCTAGTTAGGGGCCTATGAAATCCTAATCTTAGGAATCACAAAGCCATGCACTTAGGAATCCTTCAGTAGCAGGTAGTTTCTTCAATTCTTTCTCACCCCCGTAGGTAGAGATACTTCTAGAGTGTCCCTAACATGAAGTGATACAGTCTCTGCCTAACTACCTCCCAGGATTGGGAGCATAAATTTTAGGAGAATACCATTTAACTATTGTGAGGCCCTAATCTTCATAGCATTCTCTCTTAATTAGGAGAGTTAGGATTTTATTCTCATTAACTTTTACCTTTTCATGCAACAGAAAATATTACCTCTCAAGAACAGTGTTTTTTGTTTTAAAATATTTAATTTATTTATGAACATAAGAGCTGGTTACAGGCCAGAGCTGCAGGGGGTGTGAGGATTCACCAGAGACAGAGTGGGGAGAAGAATAGGCAGATCTACTGAAATGCACTGCTGAGGAGAGCAGTGGGAGAGGCAGGAGAGGTCTGCTGCGCCATTTGGGCCCCCTCCCTGGCTATATATTGTACTCATGCTTCAGTGACTGAGGAAGCCCCATAGTGCAGGATTCAACCCCTTGCACCACCATGGAGACCCTCAAGAACAGTTTTTAATTTTTTTGTGAGAGTTGTAATTATACATCTGACTCATATACTTAGGTGTTCCCAAATTAATAGCATAGAAGTCACAGAAGTTCTTAAATCACATTGTGTCTATATCTTTTCATCTTGGCTTCTACCTTATGGATAATTTCTAGTTTACTAATTTCATTCTTAAAGTGGGGTATTTCAGTACTTCATATTTGTTCTACTATATACTATATGATATTAAAAGATCTGGTAATACCCCTTTAGTTAGATTGGCTATTACCATCTAATATTATACCATATTATGCAATAATTAGAAAAAGGATTTTAGAGCTTCCTTGATGGCACAAGGGTTAAGCTCTGCATTATGAAGCAGCCTCAGCCACTGAGGCAAGAGTTCCATCCCAAGCCAGGGAGGTAATCCATCTGGTACAGCAGACCTCTCCTAACTTGTCCGCTCCTCCCCTCAGCAATACACTTCAGCCAATCTGCCTATTCTGTTCCCCACTCTGTCTCTGGTGAATCCTCTCACCCTGAACACCTCTGGCCTGTATCCCAGTTCTTGTATACATAATTAAATAAATCTTAAAAAAAGATGTTTGCCAAAAATATTAGTGTATGTCTTAATAGACACAAAAGAGCACTTAACAAATCTAGCATCTATCCTGATAAAAACTCTCAGTAAACTAATTATAGAAAGTAAATACCTCAACCTAACAAAGGGCATTTATCTAAGACAGAATAGAAAACAAATAATAAAACTACAACTATCAGTCCTACCTTATCAGGAATTATATTAAATGTAAATAGATTAAATACTTCAATCAAAGACAGAGATTAAGAGGATGAATTAAAAAAACACACTTTACTGCATTTTATCTATAAGAGACACACTTTAGATTCAAAAACACAAATAGGTTGAAAGCAAAAGGATGAAAAAGATACACAATGCAAATAGTAACCAAAAAAGAGATAGAGCTACTATACTAAAATTTTTTAAATAGACTAAGAAAAAAAAAGTTACTAGGAAAAAGAAGCACATTTTATAATAAAAGTATCAAGTTCTTAAAAAATCATTATTATAAACATATGTAATACACATACCTAACAGAAAAGCCCCAAAATACATGAAATATAAGCTGACAAAAGTGACTGGAGAAATAGATATTTCACCAGTAATTGTTGAAGACTTCATTACCCCATTCTGAATAATGTATGGAACAAAATAGAACATTGATAAGGAAGATGTTCAACATCATTTGTCATTAGCGAAACACAAATAAAATGAAAATGAGTCACCATTATGCATGTGTTTCAATGGCTTAAATCCAAAAGATTGACAATACCAAATATCGGTGAAGATGTAGAGGAACTAAAACTAGAACACACCTACATTACTTGTGGAAATAGAAAATTGTACAACCTCTTTTGAAAAGTTTGACCATTTCTTTAAAAGTTAAACTTATATCTTCCAACAATTCTATTCCAGGCATTTCCCCAAGAGGAAAAAATAAAACATACCTATGTTCATATAAAAACTTATACAAATGCTCATACAACTTTATTTGTAATAGCCCAGATCTGCAAAATAATTTAATGTCCATCCATAGGTGATTGATGAACTAATTATGGAAGAACCACTAGCAAAAAGGGTTATGTTACCAATACAACACAGATGAATCTCAAAATAATTATGCTTAGTGAAAGAAGCCTAATTTAAAAATGAGTGCAAAGTATATCATTTAATTAATAACAAAATTCTAGAAAATGTACACTAATCTATAGTGACAGAAGGCTGGTCTGTTGTTGCCTGAGATAGGACAAAGAGCATAAGGAAAAATGGAAGAAAGAAATTAGAAATTAACATGCAGACCCTTTTGAGACTGACAGACATGTTCATTATCTTTGGTGTAGTGATGGTTTTCCAAGTACATATATAATGTCAAAACTTATAGACTTAAAATATTTGCAGTTTATTTTATGCCAATTATATTTACTGAAATTTTATATTGCAGTAAAGTCATTTCCTTAAAAAAGCAACAGAGTTGTCAAGGATGTTTAGACTGAAGTAATATCCTTTAGATTTGGCAGTCAGAGAGTTTTCCGTGATTTGGGTGAGAGCAAATTCATTATGAGGTTTTATCTTCACAGTTGAAGGTAATTGCTGAGGGTTATACTCATCCAGTTGGCATTATTGTTTACTGTTTATTGAACACTCAAAGCTTTATATTTTTATTGTACCAAGATTATTTATACAAATGTGAAATTATACAATTTTTTTTAATTTTCACTGTTTTGTTGTTGTTCTGTTTCCCTCAGATTTATGTAGATATTTGGAGGAAGAAGAAGAAGGTACCACCGTTCAAAAATTTATAGACCATCTGTTCCATAAAGATGTGGTAGATTCTGGGATGTTGGAAGATCTTGGAATGAAGGGAAACCAAGACAAGAAGCAGCAGAAGGATCCTCGTCTTACCATGGAGATGAGACATAAGCAGGTGGGAGGGAAAAACAAAATTAAAATGGATAACAGGAAGCAATCTTTGTGTAACACATTTAATAGGCTTAAATAAAGACTTAGGCTTTATTATGAAAAAGAGTGCCATCTGTGGTTTGGTTAGAAAGAATAAAAATAAAATATAAGAACTTCAGAAGAAAAATAATGCTCACAAACTGAGGATAGGAAACAATTTATTTAAGAAAACCAAAAAAAGGAATAATTTATTTTTGACCAACAGAGTGGTGAACTAAACTTCTAGTTTGGATGTGGAATTTCCTATACAAACATGTAGGTTGGGTTTTGCTTGAATTTGTTTTTTGAATTGTGACATCAATATATTAATGTCATGAATATTCTAGTGAATGTTATAATAATACTTTTCTAGACAACTGAAAAATTTACTCATTTTGTGATTATAATTTGAAAGGGAGGACATCTGAATTAAATCTACTTCAGCTGTTTTGAATTAGAAAGGCATATGGGAAGTTTCTTTTCTTCAAAGGGAATAGGTTATAGGAAAAGATTTTTTTCTTATGTTGGAAATTTTAGGAAAAAATTACATTTCATCACTTTATAGAGAAATTTCAGAAAATTAAAATGACCAAATCTTTCCCACATGTCCATAACTAAGAATGAGCATGAATTAGTCTCTATATGTCTAAATGTTATCTTTTTCAAATACTGAATTTTTGCTTGCTTTACAACATTAAGGTGTGCCTTGTCAGCACTGCAAATTTTAGAGAAATGGCTTAGATTTATGACAGGGAGGAGAGAAGTTTCAATAAGAGATCATTGTTTTAGAACTCTTTTAAGTGGAGAATAAGATAAGGGTAAAGTTAAGTGAACTAGGAGAGAAAGAACCATTCTTTAATTCATAGCTAATCAAACTTCTAAAGAATTAATTGGTTTGAAAAAGTGATTGTGTTTATTCTGTGAAGTTGTTTTTGATTTTCAAATATATTCCCAAAACACAAATATATTGAAATAATTATAGAAATAAACAAAGGGTTGTGGTGCTCCTTAAGGCAATAAATCATTGTATCTTTCACAGAGTAGACTGTAAAAATTATTGCTCTTCCTTTTAAAATTATAATTAATATGCAGACAGGGCCTAAGTAAATAACAGCATTGTACATTTTGGAAAATTTTATGAATGGGAATCATTACTAAATAAAAATCCAGAACTTGGCCATTATATTCTCAACTTTCCCATAATGCAAGTCATTCCCAAATTGTTTCAAACTCGTCTCACCTGACTTCATCTAAAATTTTGTATTGACTCTTACCCTGTGAGTAGATTTTTCCTACTCTGTTTATAAACTGTGGGATTCTGAACCAGAGTCTTTCAGTCTGAGTATATTTTGACTTCAAAATGTGTGCTAGGTTGGGGTCTCCCTAGTGGCACAAGGGGTTAAGTCTCAGCACTAGGAAGCTATCCATTAGCCACTGCAGCACAAGTTCCATCACCCACAAGGCGCAGCAGACCTCTCCTGTCACTCCCGCTGCTCCCCTCAGCGTATTTCAGTCAGTCCGCCTGTTCTGCTCCCCACTCTGTCTCTGTTGAATCTGCTCACCTGCCAAGCCCCCGTAACTCTGGCCTATCACAAGTCTTGTATGCATAAATAAAATAAATATTTAAAAATAAAGTAAAAAAATGTGTTCTAGGGTTTTGCATATCCCTTTCTACTTGAAAGGCTGCATTTCACCCTTGTATTCTCTTTAAGGTAAAAGAAAATCGTTTAAGACGTGAGAAAGAACTGGAACAGAAGAGAATTGAAAAAACCCTGAAAAAATCAGTCTTCTTAGAGGCTCAGTATTTGGTGCAAGAAGAGAAGAAAAGAAAGGCTCTGGAGGCCAAGAAAGAGGAGGAGGAGATTCAAAGGGAGATGGTGAAACTGCGGAGGGAGATAATTGAGAGGAAACGCACTGTGGAAGAAGCATGGAAAATGTAAGCAGCTGTGATGAGCTGTGTGGCGTTTTCTTGCCTAAGTAGTCATTTTGCTTTGCTCTAAAGATGTTTAAGCGCACAAACATTGCAATAACAAAACACGAACGAGAAATCACCCACTATCCTGCCATCTTAACAAATTAATTATTTTCATTTCTCCTTGTTTCCTCCTGGTCTTGGTCCCTTTACATACTTAATTGTAATCATAAAGTACATTTAATTTGTTATTCTGCTGATTGTAATTAATGCATTGCCTGGAGTCCTGAGGTCTGCATTTACTCCATTAAATTCCTGTACCATGATTTTATGCCATCACCCGCTCTCCCCATACTGGTAAGCATTTTAGCTATTTCAAATTTTTCACCAATATAATGGTGCAGTGAGCATACTTAAGCATTCCCATTCTTTTGAATTGTATTCTTAGAAGTTTAATTACTGAGCTAAATAATATAGGCCCTTTTATGGCTCTTGAAATGTAGCCAAATAGCCTTCTAAGTGGATTTACATTTTTGCATTATCACCAACAGTGGCCCAGTTTACCATACTTTTTTCAGCATTGGAGACTATCATCCTTTTCTATCTTTTTTTATTTTTCATTGGTCTTATATTGACTAGTATCCATTGGTTACCTAAACATTTTTAACCTTGAACGTGTGTCTGTATTCACGTTCACAATTGTGTCTCATTCTGATGTGAATTGCTCCCTGTCTTGTCTTCTGAAAGTCACCATTGCCTTACTGCACTGATAAAGAAAAAGAATACCCGCCATAAGAGGAAAGTCAAAATAGTTCTCACAGAATGTAGTACTATTACATATCCTCAGCAGAAAATGAGCTTTATAAAAGAAATAACTAACGTATTTATTCTGAGAAACAGCACTGATGCATGGACTGCAAAAGCCTTGGAACACCGCGCCTGAAGTGACTGCATACTCAAACTGAGAGGCCAGCAAGGCCTATTTGATAATCCCTTTCACCCCCATCGGCCTACACAGCTTTTCTCCCCTGTGTTCTTGATTGCTCTTATTCTACCCAATTTAAAACAGCTCGGCAGTGGATGCACTTCCCTCTCTCAAGTGCCAGGTTCAGGCCTCCTCCAGACGCTCTCTCTTTCAGAAAGCAATCACCAGTGTTTTAGTGAGTTCTTGCTAAGGTCAACCTTGCTTTCAGATTCCTCTCAAGCCCTGAAAAATCTAGGCTGACCTAAAATAAATTGTGAGAACAAGTAACATTGATGGTAGCAAGATGCTCTGCTCCTAGTGGGCACTCAGCAAATGTTCACTCACCACTCATTTCTTTTAAAAGTTAAAGTTGTACCGTGGTTACAGTGAGACAGATAATATGCTACATTTTGAGGTGGATGAACTCATTTAAGTGTTCTGGAAAGCAATTTAGCAATAAAAAATAAAAGCTATTAAAAAAATGGCATTATCTCTCGACCTGGGAACTCCAGTCCTAGGGAAATTGCTCTAAGAAAGTGATCAGAAATTCAGACAAATATTTGTGCACAAAGACAATTTAAATAATTTAATTTATAATCAGGCATTATTAAATATCGCAGAAATTAATAAACGATCATGTAACGAAATAGAACTGACATGGTATTGGTGGGTTTTTTCTATGAGGCATTTAGACCTCTGCAAATTTTTACAACGAGCAGATATTATTTTCATAATAGATGCATATTTTAATATTATTTTTAAAAATCAGATCCATGGCTAACTGTACCATGGCACTACATAAAACTGTATTTCTTTGAATGCCCTCTATGATCTGTCTATAATGGTCAAGTCTAACATTGTTATGGCTTTAGTAAATTTGAAAAGAGTACAGTTTTATTGGTGATACAACTTCCAATCTACTTGTAAGCTATCCTAAATCTACTACATTGTGTTGTTTCAATTTATTAACTACTAGGGGAAAATAGTAACTTTAGACTAGAGATACAACCTTAGCCAAGTGATGGTTAACAGTACCAGTAATAAGATATAATATTGTGTGCCCTCTGTAGGATATATGAGAATTAATAACAGAATGTCTATGGGGTATTCTGGTATTCCTCTCTCAAATTGAGTTTCCTCAACTGTAAAGTGAAGTTTACAAAGAGAGGTGAGTTTCATTGTTTTCACAGCTGTTTTATGGCCAGAGTCCATAAATCCTGATTCCTGATTAGGTGTTATCTTTACTACATCATTGATAGTCTATGTATTTTTCACACATACAGATACTTAACGTAGTTTAATATACCCCAATAATAAGCCAATGCTGTGAGCTTGCTTGAATTACTATAAGAAAGATGACAAGTGAGAAGAAATTAATAGCTAGGTAGGTAAGGAAGAGAATGACTAGAAAGAACAATGTCCCAAGAGATTTTGATGACTTGCTTGAAGGCCTTATCCTTCTTGTCAGTAAGTTCTGTTTTATCTCTTTTCAGCTATTTTAGTTAATCTAATTTCTACTCTCTCCTTACTCAATAACACCTGTTTATTATTTTTCTGCCTAGAAACCTTGAGAAGCTTTATTCTAAGAACCTCATTACTTTCTTACTTGAGGGTCCTCTCTGATCCCCCTCCCCTTGTAAGAAAGAGAACTTATGTCTAAATTAAAGAAAAGTCAGTTCTCAAATTTTGTTCGAAGTATTACTCAATATTAAACTCTATAAAAAAATGCTTTACCAAAATATCTGTAGTGCTTTCTACTTTTCAATATATGTATAACAATTTTACTTAATTTGTATTTATAAAGGAATAAACTAACACTGAGAAAAACAAGCAAACATATAAACAAACACCATACTATCTGGTTTTATAGTCAGATCTAAAAATCTGTGTCTTATTAGGGAAGTCAGTGTTCATTCCACTATGGTAGGGTGTAATTATTCATTATTAAGTCTGTTGTTTATACATGTATATTTAAATGTTATTAATAGAGAGAAGAAAAGGCAAGAAGAAAATTCTCCCAAGAATCCAGAAAAAGGCATGTTCCAAAGGGTTCATATTTTGCTGGATGAAGAAAAATTGGAAAAAGAAAGAAAGAAGAAACTGAAGGAGTTATTAATCCAAACTTTCAAGGAAAATCAGCAGGTAGGATTTGTAATAACCCTTTATTCAGTTTTCTGTGGCATAAATGACAAAGAGCTCCCTCAGAGATGGGACAGAGTAACACTAAGCCCAACTAAGCCTCATCACAGATACCAAAATTGTGGGTTCTGTGCTACCCACCTAACCTAGTACACAGGCAATGCTCTACTTCCTTGTTCAGGAGCTATTCATATACACAATGAAATTTTATGGACTGTTGTACTCTGGTTTATTAAAAAAATGTATTCAGAAAGTCATTGTCTTTTGGCAGTTCAGATCCTAAAATAATGATAAACTTACATTTGTGCTTCTTTTAATATTCTGTATTTTATTCTTCTTTCCCTCTTTTTGGTTTCACTTTTCATAAAATTAACTGTAATTTTTTAATTGTCAAATGAGCATGTTCCCAGGCCATGTAAACAGAAGCATGATTTTTTTTTTCCCCCAGTGAAGTGAGATTGATAACAGTATGAATTTGGGGCTTATAACATTTCAGGAGAAAGAAGTTATTTGGAAATTAAGAAGGTCATATATAAAAAGATAAATAGATGTGTGTCTTTTATAGCATCTACAAATGAAGTCATATATAAAAAGATCAATATATGTATACCTTTTACAACATCTACCCCAGGACCTTAGGCATTGCTGAAATTAGTGATGATTAATGGTAAGAATGTATGAATGAATGGATTTAGCAAGAGATTGTCAGGAAGACTTTGAAGGAGCTTTATAAATGTAGGTTAGACTTACAAAATCCCTGGAAATTAATAATAGGAATTTGCATGTGTTACTAATAACTAAGATATGAGAGGAAAAATAATCAAAGCAGCTTTGAAAAAAACCTCACATTTGATGGTGGCATTTGGACTGATGGGTAAAAAGTGATTATTCAGATATGAAGCAACAAGAGTTTGGCCAGAGTTTCGACTTTAGGAACAGAGAAGGAAGTGTGGTAGGAGGAAATGTTAAGAGTTGGGATTAACATTTAGTAAAAGATTAGTAAAGACTCTTAGATGCCACATTCTCATGAAACAGATGGAGTTAGTGGGTCCTCCTGCAATAACCGTTAAAATTTCTAGAGGAAAATAGGAAGGAAAGTAACTACTTAAGGAGATCATTTGAGAAGATAAAAAGAAAGACCCAGTCAGACTGATGAATGACACTTGCTCCCAATAAGATTAATTTTAAATTTTGTTGAAGTCCACTGTCCAGAAGGAAATAGTATGTTTAGGTTCAAGCACTCAGCATGAATTTTAGACATATATAAAGAGTTTTACAAAATTAGTGGGTTTACAAGTATAGGTTCAAATCAAGCACAATCTGTAGCAAAGCAGAGATAATTTGTTCATACTTTCAGTTTTAAAAATACTAATCTCTCAATTTTTAAATTGAATAACTGTTTGAGGTAGGTCACTAAATGTGAGTTTTTAATGACTTCAGTCCTAATCCAGCACCATAGGTTTCCCCCTTGCTTATTTGTATCTTCTTTGGCTGACAGTGAGAAACCTGGAGCTATTTATCTAAAATATATTTACTTGTTTAATCCCAGTATGCTATAAAAGTAGTTTCAGAACTGCTAACCCATACGGCTATGGAAACAGATTTATCAACTAGAGTACAATATTTGTAGTTATTTTCATTTTCAACCTTAAACAAACTATCATTGCTCAGATTAGTTTTGTTCTTCCCCTTCCCCTTTAAAGTGTTCATGTTATTCACTTGTAAGTTTGTTAGTATACCTCTAATTTAGATTTTTCTAATGCATATTGGTATAAATGAGACTTTTACACAGTCTTGACTAGAGACAGGACAGTCCTCTGGTAAATGCCACAAGAAGTAGCAGACCCTCTGGGCTCATTATCTTGGCCCCAGCCCACATTTCTAGCCTGGTTCTAAGGAGACTAAAGCTGCCTTTGGGTAATGAAACTTGGATACTCAGCAGCCTAAATATGACTCTAGGATCAAAAAGGAGGGAAATGCCTAACTGGCTTATAGTGAGTGGCTGGATAATAGGAAGCTCATGTCAGCACCCTCAAAATTGTTCATTGACACAAACCCAAAGCAGCTACATAGAGTATTTGCAGGATGCTTTTAAAAAATCTGTTTTTAGAAGTTGCTTTAGCTCCTTTATTCTTTGTACTCTGGCTCTGGATTCTATTGTTCCCCCAGTCTCTTAATATTATATTTGGACCATTTTAGTTAATAGGAGACTTTCTGCAAAAAACAATGCAGGCTGTTATCAAAACACAAGTTCAGGTGCACTACGATTCATGTACCTTTCCTACCTATTTCATTGCCAGGTCGCTTTGTTTTATCCAGAGCATCTATTTTTGCATAGAAACTTTGTACTTCCAGTCTATCCTATTTTCTCTTTGATCTTACAGTGAAATCTCTTGGGGAGAGTCAGCAATCAACATGTCATTGCTAATTAGCAGAAACAACAAGGGATTGACTACAAAATCCTTATACTATTTGGAAAATGGCCTTCTTAATTCTCACCTTATTCTGAAAATTATTTAATGTTTTCTTAATAAGATAAGTCTGTCATCTTTTCCACTTGTGAAAGTTGGCGAGAACAATGAATAATAGGTTGACATTAACATAAGTCTTAATTCTATGGGGAATTTCAAAAAACTTACTTGGTTTTTCTGTTAAATAATAATAATGCCCCAAACAATTCATTGTTGATGTTATGCCTGTGGCATAGAGCATTCTAAAAGGCTATCCCAAAATAAACTAGAAGAATTTAGAGATAATACTAAAAAGAAGACTGGCTTTTTTTTCCTTGACAAGTCGATGAAAACTCTAGTTGGGAACATCATTTATATAGCATGGTTCCTTCCCAACGATCTTAGCTTTATCAGGACTGCCTACACATCACAGAAGAAAAAGAATTTCTGAACTGAAACATAGCAACCATCTTCTCGTCGTGGTTGTCTTATGTTTGTAAAAGAAAATGAAGGAAGTCTTTTTGCAAGAAAAACTGCAATGAAAGGGTGACATGGGCACACACATGAAGAATATTGGGATTCACATACCTGTCCCCTTCATTGTCGAGAAACAACATACAGTATGCTTTTTACAAGATGTGTGAAGCATTATTACATATTACATCAGACAGCCAACTCCGTGGAAATTTCTAAGTGAAATTTAAAAAAAAAATTTATTGCTTTTCCAAGTAAAACTTTATCATTTTGGTAAGGAGGCTGTTGTTTATTTTGTTGTTATATTCTTCCTCTGTGAGTAATCTGTGTTCCCCATTCTCACAGAAGGGACAGTGAAGACCAAAATAAAGAACTGCTGTTTTGCCTTTCAGAGTGCCGTGAAAACTTTTTTGATCCCAGGGTTTCAATTCCAATATATGTGGTCTTTTTTTTTTTTTTTTTTGTCTTTTGAAAAATAAATACTGATTAAACTCTGCTTCTAAAAAACTAAGAAAAAATCTTTGGCATAAATCAAGCCTTTCCTCTAAAATTACACAGAGTAGAATATCCTTTCTCCTAAATAGTAGTTGTTTCAGATGAATATTTACGAGGATCTTCAGAACCATAGGTGTGAGGAACAAATGATACCATATTGTTTTAGTGTCAGACTACCCTAGAGGTGAGCCAAGGTCTTTTGCCTAGGTATAGTGGACCCCAGAAAGGAAAAGGAAGTTGGGGTTGCTTCCTTTTATAGCAATAGGTGATCTTCCCCTTTTGACCTGAGAGCAGCAGAGGGTCACCGGGGTGGGGGGGGGGGGGGGGCTGTGGTGCAGCTTCAGCNGGGGGGGGGGGGGGGGGGGGGGGGGGGGGGGGGGGGGGGGGGGGGGGGGGCTGTGGTGCAGCTTCAGCTCTAACATTCCAGTCTTAGCCAACTCCCTGAGACCACTACTTGTACTGCAGTTAGTTCCATTTGGAAAAAATAAATTGTAAACTTGTTGACATTTTTGTCCTCTTTACAATTCATTGTTTATTTTTCCATGACTGAGAATTTTGATGCAATTATCACTGAGCTTTCTGACAAAAGGAAAATAGCTGAGGAATTTTGATGAGTTACCCACTTCATTAATCAGAAGAAGCATCTCTAGTGACAGGGTTAGAATTACAATGAAGATTAGATAGCAAATTGCTGTTCCACCTAACGTCAATCATTCCCAGTGACAGCAGTGTGATTACACTTCAGGAAAGAGCTTTTCTTGCCAACAAAACGAGGGCAACTCCAGTGCAGGTAATAAATTTAACAGGGCGAGCTGTCATTTCTTCTCTCGAGTGGAATCCTTAACAACCAAATAATGTCTTGAGGAAGACTTTGAGCAAGAAAAGCTTTTTCACTTAAAAAACTTTTAAAATTTCACTTTATAGTATTTTATTTTTAAAATTATTATACATTTTTTCTACTTGGGAACAGTTCTTCCACAGTGATTTTTTTTCCCATTCTATTTATCTGTACCAAGCCTGATTACCACCATAGCGATGACAAAGAGATGTGGGAGTGAGTAAAAAAATGCATGACTGTATTTTGAACCTCCCTCAGAAATAACATGTGCATAAATAAATGAAGAAGATAGAAATGGAGGGAGGTCAGATTAGTTGTCTAGCTAGTTAAAATGTTAATTCTTCTGGCTTAAATAGGCTGTATTCCTCTTCCACCCCAGTTGTTGTATTAAATAATAGTTCCTCCTCCAAGTAGCAAAAGGGAAAGTGTGACATTTCAGAGTGTAAAGCACTGAAGAAGAGCAGACCTAGGAGTGGCAGGAACTCACCAGGAGAAGGGGTAATAGAAAGACTAGATCAGGAGTATGCAAGTGTGCACCTTCTTCTGCTTTCTAAAGAAAATTATCTCCCAGAGAAGACCCAAACAGGGAGTGTTTCTTTCTGAAATATTTTCCTCCAAGCACATTTATGGGATACCTGTTTGCTGAATTATGTTCGTAATGAATCAAGAAATAACTATAGCTATTCTTGACTTACACCTTTCTTTTTCTATTTAAATTTTGATGGGATTGCTTTTTTGAATAGATAGGAAAAAACAAATATCAAGTACATTTCAAGAACTTGGTTGCTGTATGAGTCTGTCACTTTGCTGTTACTAACTTCTATGTTGTGAAACTGAGTTATAGACCTTAAAAACTGATCATTGCACTCTCAAAGTATAAACACAGACTTTTCCCTCTTAAACTCGGATATGTTCTAGCAGTGCTTTTTCTACTATAGCAAGTTATATCTTGAGTTCTTTCTTTTTCATTAAAAAATAAAGCAAAGAATTAGCGCTTCCTTTTCAGGAGAGACTTTTTGTTCAATAGATTAGAGTCATTTGGATAGCAAGATATTTCAGTTTTAGCCTTAGGTGCACCACTGACTCTCCACTCTGTAGGGCTCTGTGTCAGCCCTTCTCCTCATAAAGTTTAATTTGGTAAGGTAAATCATGATAATATCTGTAGACTCTCTTTTTTGTAATGGTGGTCTGCAAATTAATAAAATAGTGTATGTAAGGTGCATTGAACTTTATAGAAAAGAAATGTAGAAACCCAAGAAGGACACTATTAATAGAGTTATTATTACTAAGATGAATTATGTTTGTACAATTTCATCACTAGCAATATTACAGTAGTTAGAACTAGAGGTAGCTAAAGATAGAATAATTCATTCAAGAGATCTCTCAAATGAATCTGGTAAATAGACACAGGATGTTTTTAGTATGACACGCAGGTCAACAGTATTTTCTTTTCCAGGTGTTTTGTGGGATAAATAAATAGTAATGCCAACAGCATACTCCCTCAATCTGGCAGCTGTATGTCTTTTCCTTGTTTTGACTGAAGGCACATCCTGTATTCAGCAAGTCTCCCTTCCTTCCTCTAGCCTTCTTTTCCATCCTACTTCCTTCCCCCACTCTCCTTCCCTTCATTCCATGGGATCTAAAGTGACAATCTAGAAAATGTGCCCTCATTTGACATAATAAAAAGGGAATAAGTGTTTTTAAGGTTTGCTATGGTTTCTCCTGGTGAATATTATAAGAAAAAGATTTTGTAATTTGCCTAAATAGGAAATGTAACTGGACTCCTATTTAGAAAATATTTCTGGCCAAATGGATTATTTTTTAAGAATTCTAACATGTAGTTACTTATGTCATTAGTCTTTTTAATTTTATATTTTCTCTCTTCCTATAACTTCTCAAAAGAAAAGATTATATCTTAAAACAACTTTGTTCAGTGTTCCCAAACCGCCAATAATGTTCTTCTGTGTTACTCTGGGAACACAGGAGAAGGGCACTTATATTTGAGGAGAGACTTGGCAATAAGAGGACTTCCTGAGAGAAATGGCTCCTGAAGTACTCAGGCAGAGAGAGGGCTGAAGGATGGAGAAATTAGTATGAACATAGACAGGGAAGTTGAAAGTACAGTGGTATAAGGTCAAGAGCTGAGAGTAATTTGATATAGGAGTAAAAAGTTTGCTTTGAAGAAAGATGTAGAAAGGATTAGATCTCAAAGTTTTTTGTTTTGTTTTGTTTTTTTCTTGGACCTTGAATAAAGTACTTCTCTGGTTATATCCTTGGGTTCAGTAGACCTTGTCTGATTTGTTGTAGATGATGGAATAGAAGGTTGCAGGCATCCTACTTTGTTGTTTGCCATCCTAAGCTGGCTCATCAAAGCCCTTAACAGGGTCATTGTAACCCAGATGAAGCTATTGTTTTTAAGCTGTCTTGTTTGATAGGATCAGAGACCCCATTCCCTCCTCCTGGGATCTCCCATATTTGTTGTGCAGGACAAGACTGGTATTAGCAACAGGAATGAATGAAATGCTTGATTTTAAACTCCTGGATAACCCGGCAGGGGAGATCCTGTTGGAAGCAGGCCTTTCACGCCCCTCAGGCAAGTCCTTCAAACTCAGGTCTTAGCTGCGACTGTTACCCCAGCTCTCCACATGACTGATGCCTGACAGTGAGATTAAGGACCCTCAGTCAGTGGTGAGGCTGACGTGCAGCAGCATGACTTGAAGACTTCTTGTAACTATCAGCATAAAACAGCTGTGCTTTGTTTCTCTTGCATCAAGACAGCAGTTCCGAGATCTGTTAGGAAAACAAATTGGGAGGAGGAAATCTGGAGAGAAGGCTTTTGATATTAGTTATTAGTTACTATAGCACAAATCAGTGATGATTTTCCAAATGTTTACATTTCAGTGTCAAAAACGCTATTTCTCTGCCTGGCATAAGCTGATTCTTGATCACAGGATTAAGCTGGGGAAAGCTGGAACCCTGTCTGACTGGAAGTTTCAACTGAAGGTTCTGCGGGCCTGGAGAGATTATACAAGATCCCAGAAGCTGGAACGGGAAACTCAAGCTATGGAAAATGAGCTTAGGGAAGAAAACAGGTATTATTATTTGTACCATGAAAATCCTTTATTATGTTTACCAAGAATATCTTCCCTCCTGAAATATCCTGAAATAAATTCTAAAAATGCCATTCATCTACTTATAAAAATGTGGTAATCATTGTTTTTCTATGTTACATCCCAAACTAGAAAAATTACATGAAAATTATAAGCAAAAAAATTGATTAAAATAAACTAACATACATGCTTTCCATTTTTAAAGAAGTGTTTTTTTCCCTTGTCCTTTAATGTGGTAGAATTTCACCTCGGACCATCTTACAATTCAAAAGACACAGTTTGGGGTATATGTCAGTAATTCCCATTGATAGAAATCACTGTCTGCACACAGAATGTTAATTAGGGACACAGGGAACATCCATCTGGGAAGGCAGATCTGCCGAGAGTGATTCCTCCCACAACTCTGTCTTTTGTACCACACCTTATTTAGAGGTTTCTGACACCTTATATCAGCTCTTATGCTGTCTCTTGTGAATAACATAGAAAAAAAAGTTTTCTTTGTTCAAGCACCTTAAAATTAAATGCATTTTCTTCTTTTCATTTCCAAGTTCAACTTTGCATTCTTGAACCAGAATCATAGATCTAGAAGGAACCATCTGTTTATTTGGGATGATGAGGAGTGCACCAGTTCATGTTCTTAGGCGTAATCAGCTTTTCACCAGCAATTCCACTCAGGGTAGAAAAGTGATTGATATGTGGAATACTGTTCTATAGAAGGATATGGCCCCTTTGGAGCTGTACAACCCTTTGATGGAAATCAGCCTCTGGGACAAATACATAGGAGATTAGTGTATTGCCCCTATTTCTCAAAGAACTCACAGTTTTGTGGTACAGAAATAGTATAAGTGTGGAAATAGTACAGATGTTC
Organism: Galemys pyrenaicus; assembly: GCA_019455555.1. Taxonomy (NCBI): domain Eukaryota; kingdom Metazoa; phylum Chordata; class Mammalia; order Eulipotyphla; family Talpidae; genus Galemys; species Galemys pyrenaicus. The sequence continues at coordinate 9,981,115 of JAGFMF010011942.1, read as the reverse complement.
AGTAGCAAATAGTACAGATGTATAAACTGTGTAGTGATTCTGCTGAGGACTTAGTAAAGGGAAGTTGTGCTGTGACTGTGGAGGTTCCTATAAAATGTCAGGAAAGGCTTTATTAAGAAGTGGGACTTGAGCTAGGCTCTGCACAGTAAGTAAAATGTTCCTGGGTGGAGAAAGGCAAAGGAAGTGAAGGCATGAAGTGTAGACATCCAGATTAGCTGGAGATCATCAAGCATGTGCTTGTCAATCATCAATTTGTGAAAGGCCTTAAGTGCCGAGATAAGGAGTTTAGTAACTTCTTTGGTAAATGAAGGTGAATTATTGAAGGTTTCTAGGCAGCAGAGTGTCTGAGTCAATCTCACTTTACTAAGTATGCTTGGGGGAAACTTTAAGTGAAAAAAAGAGCTCAAGATAGAAAATTATACCATAATTTATTTCTAAATTCTCAAGATCCTAGTGACTGATATAAGAAATCACAGATGATCGCTTACTGAAAAAGGAGTGGCTGGCAGGATTCATTAGACAAACAGGAAACTGAAGGTGTTATAAAGAGGAAGCAACTTGAGGACAAGCATAAAGGGTTGGAAACTGAAATGGTCAAGTTAACAGTGACCTGTGTGATTTACATGCCAAAAGAAGCTTGTAGAAGAAAACCCTGAAGAACTTGAGATTTCATCCCAATTAAACTGTTTAAAATAAAAGTACTAAATGGGGATTTCAAAATAGTGTGATGTGCCAATTTTTTTTAAAGATCTCAGAACTTTCTGTGTTAGATCTGAGAATTATTTTCAGGTGTCTATTTTTAAATGTTCAGAATGGGTACAACATTTTTTAAACTGCTGGAGCTAGAAAATATTTAATTAACTTAATAATTTTTTTTTACTAAAGTTTTATAGTAAACTTAGAACTAGATGTTACCTCAAGGATCATTTGATATAGTCCATCATTTTACAGATAATAAAAGTCCCAGAGAACGTAAATAACTCTCTCAAGGTCATAAAATTAAGAATAGCTAGTCCAGCACTGGAGACTGGTCTTTTGATTCTGAGTCTGATGCTTTTTCCTATACCCCATATTCTTATGATAAATAACAAACAGTGATGGTCCCATAGGACTGTCATGTTTTTCAAATATATTGCAGTTTACTTTAGATGATTACAGATGACAAATAGGTCTGATAATTAGCAAATGATAAGTCATACTAGAAACATACGAGAAAAAAAAAGAGCTGTTAACACAAATGTCTTTTGTACTGCTTTCCCAAAATCCCTGGCTCTCTGCATGTTTTCCTGTGTTCTGGAGATTGGTTTAGGGGATTAAGTTGGGTGATTTTGTTCACAGAAGGCTGGGATGTTAGATGTGGAGAGAAAAGCTCAAAGGTAGTCACTACAAGCAAATGTCAACAGGCACCAATGGAACCGATAGTGTGAGGAGAGCCAGGACCTTTTACCGTGCTTGTCCGGGTTTCTTCTAGTACCTCATTGGGTACCAAATACAAAGTTCTGAATCTTAAGTGTGTTTATGTATTAGTGTGTGTTAGTGTGTTGGTGAATGAGTGAAGAGCCAGTCATTCCCCTTCTGCAGTTCAACTTGATAGCATTTTCAAGTTCTTTTTTTTTTCTAGCGTGCTGAAGGGTAGACAGCATTTATTATATACTAGATTACTCATTGTAGTAACTCAGCTTTTACCAGATTGACCAAACACAGCTGATTCTATGGCTCATCTACCCCGACTTGGAATCATTTGCTATTTCCATTACTCAGATGTCAACTGTGTCCTCATCTTCCAGCTTTTGCACATACATTTGCTCTTGCCATCTGGGGTTTCTCCTCACTGGTATGCCCCCTATGCAGGGCTAAACCTTTGACATTGCTTCCTTGATTTCTTCCCTCTTCCGTCCCTCCCTCCCTCCCTCTCTCCCTCCCTCCCTCCCTCCCTCCCTCCCTCCCTC